>OY855911.1:22795169-23180843 GCA_963693305.1 Meandrina meandrites | reverse complement strand
TTAGTGTTGTACAAACATTTACCAATTAAAGTAAAATGTTTGTTTACATATTTACAGCCCGAAAACTCTCTCCATCCAGGAAAGATTAATGTGCATGTACATCTACATTAATTATAGACATAAATCACCAGAATCTGAAAGCTACATGCATGTATTCCCTAAACAACGTTTAACTACAGTTATCTGCTGAGTGTCGAAACGAATGCAGTCATTGTTTACATGGTACATACAAAGTTCAACTTCCATAACGTTCCTAAAAAGTTATAAACATCACTCCATTTGCAATTACAACTGATGGCAACTATGTTCTCTAACTTTTAGTTTTCAGAATATATCATGCAATGTGTGGTTCCAGAAAATATCCATACCCCCCCACGGAAGGGATTTGCCTCATGACCCCCCCACCCCTCCGGAAATTCCAACTTAGCTTCATACATTGCTTTAGATTTCTGGCTCTTCAAGACCCCCCCCCCTCCTCCCCGGAATTTCCAATCCCTTTCTGTGGGGGGGGGGGGGGGGGGGGGGGGTATGGATATTTTCTGGAACCACACAATAGACTTTAGAAATTATAAGACAGTGTACCTTTTCTTTTTATTCACATTTTCAACATTTTGATTTTGCTTCTTTAGCAGAGTTTCAGTTTTCTTTGAAATAGCTTCTTTATCATTTTCTGTAGTGGCTGGTTTCTCTGGAGCTTTTTTTACTGTCAAGAAAAAATGACAAAATTATTCGTTTAAAATTAGCAAGCCTTTTATGTCCAATAAGCATGTATATGCTACAGGTGAAATTTAAATTCAGGTTAAATTTGTTTTAACCTACTAGGTTATTTACTGTAGTTAAAATTTAGGGTTATTATTAGGGTTAGGGTTTGGATTGGAGTCGTATATTTTTTTAAAAAAAATAGTGGTTCACTGTTGCTAAACCGCTCGTGTACGCACAGTAATAAACATCACGTTCGGTTGAAACTTGCTGTGTCTTTTGAATGTTACAAATGTTAAAAAGTCAATGGTTAGCATAGAGTCAGTCTTGAGGTTCTTGTTTATACTATTGTAAGTTCCAGTAAGACTGCGATCATTAGCAGATTTTGTTGCATGAAACTTGCCATGGAAAGAAAATTTTGTCGAAAAATCTGTGCATCTTATAACTGAAAAACTATGGTAGGTCTTACCGAATTCAAAAGGTAATTCCTTAGGGCTTGACAAAAAATGGAAATTCCGGATGGGAGGGGTGGGGGGGGGGGGGTGGTTTAACAATTATGGAATTCAAAGGGCATTGGGGGGTAAAGCATTTTGGAATTTCTGAAGGCAAGGGGGGGGGGGGTTAAAATATGGAAGCCGTCCGTCTTTGTGTATGGATATTATCTGGAATTGCAATACTGCACATTGTAAAAGTTTGAGAGGAATAAATATCATCAAATCTTGACTCAGTGGGAACAAACTTGTACATGATAATTATCCCTTATCTACCTGTTGTAGTTTTGCCAAAAAATGACTTCATGCTTCCAGCTTTGTTGCTGTTTGTCTTTGCTTGCCCAGCCTTTGACTTAATGAATAACCACAATGTAAAATACAACAGTATTAGGAACTGCAGTCTTTCAGCCAGGTGTGTTATGGATGCCCACTTTACAGAGAAAATTAACATGAATTGCTGCAGTAATGAATTTGCATCCAAAACAGCAGAAATACACCTTGCATGCTAACATTTTGTCCTTAAACCATCCTAGGAACAAGGCTGGAGTCAGCCATTATAGAAATTTTGGGGTGCCCACTTTTCAAATCCGACTGTTAGAGCCTGTTAGGAAGTAAATGGTGGGGGTCATTACAAAGTGCGAGGCAGTGAGGCATGCAAACCATTCTGGTTAGCCTTCAAAGCAAGTTGGTTAGCCTACATGGCACTCCGGTTAGCCTAAATAACACTTTGGTTAGCCTACAGTTAGCTTTGGTAACTTGCGGTTTGTCTTTTTACGGGGATTTCTGCCTTGCATGCCTCGCTACCTTGCCTCGCATGTCTCACTGCCTTGTCTCACATGCCTAGCACACCTTGCTGCCTTGCATATTTGTAAGACTCAGCGGTGGTGTGTATACTTTCAACACTCTGCGTCCACCCAGGGTTCTACATCTGTTTAATTAGCTCAGTCTCTAGCCATGAGGCTGGTATTAGCATTTGAAATCTATTAGACCACAGCACAGGTCAATAGCCTATGCCAAGTTGTGTAAAAATTTATTATTAAGAGAAGCAAAATAACAGAAACTAGCTTTACCTTAAAACTGGTACCTACTAGGGGAGGAAATGAAAATTAATTACACCACTCCCACAAAGCAAGATCTTGGACAGGTAGAACGACCTCTTCAGTGTTCCTTCTATAATTTCAGAAGATCTTTCTTTTTACTATTCCAACAGAGCTATGAAGTGCCATGTGTAAAAAAGTTCATACATTTAATTATGTTGATTTTGATGATCATGGTCACTGTATCAACAACTTACAGCTCCTCACCTCATCACCTTTAGCATCCTTTGTATCCTGTTGTTTTTCGCTGTTTTCTTGTTGTTTTTTGTCTGTTTTTGAAGATGATGGCTTTGCTGCAAACATCTCCAAGGCTGACATCTGTCCTTTCTTTGCCTTTGAGCCAGACATCTAGTTTTGAAGCACATGAAAGGGGCCTTAGATGGTATTCATTAGTGGAGTCCTAAAAAGTAGTTTTCAGCATTTTCCAGCTCTTATACTTTGACAGGTCTGTACTAGAAATCTTTATCAGCAAATGCTACCGATAATGGTATCAAAGAAATGCCCAATGATTGGTGAATATATTTTGGTTATTTTCTTAACCTCGTTGGTTACCATAGCAGTAGTATAACTTGTTTAAAATACCCTAGCTTTAAGGTGGCTTACTACAGTTTTTACGAGGCAAAAGCGCGCGCTACGATTCGGCTGCCTGACGTCAATATCGCTCGCACTTGCAAAGCTTTCATAAGCAACACTAAAGGAAACGAAAACAAGTTTGAGCCCTTTATTCGAAAGTTAACAGTTTCAGAAAGTTTCAGAAGGTTTTAGACATGTCATAGGACGAACACAATACTACAGATAGGTTGATAAACAACCGACAGAGGAGTTCTAATTCGCTTTTTCATCGCTCATAACGTGTGGCGTCATGCGAGCGCGCGCTCAAATAATAGGGCATGCGCAATTCGATTCTCGTCGGAGGTCGTAAAAACCTGACTTCGGCTCAAAATATCTCAGAAACCTACCGTACGACCCATAATGAAATTTTCACAATTAATTTTTTGGGGTGAATCGCGTCAACTGTCAAAATCTAAAAAAATCTGTAAGACAGATTTTGAGCTATTTTTAAAATAGGCAAAAAACCGCATTTTCCGATTTTGCAAAAAGACTGTCTTACAGATTTTTACTTTATTTTGCATGAATGTTTTATCTGATCCAATTTCTAATTTCTGAATTTTTGAGGTAGGGTCGCACGGGCAGATTTTGAGAAAAACGCCATTGAAACTACTAGTGCCCAGTCTCCTCTTAGGCACTCAGACATTCATTTTGTCTGTTTATTAGCATCTGTATTCCTCAAATTTCGCATATATTGGTTGTAAGATGTAACAAACAATAGTAAGTGAAAGCTAAAACCTTTCTGTAGTAAGCCACCTTAAGTGCTTATAACTCAAAAACGAGCCCAGTGACCCTATTTTTTATTGCCAAGTTATGATTAGCATGTAAAGATACAACTTTCTGCAAGTTAAAAAAACATTCCTACGGAGCAGTTTCAGAGCCACCTTTAATTTTCAAAAATTCAGTCATTTTTTTCAATCATAATCAACTCACTACATGGAATTTATGTAAAGATTAATTGCAATACATGTACCTTGACTTTTTGCTCTGTTGCCAAATTAGAAGACCCTAAAGATCAAAAAATAGGATTATTATAATTATTAAAAATATAGTTTGCTGTCATAGACATACACATACACAAGAGTGACCAACATGGAGTCTTCCCATAAATTATGGTATTAATGTATTGTAAAGTGAAAGGGTAAGGGGGGTATAGAAAAATAATAATCAGCATCACTTATCTATACACTTTATGTCACTTTACAACAAATTCAACAATAAAAACAGTTGTCTTTACCTTTGTGACTTGTTTCAGGTTCACCAGATCCATTAACCATTTTAGTGGTCGGACATTTCTCGCCATTTGCCAAACCATTAATTCTGTGAGCACCTCTGTTAACACCCTTATCTGCCAGAGGTGTGGCAGCTGCACAGTGAATGTGGCTCCATCTATGGAACAGACAAATGCAAGATATAGTAAGCCTTTCTGCATACTAAGCCATTGCCTATTGGGGTCTGTTGAGATTATCCTGAGATTGCTGTAGGTATGTTGGCAACACAGCTGCATTGTGGCATTGATGCAGTGAAAAGACCTGTATTATTCATAACAACCAGTTAAAGGCAATTATAAATTTATGCGATGTAACTTACCATATCCAAAATACAAGTGATTATGCAACAAAGTTGATTAGAAAACTGCTGTTCTCAGCAAGTTTCAAATGTATTTCACAGTTGGTAAACAAAACTGAGAAAAGAGAAGATTTGGAACCTCTCAATATTATTATGCTTAAAACATACCTGTTATTGTCATTATTATGCTGTTGTTGTATGTCGTAATCAACAGTGTACAATGAATTGGAATCCTAAAAATAACAACCATAATGATTACATAGTAAGTTATTGCGGTACGATTATGTAATGTACATTAAGGGCTGTTGACGTGACAATGTGCGAGCCAGTCATGCGAATCATGCAAGGTATTCTGGTTCTAAAGCCTAAATAACACTTGGTTATCCTAAATAGCACAACAGTTAGCCTGTAAATAATCAGCACTTCAGCTGGCCTACAGTTATAACTAGTTTAAGTACATGTAGCTTGTGGCTAGCCTTAATAATTATTGCGATCAGGGAATTCTGGCTCGTTGAATAGCGTTTTATACACACACTCCTACCCACCTACATTAAAAGGTACTATCAATGATGGATCAATTTTATATGTACTGACCTTTAATTTACATTTCTGTATGCTGTAAATGTGCAAAGAAGTAACAGGAGAGAAAGTCTTCTTAGTTTCTGAAAAGAAACAGGAAAAAGAAAGGAAAAAGTAATGAAACGAGTTGTAAAAACAAAAATACAGCAATCTTTTATTACAATGCCTTAAGACCCCTTGTGAAGGGTCATCATTTCTGCACGCATTGCGTGCCGTTTATTATTATACTCTTAACTGTTCAACTGTATGAATAATTAAATATTAATTTCAAGTTTAAACTGCCAATACACAAGATTTTTATAAAGCAGTACCTTCAAGGTTTTCATCCTGGGTTATAACATAACGATGCACCTAAAACATATTGAAAGAGCACTTTCAGTCTATTTATAACTGAAAGAAGCAGCCAAACATAGCCAAACTAACTAAAAATTAATGAACTAACTAACATAGCAGCTGAGCTTCAAAGCTAAGGAAACTTCTGTTAAGGGAGGTACATTTCACCACTAGCATCAGAAGACAACCCTCCAAGTTTATTTTGTTCCTTAGTGGCCATTCGGCCACCAACTGTTCAAGTTTGGTCACCAGTGAAAACTTTTAGTCGGTAAATTTAACTCACGCTTTCAATTCTTCTTCTCAGTTTTAGTCGCCAGGGTGGCGACTTCAGTTCCAACTTAGTCGCCAGCTCCAAAATTTTAGTTGCCATGGCGACTAAAATGGCTTAACTCGGAGGGTTGGAGGACCTAAGTTCAAACATACAAGTTTGCAAGGGTTTATTCCAGGAGTGAAAGTGGTGAAAAGTGAGGGTGGATTGGAGGTCTATTAGTTGTACAGTAGTTTTCTGTGACATTCTCAAGCCTGCTCCATTTCCCTTTCTTCCACTAAAGCAAAAGCAAAAAAAGCTACTGTCATGGTTGTCAAAGAGAGAAGACTTCACTACTTGTTTTCATCACTTTGCGACTCCTTCATGCCACTTTGCAGCTCAAGTTTGATGAAAAAGAGAAAGCCTTTGGAACCAGAGTAAATGTAGGCCATAATTTTATGGTACCACATGCTAAACCTTACGTTTTCTCCACCCACTGAAGATCTTCCACCAATGATATATGTTATGTTTAGATGAGAAGCAGACTTTGATGCCTTGTGCTTCTGAACAAAGGCATAAAGCATTCTGTGGGAATACGAAAGAAAGAAATCAAAATAATGTAGTAGTACATGTATATGGCTTGGTGTATCTTAAGCTTATAGGTGCTGACCCTTATCAGTTTATGAATAATGAAACTTGTCTAGGAACAGTTGCAAAAAGAAGTCATTTAAAATCTGTTCTGATATCTGCATCCTACACTGAAGAATGTATCAAGGCTCTTTTTAAAATTATATCCCAATTTATTAAGCTGCTTAGTCTATGGTCTAAAATTTGGGACCTTGTTTTTTTAGTGTTACAGACGATAACTAAAAAAATATGATATATAACAAAAAACAACCATTACCCAAACCACAGACAATACTGTAAAAGCTACTTAGTTTCCACAACACTAAAAATATAACCAAAAATTGAAACTGCGCGATCTCCTGATCAACCCATCTTCTCCCTGCTATGCCAAGCAGGGCAAGATTTGTAATGCATTTGAGATTTAGTCTAGCATACATGTATCTAGGCTGACTATCATGGTTGAAGACTCTTTGCATTAAAGCATAATGAGTAACAGAGTAAAATGGTAACAATTGAGAAGGCAATTTTACATGGTTACTAAACTGTTTTAACAATGTGCCAAAGAAGGTAGTTTGCATGCAATCTTGGGTGATACACTGTAAGCATGTTACTAGAGTTGAACCCCACTATCTCAAATCTCAAGGGAAACAAAAAATATATAGTTCTAGAAAGCAGGAAGTTTCAGATACAGCTGATAGTGTAAGTGACTGAAAAAGCAAATACAAGGGAAATTGACTTGAATTTGAGATAGTGATGTTCAACTGTATACCCCATGCTTCTGAAAACTCACACCGAAGGTCTCAACTACTATCTAAACAAGATGTACCCTACAGTACATCTACAAGGAATACAGAGTATGGATACTCCCCATGGGATAGGATTTTTGTCCATAAGGGAGTACCCTCTTCCCCCACCCTACCCCATCTCGCATACAGCATTTTATCTGACTGTCTCAAAATTCCTGGATATGGCGGAGAGAGAGGAACAATAACTACATTTATTATCCAACACTGCTTCGTAGAGTACAAATAACGCCCCAAACGAGTACAAATATCACACGATATTTGTACTCCAGAGAACTGGTTAGACAGGTTTTTGACGTGTTCTCGTGCTCTTGACCAATCAGTTAGCTGGATATCCTGCGCCAATTCCGTTCCGCTTCGCATACTTCTGTCACGCATTCGCGGCAAATAAATATCCGCGAAATTCGCCCGCTTTGACTAGTTTGACATAACATTTTGTCTTGTTGGATAATAAATCTCTTATTAGACGTTTTGTTGTGTAGTATCGCCAATAATTTTTACTCGTTGTTTGTATTTTGACTCGCCCTACGGGCTCGTCAAAATACGGCACAACTCTTAAAAATACTCGGCGATACTACACAACAAAACGTCTAATAAGATATATGTATACCTTCTATGAAGTTAACGAGAGTGAAATGTTTTGCTCAACAACACATTTTCCCAAAATCATTTCCAGGGTAAATGCCACATTCCTCCGTACAGAATTAAAACATTAGATCCATGTGCCTCTGACTACGTTGCTTAGGTGTACGTAGGTAAACAAATAAAATTGGAAGGGAAATTCTACGCTTTGTACGCTATATATAATACATGCATGTGCAAGGCTTAACCTAAATATACGGACACTTAATATTACTTTCAATACGGATCTGTCGAAGAGAATAATATAAAAAAAAGATTACTACCAAAAAAGGCATAATTTATCGCGAAGAAGCTTTGTGGAAAATAATTATATTTGTGCTTACTGTTTCGCTTTGTTGACTGGAACTGACAACGTACGACTCAACCATTTGTAAGTGACCTGAAATAAAACAGCTACAGAATAAATAATTCGCCATCAGCATATATCTGGAGAAATGAACGTGCAGTGCCTTCTCATTGTGCTGCTAAATAACGTACAATCTTATCTTCGTCATTCACAAATTCATCGAGGTTCGCAAAATAAAGTTCTTCTTCATCCGCCATCTTGATTTCCCGCCAAATCTTATGTTCGCGCCTTCTTTTGCATGAGTAACCGCTGGCTTTGATTGCGCCGCCGTTCGTCTAAGTGAAGAAGATCAAGAAGATCATGATGGACATCACGATGGCCTCTTTTTCGCCATCAATTTTTCCTAAAATCGCCGGGGTTTCTGGAGCTATCGCCATTGCATTAGGAGCTTATAGCAGTCATGGTAATATAACCATTTTTTTCATCTGCTGAGTTACACTGTAATATTATA
The DNA here is from genome assembly GCA_963693305.1 of Meandrina meandrites. Taxonomy (NCBI): domain Eukaryota; kingdom Metazoa; phylum Cnidaria; class Anthozoa; order Scleractinia; family Meandrinidae; genus Meandrina; species Meandrina meandrites. The sequence continues at coordinate 23,172,350 of OY855911.1, read as the reverse complement.
AAGATGATGCATGGAGGATGTATCTTGCATTTGATTTTCTGCCTGGATGAATTTATGCACAAAAATTATGGAGAAGAGTGCATTAGATCGGTGTATGACATTTGCGGACTGCATATTGAATATTGCATTCTGCAGACTGCAGAGTATGATTGGTTTTTTAGCTATTTACAGAGCAAAATAAAGCTGCCCCAAACAGCCAAAGAACAGCTAACCGTAAGCAAATGGCTGTGAAAGCTAACCGCTTAGTTTTCACTACTGTTTGCTTGTGGTTAGCCTTCACTGCAGTCTGCTTATGCAGGGTTTTCTATAGTTTTGTAAAGTAGCAGACAAAGCTGGCTCATTTATTTATTTCATATTTTCGAATATCCGGACTCTCGATTATCCAGACTAATTAGCCCACTCCCCAAGAGTCCAGATAATCGAAGGTTTGACTGTACTGGAGAATTTACCCGGTGTATCTAATCGAACAGTACGGTAATCGAACCCAATTGAACACCAATCATTCGATTGCCGAACTCAATCGAACAAAACTGAACTCACAATAAAATTTTGCCAATTGAACACCAATCGTTTGATTGAGTTCGATTGGATTTTTGTTTGATTTTGTTCGATTAGATACGCCAGGAATTTACTGCTGGGGGTAACCATGCAATGACTTGCATCCCATCCAGGGGGGGAGTAGAAATACTCCAATCGCTTAGATGCTACAGAAACTGGGATAAGCATATGGGTATGGCCACTTCGCTCAAACACAGACTTTCTTTTCTATCATGGTGTTAGTATGGATACTGTTGCAACATCCTAATATGCGATTTTTTATTTATTATTTTTTTTCAATGCTAGCTTCATCCCTGAATCAAGGTGATGATGCCATAAAATTTAAACAGGTAAAAAAGAAAAAAAAAAAAGAAAAAAAAGAGATCACTATTATAAACATATTACAATTTCTTAAAATGCTTAAATGCCTTTGAATATATGGAAGATTACTGGCATGTTATAAATATTTTATTTTTATTTAAACAACATAATAGAAGGATAGCATATCCTACTAATACACAAATGAAAGTTAATGCCAAAATCAATTGGAAAAGTTACATAAAAAATTACACAATAGTTTTTTGGTAATATGTTAATCTACTCTCCAAATTTGATGAAAATACATTTCTAATAAGACGCATTCATTTAGAAGTCTTCACACCTCACCGAGCCTCACTTTGAGTGAAATCTCCTGCAAACAAAGATCTCTGTTGTTAGTTTCTCAATTTTCATGTATTTAATTTTTTTTTTATTTACTGTATGTGGTAATCGTCACAAAAAACCTCATATTTATGAAGCAAAAAAAAAAAGGAAACAAATGGGACTATTTTGTCCTTTGAATATACAGTAACCTTAAATTAATAAATAATTATATCAGTCTTAACTATTATTTTCCATTTTTGAAACCAACCAATTTGAAGCTGGCAGCATTATTCCTTAGTACCATGAAATAAAGAAGTAAGTTAGCAAGCAGACCATGTACATGTAGTTGACCCAGTATAATTTGCTGTATTTTTCCTTTCAGGCCTTCTTGAGTGGCAATTTCTATCATCATATTCATAATCTGGCGTTATTAGCAGTCCCCTTTGCTAAACAACCAAATCAAGTAAGTGTGATCAAAATGTCTTTGTTAAAGTGTCATTAGTTTCAGGGAGAGCAGCTCTCTTGTAGATCTTAATTTTAAATGCAGTTTTAACCAATCCATTGCATTGGTGGATAAGATTGGAAAGAGCCTGGGGCCATCTTCTTCATCATTACTCAAGATTTTTTATCTCTTTGTTTTTTCTTGTGTAGGCTGGCAGTTTCATTTGTCTTGGAATTCTTCTGTTTTCAGGCAGGTATGCTTAAAATATTGTGTCCGGGGAAGTTTAAAAAACTAAATAAATAAATATAAGTAAATTCGCAGTGGCATCCCGAGAGTGGCTATATTGTCCACAATTTCAGATCAAATTGCAATTTAGAAGTGTTGCTCTTTGTGGCAGTAAAAAAAAAAAAAAAGTTAATAAACTCTTACCAACATGACAGTTTTTGGGAAAATCAGAAACATTCAGATACAGTATGATGTGTTGTACAAACATTTTTGCATCATTTGCCTCTCTTTCAAAACAAGGCCTTCCATAAAACTGTTTTAAATGAATATGCATTTAATCCACATAAAAAATGAACTCATTTAACCATTACTTGATGTATCTAGAATTATAAAGCACTTAGCGATAGGCTGTGTTATGTGTGTTGAGGAAGAAAACTTGTACATTTTTGCACGCATTACTTGCCTTTGGTTATTGATAGATTATTAGTTTGTCTACATTGTGGCTGTTGTAAACTTTTGTTGTCTCTCTATTCAACTTTAAAAAATAATTGTCATAATTTCATTTTGTTTCAGCTGCTATTTAGTCGGATTGAAACAAGACAAGTCATTTGGAAAATTAGCACCAGTGGGTTATTGTCTCCTCATGGCTGGATGGCTATCATTTGCTTTTTAACTGAAATGCTATCATGGAATTGTGCATTAGTTGTTTCAACGTCTGTAACATCTGAATATTACCCTTACATGTGCAAGCTGGCAGTTTAAAGGCAAAATGAAATCATAAAAACTAAGAGATAATCAACTGAGTGATGAAACACAAATTCTCGGAAGTAATGTTAATGTATTCGACAGTGTAATTTAAGAAATATGGACTTGTATGGATTGGAACAGACACAGTAAACAAGCCAGTTACTCAGGCACTTCTTCCAAGTTGAATTTTGGTTGTTTTTTTACTAAAAAAGAGATATTGGTTCAAACAAGAAAAACATTAAACAGGGGGGTAGCCAGGATTTTCCAAAGGGGGGGGGGGAGGGGGGGGGTTAATGTGTCACGCCCAGGTTACTTACATGGCCAACTGCTGATGTTCGGAGTGTGTAACTACTTGGCACTGGAGAGGATTTTTGACATGTTGATTTCTTAGATTTGTACGTTTGCACCACCTGTAGTATAAGATTTATATGCTATCTACTTAAAAGAAAAACTCTCACACAAAGTGGGGCGGGGGGGGGGGGGGGGGTTACACAGGCAACCCAGGAAACCTCCCGCCAGCTACGCCCCTGCTATAATTGCAGCCAAGGATATACTCGTGTTAAAATCTGAAAAATTGTTTGACAACTGGTAAACAATTATTTAATCAAACGTTAATTAAAATGGACGGTTGAAAATTTGACGGTGACAAAAGACATTGCAATCAAAAATGTTTGCTTTTCATCAGCTAACACCCCTTTCTTCTAATTGCTACTTCCTATATCTGCATAGAGTACATTCGGCCGAGTATATATTTCACCGTGATATTTTCATCTCGTCTGATGGAGACTTTTTAATCTTCAACATTTTAAACATTATAAATCAACATTTTAAATCAGCAATTTACGTCCATAAGCTAGGCGACGAGCAGCCCTGCCACGTCCCGTAGTGTCGCAACGTTTTCTAGCCAGTTTTCAAACGATTTCTTCATAGATTTTGATGTGGTTCAAACACCTTAAGTTGGAATTCTTCGTTTCTGTTCAGCAAGATGGTTTGAATATTAGCATTATCTGACTGTCTCAATTCCTGGATATGGCGGCGGTCGGGTGAAAACGCAGACTGCAGATCTGCAGTCTGCAGTCTGCAGTCTGCAGTCTGCAGTCTGCGTTTTCACCCGACCGATATGGCGGAGAGAGGAACAATAAATCCCAGCGATATCAATCAATGAAAATCAATCATTGATTGCAATCAATATAATCAATAGTAATCAATAATAAGCCATTGATTATTAATGATTGGTTCAACCAATCAATAAAAATTGATTATTGATTTTCATTGATTGATATTGCCGGGAATAAATATACATCACATTTTCACAAAACCCTGGCCAGGATAAATGCCACACTCCTCCGTCTGACTACGTTGCTTAGGTAGGTGAACAAATAAAAATTGGAAGGAAAATTCTACGCTTTGTACGCTTATAATGCATGTGCAAGGCTTAACCTAAATATACGGACACTTAATACTACTTTCAATACGGATCTGTCGAAGTTAATAATATATAAAAAAAGATTACTGCAAAAAAGGCATAATTTATCGTGAAGAAGCTTTGTGGAAAATAATTATATTTGTGCTTACTGTTTCGCTTTGTTGACTGGAACTGACAACGTACGACTCAACCATTTGTATGTAACTCAAAATGAAACAACCACAGAATAAATAATTCGCCATCAGCATATATCTCGAGAAATGAACGTGCAGTGCCTTCTCATTGTGTTGCTAAATAACCTACAATCTTATCTTCGTCGTTCACAAATTCATCGAGGTTTGCAAAGTAAAGTTCTTCATCATCCGCCATCTTGATTTCCCGCCAAATCTTATGTTCGCGCCTTCTTTTGCACGAGTAACCGCTGGCTTTGATTGCGCCGCCGTTCGTCTAAGTGTCTGGAAGAAGCTGGAAGAACTGTTTGGAGAACGCGAGAGAATATCGAGATGGCGTCTTTTTCGCCATCAATTTTTCATAAAATTGCCGGGGTTTCTGGAGCTATCGCCATTGCATTAGGAGCTTATGGAAGTCATGGTAATTTTTTTCATCTGCTGAGTTACACTGTGACATTATTTTTCTTGCATTTGATTTTCTTCCTGTATGAATTTATGCACAAAATATTATTGAGAAGAGTGCATTAGATCGGTGTATGACATTTGCAGACTGCATATTGAAGATTGCAGACTGCAGACTGCAGACTGCAGAGTATGATTGGGTTTTTAGCCATTTACAGAGCAAAAAAAAGCTGCCCCAAACAGCCAAAGAACAGCTAACTGCAAGCAGACTGCGGTGAAGTTTATTTACCGCAAGCAAATGGCTGTGAAAGCTAACTGCTTAGTTTTCACTACTGTTTGCTTGCGGTTAGCCTTCACTGCAGTCTGCTTGCGTAGTGTTTTCTATAGTTTTGTAAAGTAGCAGACAAAGCTGGCTCATCATTTATTTATTTCATATTTTCGAATATCCAGACTCTCGATTATCCTGCTGGCTAATTAGCCCATTCCCCATAATTTGAAGAGTCCGGATAATCAAAAGTTTGACTGCACTGGAGAATTTACTGCTGGGGGTAACCATGCGATGACTTGCATCCCATCCAGGGGGGGAGTAGAAATACTCCAATCGCTTAGATGCTACAAAAACTGGGATAAGCTCATAGGTATGGCCACTTCGCTCAAACACAGACTTTCTTTTCTATCATGGTTTTAGTATGGATACTGTGGCAACATCCTAATATGCCATTTTTTATTTATTTATTCATTTTTTTCAATGCTAGCTTCGTCCCTGAATCAAGATGATGTCATAAAATTTAAACAGGTAAAAAAGAAGAAAGCAAAAAAGAGAACACTATTAACCATCATTAATACATTGGGATCTTGCATTTTTAATCTATACCAGTACATATTTATGAACATATTACAATTTATTAAAATGCTTAAATGCCTTTGAATGGAAGATTACTGGCATGCTATAAATATTTTATTTTTATTTAAACAACGTAATAGAAAGATAACATATCGTACTAATACACAAAAGAAAACAAATACCAAAATCAATTGGAAAAATTACATGCTAAATTACACATAGTTTTTTGGTAATATGTTAATCTACTCTCTCTCCAAATTTGATGAAAATTAGTCAAATCCCTTTGACTCATAACTCTATCGGCCCAAAATACATTTCTAACAAGTTCAGCATTTATTAAGAAGTCTTCAGACCTCAGTTTATCTCTGCCATTAGTTTGTTACTCAATTTTGACATGTAGTTTTTTTTTTACAAATTATGCAATAACATCACAGAAAACTCATATTTAAAGTGTATATGAAGTGACATTTTTTTAATGCATATTTCCAATGTTTGACATCTCAAAGAAAATATCTGAAAGTTTGAGAATGTGATTTGTTAGGAAAAAAATTGACGATTTTATAGCTCATGAAAGTTACCGCATTATGCTCTCAAAAATGGTCTTCGAATCACGTGGCCAAACTACCTTGTGATGTCACTTTGGTTGCAGACTACATTGTAATCCTCGTCTGTTTCTTCTCTACTACCTTCACTACCTGAAGACCCGTATGAAACGCTAAATTCGGACTTGTCACTATACATTTTTTCTGTGTTTGAGAGAGATTCACTGAGACATGTGGAGTGTAATCAAAACCTTTGCAACCCACATGACAATTTCAAAACTCGACCTAGTCTCCGGATACTTCCAAGTCATCAAATTTGAACTTTGGGCGGCAAAAACTTGGATTTTTCACCCTTTAACACTCTTCGCTTTTGGGCCTTTCGAAAAGTATACTATAACAAGCTACAAAATAATGCAAAAAAAAAAATTCACTTCATAGGCACTTTAAGCAAAAAGTGGAAACAAATGGTACTACTTTGGCCTTTGAAGGGGTAAACAGTAACCTTAAATATATTCAGTCTTTTATTTTCCATTATTAAAACCAGCCAATTTGAAGCTGTCAGCATTATCCCTTTCCAGGAAATAAAGACAGAAGGAAGTAAGCGAGCAAACCATTGCAAAATTTGTTTTTGTCATTTGGTAGTATCATTTGCTGTATTTTTCCTTTCAGTCTTTCATGACTGGCAATCTCTATCATCATATTCATAATCTGGCTTTATTAGCAGTCCCCTTTGCTAAACGACCAAATCTGGTGAGTTTGATCAAAATGTCTTGGTTAAAGTGACGTTAGTTTCAGGGAGATCAGCTCTCTTGTAGATCTTAATTTTAAATGCAGTTTTAACCCATTCATTGGTGGATAAGATTGGAAAGAAGCTGGGCCACCTTCTTCATAATTACAAGTTTTTATCGCGTTTTCTGTTGTACAGGTTGGCAGTTTAATTTGTGGTGGAACGCTTCTGTTTTCAGGCAGGTATGCTTAAAAATAATATTGTGTCCCAGGAAATTAAGAAAAAATGATTAAATAAAAAAGAGAAATTTGTGGTGGCATCCCCAGAGTGGCTCTTTATCCACAATTTCAGATGAAATTGCAATTTAGAAGTGTTGGCTTTTGTGGCAGTCGAAAAAGTCATTCAGACACAGTATTTTAGAAAATGTGTTAAGTACATTCGCTTGAAGTATACTTGAAGTATACATGACGGGGGGGGTCCGACGGAGCTTCGTATTGCAAACCCAAAAAAATACACAAGACCCAAGACCCAAAAAAATACGCGTATTTTTTTAAGACCTAAAAAAATACGTGACAGATCTCTTGACCCAAGAAAATACCGAGGGTGTAAATTTTGAACCCAAAAAATACGTCGGACCCCCCGTCATGTATTCTTCGAGTACCCCCCCTGGGACATTCGCCTCTCTTTCATAACAAGGCTTTCTATAAAACCGTTTTAAATGAATGTGCATTTAAGCCACATAAAAATGAACTCATTTAACCATTACTTGATGTATCTAGAATCATAAAGCATCTAGTGATAGGCTGTGTTATGTGTGTGGAGGAAGAAAACTAAAAAGCTTTTTGCACGCATTACTTGCCTATGGTTATTGATAGATTATTAGTTTGTCTACTTTGTGGCTGTTGTAAATTTCTGTTATCTCTCTATTCACCATAAAAAAAAAAAAAATCATAATAATTGTCATAATTTCATTTTGTTTCAGCTGCTATTTAGTCGGATTGAAACAAGACAAGTCATTTGGAAAATTAGCACCAATGGGTGGTTATCTCCTCATGGCGGGATGGCTAGCGTTTGCTTTTTAAATGCTATCATGGAATTGAGAATTAGTTATTTCAATGTCTGCAACATCTGCATATTGCCCTTACATGTGCAAGCTGGCAGTTTAAGGTGGCTCCATATAGTTTTATAACCACGCGCGCGCTGATGATGCAAGCCTTGGGAAACTGCGCGCGCGCTGACGCAAGCTCAGGCAAAAGTTTTCAACCACGGATTTGAGTTAAACATTTCAAAGGAAATCTTTATCCGCAATAGAATTTTAAGAACAGACAATGCTGTTTAAGCTTCCAAATTATGTGAGGTTGTAGATTTTCATCATGGAATTGCATAAAGCGCCTAGTAAACACTGTAAGCGAGCCTAGTGGTTTCAACGTTGACGCATGCTCAAATAGCAATCTTGGCGAATTTCTATTCCGTTACGTAATTGTTACAAAATAATTTGGGGGACTAAAATGGCAACTTTCGTCTAACTTTTCTCGCGTTTCCTTCCTTGAAATTTCGTAAAATTTGCCAGAGAGGTTATAATTATTTTGCTTTACGTGGCATTCGTTTTTTACGAAAATCTATAAGACCAGTTTTTACGCAGACGGGAAAAACACAAATTTGCAAATAACAAAGAAGCTGCCTTTACAATCCCCTACTTTTTTCTGTTTAAAATTATTTTTCAGATAGTATCCATGTACTGTGAAAATTTTGGAAGATTTCACCGGAGGAAATAGAAGAAAATTGCACTTAAAGCCACATAAACGCTCAAAGTCGCATTTGTTTGGGTACTCTTAAGTCACGACTTAAACCCAATATTTTAACAGAAATGGTCGCAGAACACTATTTCATCGTTGCTTATTGTATTTGATAAGTTTGAGCGAACTGGGAGTAAAAACACATGCAAAAACGAGATTTCAAAATATAACACTAGCGCGCGCCACATCCATGTCATTACCCTATGGAGCCACCTTAAGGGCAAAATGAAATCATAAAAACTAAGAAGATGCTCAGTTGAGTGATGAAACAAATTTTCAGAAGTAATGTTAATGTATTCAGTGTAATTTAAGAAATATGGACTTGTATGGATTGGAACAGTTACAGTAAACAAGCCAGCTACTCAGCCACTTCTTTCAAGTTGAATTTTGGTTGTTTTTGACTAAAAAAGAGATATTGGTTCAAAGAAGAAAGGCACTAAACAGGGGGGTAGCCAGGATTTTCCAAAGGGGGGGGGGGGTGGGGGGGGGGGTCACTGGGTCACACCCAGGGTACTTACATGGTCAACTGCCGATGTTCGGTCTTGCAAATGAAGTATGTATTACTACCTAGCACGTTTTCGCCACCTGAAGTATAAGATTTATATGCTATTTACTTAAAAAAACTATCTCACAAAGGGGGGAGGGGTACACGGGCAACCCAGGAACCCCCCCCCCCCCCGCCAGCTACGCCCCTGCTAAAATTGCAGCCAAGGATATACTCGTGTTAAAATCTGAAAAATCGTTTGACAACTGGTAAACAATTATTTAATCATATCTGCATAGAGTACGTTCGGCCGCGTATGTTTTTCACTGTGATTTTTTCATCTCATCTGATGGAGATCGAAGATTTTTTTATCAAAGTTATTTTCTTAATCTACAACACTTGTTTCAACGTTTTCTAGCCAGTTTTCAAACGATCTCTTCATAGATTTTGATGTGACTCAAAGTCCTTAAGTTGGAATTCTTCGTTTCCGTTTTGATTTGGTCTTCATCAGTGGCTCTGGTTTGGTTGCCGCACTGTAAGCAGCTGAAATTCCCAGCTAGGGGATATGAGTGGTGAGGCTCTCATATTAAAACACGGACGAGGATGCTGGTTGGAAAATTGAAATTAAACCCTAAAATGAGGCAAATCTGGGTGAGGCTCAAGCATTTATTGTGACTCCTAAATATAATATTGGTTTCATGCCTGATCTGTCCAGCAGAGTATGACGGCGCTTTTTCTTTCTTCACGCGCAACCCTAAACGAGATCAAGGCTGCTGAAAATATTAGCGTTCTATTCAGAACACCCTAAGTGAGACCAAAATCAGCAATTTATGCCCCTAAGCTCGGCGACGAGCAGCCCCGCGCCACCCCGCGCTGCCCCGCCTTAGATCCCAGTTGTTCTAAAGGCGGATAGCGCTGCCTGTACAGCCCCGAAATGATCCCAACCACGAAACGGAGTCAGTTTTGCAGACCAGTGACGGATTTAGATGAGGGGCCTGGGACCTCCTGACCCTCTACTTATTTTTGGTAAAAGATTTCTTTAATGACTACAACCACTAAACATTTTTTGGGGTATACACACAAAAAAGTGGGCCGCCTCCTTAGTTCAAAGTCTGGATCCGTCACTGCAGACGACTTGACTTTGCACTTGCTCACATGTGAAAGAACCTGATTAGGCAATGAGCTATGGGATGCGTGGGTTTCGACTAAATATAAACAATCGCAAATTACCTAGAAATAAAGAAAAAGGACAACTTTATTTCTAGGTAATTCGCTTTCACTAAGTCGATGATTAGCCCGTGATTGTCAGGGAAAAAAAAAAAGGGAAAAAAAAAGCGCAATCGAATCGAGACCTATCTAGACGCTACCTAGACCCGATCTGACCCGACCTGTCTGAACAGAAAAAGAAAAAAAAACGCATTCCCGGCATTTCTCAAATTTAAACCGACTTTTATTGTGTATATATATATATATTTCGTAAACTTCTTGACTAGCCTAGTAAAGTCGAGCCAAACCGGAAACCAAAAGCGAGCGACTTTTAGAAAGTCTTTGAAACTTCTTATTTCATTTGAAAAACATGGAGTGCGGTAAACTGAAAGTGGTCAAAAATGCAAAGGAAACGAGATTCTCTAGGGGAATTCATGGCTTACAGTTGTGATGTTTCTCAAACATCGGCTAGCATTACATCACACTTTTCAGTGGAACGAAACTAGTCATTTTAGTAAATTGATATTGATCGATATCGTGTTTTGTTCCATTTTGTTAACAATTATTCCCTAAAAGGGCATGTTCAAGAATAGTACAAGCGATCTTCTGCTCTCATGTGATCATGTGTGATGACTTGCACTTTGAAACCCCTGCATGACTTCCCCCTTTTCAGAAAAACTGCATGTCTACTTCCGGTACTTACTGTCAACAGTACATGTAATATTATAGGAAAATCCATTACCTGACGAGGGAATTCCACGTTAAATTTCACGCGAAAAACCGATATCGCACGAATCGCGAAGCGATGAGTGCGATATCGGTTTTTCAAGTGAAATTTAACGTGGAATTCACGAGTCAGGTAATTGATTTTCCTTGAATCGCATAATCTTTTAAAAATGAAAATGTGGTGAATGTTGCGAATTTAAGCCCAGCCTCACTTTCAAGTCGCAATACCGCGCTGAATACCCTCGCATCTCTAGCCAATCAGAGCGCGAGAATTCTTTGAGCTATGCGATTCTAGTATATACACACTCAGTGATCTTGGCTATTCCAGCAATCTGATTGGTTCGCTATCTCGGGCTAATGCCGCATTATTCACTCGCTAGCGAGTGGATAATGCATTATCCCATAAAACAGAAACAAAATGGCCGGCGTAAACTCACGTTTCGCTAGCATTTCGGAATCAAAAATAGTGCAAATAAAAGACGACAGCGAGCCAGAAAACACCAAGAAGGTAACGAACTCTGGCCTAAAAGTTTTTAAAGATAAGTGAAGAAGTCATGTTTTGCAAACAAGTGTTTTTCAGTTTGTTTATCGAGATAATTACTGTGATCAGTTCGACCTATCGCTAAATAGGCAGCAATTAATCTTCACGACTACAATTTGTCTCATTACGAGTATTTTTGTAGACTGGTTTGCCTGACAGAACGAATTTCTCACCGAAATCGAGGAAATAGAAAAAGAAGAATTGAAGTTTTATATCTCCGCAAGAAAACAAGACAGGTCATATTAGAACAAGGTAACACTCACCTCAATTCGAGCCGCCATTGACAGGCACCTTCGCAACGAGCCAAACAACAAGCCTTTCTCGATAACTTCGAAAACTTTGTTTGATCAGTTATCGATTTCCAAGCAGACTTTCGATTCAAGTTGCCGATTTGAACTGTGTAAAAGGACCATTTTGACGAAGATTTTATCTTAGATTGTGTATTTGCCATGTTAAAAGAATCTGTAAATAGTTTTGTACGTGTTTCACGCATGAATTGAGACGTCAAATTAGACGTCAATAAAATTGCCTTTCATAGGTTTCCTTTTGAAAATGCCCAGATTGTCTGTTTTGAGATCACTTCGTGTGTATATACTAAAACAATTATTCTTTTCAATCTCGGTGAATAGCGGCAGAATATTTACCTCGCCGCTTCGCGGCTCGGTAAATATTCTGCCACTATTCACCTCGATTTCAAAGAATAATTGTTAAGTGTTTTGAAAGTGCACAGGCCAGCTGGGTTTGTGCCGTTATTCTATCTGTTATATTTGTTTCCACATTAAACCGAAGTCTAAGGGCAGATTTGTGTTTTTTTTCTGGGTAAGTTTCTTTCTTGGCGATAATATTCGTGGTTTGAATGTGCTGTAAATTTCTAAATATAAAAGGTGACGTCGTCTTTAGACCAAGGTCCCAGTTTGCACTGCGCGTTTTAACAACAAGCGCCCTGCCTACACCTTCGCCGAAGAAAACACTCTTCGATTTAATCCGATTTAATGGACAGTTTGCCATTTGGCGATCTGAGAGAAAGCCGCAATTATTTATGGAATTAAAAGCCGCAGGCTGCTGGAATCCATACGATGGCGCTCAATGGCGAACAAAGGTCAGAAATTTCACATGCGTCGACAGAGGCAAGTTGCCAAGTTCGATTTTTTTTCTTCTCTCCTTAATACAATCAATCTCAATAGAATTCATGATACATCTTGTCTCCTAGTAACATGTAGTCCTCTCTGGGCAAGTTGGGCTGAGATCGAACAATGAAGTTCTTTGTTTAAATAAATTTGTTGTTATAAAATACGAAGCGACATTAATAAGCTGCAGGCTAAGCTTAATTCGATCAAACGTGTACTGTTATTATATTACAATGCGAGTGCGAATATAAGCTTACAGTGTGCAGTGCAGAGTTCGGGGAACAGCAAACTTATATATATCGCAGAAAGCTCCGCAAATAAGATTCACGATTGGAAACTCTTTAATAGTGAATGAAACGAAGTATATGATAGTTCGTTAAATCTATAAGATTAAAACAAGCTGCGACGCATATATATTCTGCGGTTTACCCTCCAACAACAAATGGAAGCATAGGCTCGGGACAGGAAAGTACATATACATATATGAAGTGCTAATAACAGGAAAATAATTATTGGTCCATCGTCAACTGTTTATGTAATCGAAATAGACTGTGAGAAATTAGTGACACTTGTGAGTTCATACCACTCCAGAATGTGGGTAATTTCCCACATTCTGGAATGGAGTGAAATCACAAGGCTTTGCTCTAAGAAAAATTACAAGGAGCCCAAAGGTTCCAAACTGCGAGATCCAGGGTGCCCAGCAGAAAGCTTATATGAAAGAAATAAGATTATCTGGTCGCCCAAAGGCAGAAGTTAGTCGCCTGAGGCACCCGGGCGCCCTGAATCAACAATTAATTAATATAATAATTACAAGCTGCATCTTGCAAAGTAAATCTAAATTTTAAAGCATGATTCCATACAAGTTTGACGATTTGAGCTCAACCTGTCAGTAATTTAATTAATTCATACAGTCAATCTTTTGATTACTGTAACAGAGGCCCTGCCAGGGTAAATTCCGACAAGCGACATGGGCCAAAAAGTAGCGACAGCGCTCAAACGAAATAGCGACAAACGACTGACGAAGCCAAATGTATGTCACTAAATTTCTGACTGCGTTGTGTAGCCTTGACAAAACGCCGACACGAGACATTTTAAAATTCCGACAAGCGACCTGGGACACCCCCCTGGCAGGGCCTCGTAACAGGTGTGGTCACTCTTGGACTGAAACTTTAATTTATAATTGGTAAACGACAAAACACTATTTATAGGCTGATTACAATAATATTTCCCCTCTTTGACAGAGAAGTTTAACTACTTCATTTATGCTGATTGGGAAAAATGAAAACTGGAACTTGTCAAAACTCAAAGGAACTTGGCAATATTTGCTCAATCAAATATTTGAAATAATTAAGTGATTTCTCCACCAGACGCCCCCCAGCATTTATTTCAAATTTGGCCTGGTGTACCCGGCATTTTTTTGAATCCTGCAGTTTATTCAAGCCTGGTTTTCATATTAAGCAAGGGTTTTAATTTTATAGATTATTTTTGACAAAAATTTATCTGGCTATAAATATACCTGCGCCTATTTTAAACCCCACCTTGGAGGCTCTGCATTTATTCGGTACCGGCAGTATTTAATCGAGAGAATACGGTATTGTATAGGTCCTGAAATATCCATATTTCCCCACTGAATATCTTTGGGTGTGCACACACAAAAATGTTGGGCCCGTTAGGTCAAATCGCTGAGCATAATCAAAATGGTGAGAGCACATGTGATTTTCAAATGATTTGGCCTCAAAATTATAGCCGAGCTGTAAAACCACACAACTCCCTGCAGAATCCCCGGCCACTCCACATGTATGTGCCCCCCCCCCCCCCCCCCCCCTTTCCCTTAGCCTAAATTGTAATTTTAAGCTGCATATAGTATATGATATATTTTCTTGACACATTCTAAGTCTGTTACATGTTTTCAACAATATCAACTCTTAATATTCAAGTAATCCAAGTGTTCTCAAATATACATTTCATCTTTTTCTTGATAGGGTCCATCCTTGAGTGAGGAGCTGTTTTATTCTGGAGAGAAAGGAGATGTTGACAGATGTTTGGAATTGATTAAAAATGGGGCAGATGTCAACTGGAAAGCAGGCAGTGATTTGGTTAGCATTTATAAGAGGGGGACATTGGGGGTTGCTAAACACCGCATTACTGCAAAAAATATCGGCAAATACTGCAATACCGCAAAAAAATCCGGAAAATACTGCAATTTCATAGTAAGCCTGTATAGCTGGCGAATTTGTTGACGCGAGGGCAAATTAGAGGCAATAACGAGCGGTGGGACAGAGGAGACAATGACAAGGCTTTAAACTGGTCGTTAAAACAGTCAAATTGTTCATTAAAATGTGTGATAAAATAAAGCTCTTTCAGGTTGCTTCCGAAACGACCAGAAACAGCTAAAAATGGTTGGAAAAAGGTGAAGGATACGTTTTTTATACCAACTACCGCAATTCAAGATTAAAATTACCGAAATACCGCATGAAAAATTGGCCAATACCGCAAACCCCAATGTCCCCCTCTTATAACCTTATCTCATTATCTTTATCTATCTTAATTCTTATCTCATTTCTCTTGGTCTCCAGCATTGTAGTCATTACTGTTAAATTAAAGGTGTTCAAGATATATATGGTATAATTTTCTGATGACTATTTCAACAAAAAAAATTAAAAAGAAAAAGAAAAGAGAAATGTACAATGGTGCAAGATTTTAGTTTAAAGTGCTTACTGTGATTAAATTTTCACTCCTTGCAATTTTAGGCATATCATAAAGAATTCCACAAAAGATTTAATATGCCGTTTTCCATTTTCAAATATCTATGTTAGTTCCAGAGATATTTAATGTGTAAAATATGCAAATTAGGAGATTGATGAAGTCATCTACTTAATTCAATTTTAAGTCATGTGCAAAAATAGAGTTATCTTGGGCAATTTGCTACAGAGACCAATGAAACCTGGCACACTTACCGTTACAGTAAAATTACCATTGCATCTCACTCTTTCCCAGTCCCCATCAATGCAATCTGTTTTCAATATTTTAGTAATTTTCAGGTTGGAAAAATTAAACCATGCCAGGACATTTACCAAACCCATTTAATATATGTTTGCCTGTGAGATCATGCTTATGAGGCATCATTGAGGCCTTGCCAGGGTAAATTCCGACAAGCGACATGGGCCAAAAAGTAGCGACAGCGCTCAAACGAAATAGCGACAAACGACTGACGAAGCCAAATGTATGTCGCTAAATTTCTGACAGCGTTGTGTAGCCTTGACAAAATGCCGACACGAGACATTTTAAAGTTCCGACAAGCGACCTGGGACACCCCCCTGGCAGGGCCTCATCATTGGCAAGTATCAAAAAGGCCAGAAAAGGTTTCAGTATCTGGGGGTCTGGAGCCCAGTATGTTACCATGGTAACAAAACTGTTAAGCTTATGTTGTGGAACACAACTAGTAGAGCATTTCTACAAGGAATCAAACATTTCTGATGTAAATTGGCTGAGATATCTCTTTCTTCATATTTGATCCAAATTTTGTTGAGTGTACTGTATGATGTCATCATTAAATGCTAATTTGCATATTTTAAAAACTGGAATATCTCTGGAAAGAAAAGAGATACCGTTAAATTCCGGTTATAAGCCCTGGGCTTATACAACTTCGTAAGGGGTTTTGGGTGGGCTTATAAGCGGAGGGGCTTATATCCGGAGGGGGCTCAGTTATAAGCGGAATAAAAAAAATGTTTCGAAACGAGTCACGGCAGTGTTGATCGAAATATGTTTTTGAGTTAAAAAGTCAAAATAAAGTAACATGTAGCCCTGTTCAGTACTGTCATCCAGGAGAGGGGGGCTTATATCCGGGGGAGGGGAGGGAGGGAGGGGGGTCGGCTTATAACCGGATGTATTTTTTTGTTTCCAGTTAGATGAGCCTATGACTGGCTGGGCTTATAAGTGGGGGGGCTTATAACCAGGATTTTACGGTATTTGAAAAAAGTCAACGGCATTTTTATTAATGTTCTTGCCTTAAAATGGCTTAGAAAGAAGAGGTGTGAATTTGATCACAGTAGCACTTTTAATTAATGTATGTACAGATTTTCCTGAAGCCAGGGAAGGATGGGTATAGGGTCACAATGTTTAATGAATTCACAGTTTATTAGGTGAGATATAAGCTACCAGTCAAGATTAATTAGCAAAAAGCTCAGACAATCAATCTGGGGTTCTGTCCAGAAATCGCTATAGGCCATTTTCAAGTTACCTTTTGCCTCTGTGTCAAAATGAGTCTCCATGTAAAACCATTCATATGAAACAGAAAATGAGTTTGAGCTGCATAATTCCATTTTCATACAAATCAAACTGACATTTTCATTTATTATAAATGGTTTCGCATGAGGACTTGTTTTGAAAATGAGGCAAAGGGTAACTTGGAAATGGCCTATTTGTGTCATGGAGCAAAATTCATAATATATTAATATACCCATATCCATTGGGTATGGGAGTACCCTCCCCCTTGATCTATTGTTAGTAGTTTTCAATTCCTTTGTTGTTTTCATCCTCTTGTACATAATAAGCTACATAGTGTAGTTAATTTTAGACCTGTTTTCTGTGTTCACTGTATAGTGGTTCAGGACACCGCTGATGCAGTCAGCAAAAAGTGGAATGACTGATGTATGCAAGTTGTATTTGGAACATGGTGCCGACATGAACGCCTGCACAGTGGTAAGGTTGTAACAGCATGAGTGAATTTTTTGAATATTAAAATTTTATAAAAGTCATATATCTTAATACAACTTTAGTTGTGATCAATTGGTCATTTTTTACTTCCCTGGGATATGATTGTACCTATTCCAATACGCAAACACATTTATGCAATGTTCAACATTAACAACAATTTTCAGACCAGTGGTTAGAATTGATGACCGGGGCTGAGGGTTACAAGTGGGAGCGGGGAGGGGGTGGGGGTGTCCAGGAAAGTGGCTTCAGTCTGGTTTTGGTGATAAACAGTTACAAATTAATTTTGGTCTTCAGCAAGTCTTCAACAACATTAATGACAATTTTCAGACTGGTGGCTGGAATCGCCAGCCATGGTATTTGGGGGCTGAGGGTTCTGGGAACAGAGAGCTTTTGCAACAAGGATGACTAAAGTTCCTTAAGTTGATCAAATGCAAGAAACAAACAATGCTAGTCTCCAGACAGTGCATTTCAGCCAAACCATGTGGCACTTTTACGTGGACTTGTAACAAGTACTGGCGACCGCACCAGATGGAACAAAGTAGATGATTTGTGCAAACTGAAGCAAGAACATGGGCTGCTATTTTTTCTAGTATGTAAAAGATTTTCAGGGTGGGTAAAGAAACGATTTTGATACTAACTTGCACTGCATCAAACTTGACCATGTGGAAACATAATTTCACTGACAACCCCTCTCCCCTCTGGAATATTCTGGGCCTTTGACTCCCCACCCCTCTAAAATTTCCAATTCCCTCCATGTTGGGTATGGCTATTTTCTGGAACCACACAATAACATAGTAAGTGTTTTTTGTGTGTGTGTGTGTGGTACCTCGCTATACACATAATATAAATTTTTCAGTGAACATTTAGGCTTTTAATTTTATTTGAGAAAAGTAAAGCATAAATTTATACATGATCCCCTTTGATTTTAAACTATTGATTACAACATACAGTGCATATTGTATGTTTAGAGCAAGTACACAGCATTGATCTTAGGAGCACGATATGGGAAGGATGAAGTATGTCAACTGCTCTTATCCAAAGGGGCTCATGTCAACAGTCAAACAAAGGTATTTATATATAGCCTACATTGGACACAAATTTATAATTTTATTTTTTTGTGTACAAGAAGAAACATATGCAGATCATGACTAAAAAAATCATTTCACATTCATCACAAAACTATGGAAAATCTTGCTGCAGGATAAATTAGAAGCAACTGCATAGAGGAAATTAGTGCAAATAATTAAATAAATATTTAGGGTAAACTTTAAGCTAGGTAATAAAATATGAAAGATGAAATATTCAACATGTTGCGAGCTTGGGACAACGTGACCTCCCAAACACTGGGAGGGTGCTCTAATTCCACTGAGCTATGAGAACTCATGGCGAGCAAGGCCATTTACTAGGTTCATAATATCATGTGACAGGCGTCCTGCATACTGCTAGGATCAGCAATGTCGATAGTATCCTGCATGGTGATAAATAAAGGAAGATGATAAATTTTAAGCTTTGTAATGAAATGTGAAACTAAGATGAAATATTCAACATATTGGGAGTGTGGGAAAGAAAAAACTTGAGTCCAATTTGACTCCAACTTGTCTTCTTTCGCTCGTTTGGTCTATCAGAAATCATCTGTGGTTTATTATAATACATGGATAAATTTGTCATCAAAGAGACCAAGAAGAAGGATCCCCAAAATTTCCGCATAATTCAACGTGTGTGGTGAAAAACAAAGTGTTTTCTGCATAAATAATGCTTTCTTCCGCATAATGTCCCTACACCCTTAAGCTTATCAGTAAGTAAGTACGTAAGTAAGTAACTTTATTTAATGAGGGTTAAAACACTTTACAGTCGCTGACTGACAAACCCGTGGCCCTCGCTTAAACAATTAAAATATAAATTACAATAATTTTAAAAATATCTAACTATGAGTAACAATGAGTATAAAACTGGTAAAATTGCTAATATCAATAAAATGGACTAAAATCTTGTTAGTGCATGCAATAAAAAGAGTAAAAAGACACTATGAAATTGGGAATTATCAGATGCCCTGTAATATTATTATTTTTTTCTTTTTATAACAAACACATTTTCCCTGCTCCCAATGGCACTTTGTTATAAATTGGGATTTCACTGTACTAATTAAAAGACAATTAAAAATTGTTACATTTAAGTGTGTTTTGTAGGATGGTGAGACTGCGCTGATGTGGGCAGCCCATGGTGGTCATAGTAGCACTTGCAAGTTACTCTTGGAGTCAGGAGCCAAGATCGACCTTCATGATGTTGTGAGTGCATAATGTTATATCCAATATAAGTATATACCAGGCATTGAGAGAATAGTGCTTTTCACACGTTCTGACTGGTTAACTCATAGGTTATTAGCAAAGTACTAATCACTTCCACTTTGGTGAATAATAATAATAATAATATAATAATAATAATAATAATAATAATAATAATACAAAATGAATAATAATAATAATTTATTAACCAATTTCTAAAGGAATTACAATGATTTTACTATTCGAGTAAGAACTTTGTATATTAACCAATTTCTAAAGGAATTACAATGATTTGACTATTCGAGTAAGAACTTTGTATATAAACATATTATTTACATAATAATACAGTGTCTTTAAAAAATGTAGAAAAATAGTAAAAGCGACTTCAAGAGCAACAATAAGAGAAGAACTATAATAATAATAATAATAATAATAATAATAATAATAATAATAATAATAATAATAATAATAATGGCATATCGGACAGTATATCCACAGAGTGGCTCTTCGCCTGCCCGATGCTAACTAAATTTACAATTGTAAATTTATAAGTCTATCATTAATGGCAAGGTGGGTTGGGGGACTGGAGGTTGGGTTTGTGGGTCACTATTGCTTAGGATTCATCATGAGCTATGTTTGTTAGGGTTAATTTGCCATTTTGGAGTTGCGGAGGGAACTGGGCGAGTATCACGAAATTTTAACCAATATTGTTGATAAACAGGCAATATTTTCTGACTTTTTAAGAATATAGTGAAATCCAAATGACAGACTCAACATGGCAGGTCTATTAAATGACATCATATGATGTCATAGCCAACAAAAAGTAATCTAATGAGAACCTTGAGGGGGTGGGGGAGTGGGGGTGGGGCATGGATCCCCCTTTTATTACACTGGTTGCATGAATTTGTGTGTACATGGGGGGATTTAATCCCCCCCCACCCCATCCACCCTAAACCCCACTTCTCCTCACTGTTCCTGTCCAATCTGATTTGGATTATTTTCAAACTGTAGTATGGCTTTACAGCACTGATCCATGCAGCCAGAGATGGCTATTTGGACACTTGCATTGTTCTTTTGAACTTTGAAGCAGATGTCAATGCCGTCTCCAAGCTTGGAAACAAGGTATTTCAGCATTAATCTAATAAAACTTAAATTATGCTTTTGTTTTGTTTTCTAAAATTCTTTAGAAGCAGTGCCTTAAGTTATTAAATAGTAATAATTAACAATATATTAAATTGTAATCATGTGTAATAACAATTACGATTTGATGATGACTATAACGATAACAATGATAACCCATTAGTTTTCTGATGTCGGTCATGTGCAGCTTGTATAAACATATTAATGAACGTAAAACCACCAAAGAGAACTTTGTTAGTAAGTTCCTTCAGTGTAGTTAAAGAACATACATTCTCACAACCAACCTATGGAAATTGATCAAATCTCTAGTCTGCGTGCAGACGTCTCCATTTCCTTTGAGTGAAGCAAAGGAAATGGAGACGTCTGCACGCAGGCTATCAAATCTCTGGATTAAAATATTAAATGTGATTGACAGGTTTGGGATGCAGAGCAATGGGCAAGAGCCAATAAGCACCAGAACATTGTTAAACTACTGCAGGTACATTGTTCGGACTCATGACTCATTTATAGCCCTTTATCATTAACAATTATTCACCGAAGTGGAGGTGAATAGTGGTGGATATTTGCCGATCCGCAAAGCGGCGAGGTAAATATCCACCACTTTCACCAACACTGGGGTGAATAATTGTTTTAGTATATACCACACAAGTTGCATGACTAGCGGACCAAAACATTACTTTCGGTACCCAGAGAGACGCGCTGCTCGGAGGTGAATAGTACTTTGCTAATCACCTCCGAGTTTACCAATCAGCGCACACAGAAAGCACTATTCACTTGTGTGGTATATACTAAAGTATCTTTATTATTCTTTTATGTTTATGTTGATTGTCCGTCAGACCTCATTTTGGAGTTCAAGTTTTTTTTGCATTTTGTACATCCAGACGAAGCATGGCTGGCAGATTAGCATGAACACATAAGAATAGGAAATGGCTGAAAACAGTCTATTTGACAACTATTCCATGAGTGTGTTTGATATGAGATGGTAAATAGGCAATGAGGCACATAGCACCGAGTTGGCTATAACTATCCCATATCCAACAAGCACAAGTGGAATAATTGTTTTATTTAAACAACCCAAGAATTGCAATGTTTGAGCTCCGCGGCTGCTCACTCTGATGCATACACCTACCACGGATTTGTGGTGAATGGTATATGAGCTCATATACCATTGCCTGTGAGCCAATCGAAACTCGGGAATTGCAATATACCATGGCTAGCTTTTAACAATGTTGGATATTTGTTACATACTTACATACATACATTCTTTATTCAAGACGCAAAGTTACAAAAATATACATATAACAACAAAGATAAAAAAAGGCGTCTCGAAAAGGAAGTTATGAGGTAAACCCCATGTAAAAACTCCCTGTTTGCTTGCTTGTTTCCTTTGTTATAAACTTGAATTAATGAATGTCTATACTGTATTAGTATATACTAAAACAGTGGATAGCGTTGTTGGTGCGCGCTGATTGGCTACTCAGACTCAGTCCTGATAACCTTTACTATTCACCTCTGAGCAACTCGCGCTCAAAAACTGAAATCGTTAACAGGAATAAATGAGTTAAAAATAATTCTTTTTGGGTTATATTATCTCACCGTTTTAGTATTTATTCTTCATCAACTGGTATTTGTTCCCCAGCCTGAAATATGATTTTATGCTACTGAATTAACTGGAGTAGAAGACTTTTTCATTAACTGGATGGCTCAGTCGGGGGAACAAGTATCAGTTGATGACGAAACCCCACCTCCGAGACGGGACTGAGCTCGAGGTGTTTGTCAGTGAAGTTGCTAAGCAACATGACGTGTTTGCTCGCACGATTTCTTCCGGAATACTCGCGATCGCTCACCCTAGTTTTTGATTAGATGAAATAAGTCGGAAACTCTTCGAGTGCTTGAACGACGATTTGCCAAAGCTGGCACTTGTTCCCCCGACTGGGTAAGCATTAAATATTTTTTTCAGTGGGTATAATTGGCATCAACCAAACACTATAATCTTGTTGCTGCAGAGTTACAAGGTCCGTTGCTCTCTTCTCAAGGACGGCTCAGACCCGCCATCTTATGTCACTCTGAACGTCTGCGGCGCCGTCAACGCAGGAAAGACAACGCTCGTGGAAAAACTGCAAATGACACCGTTTCAGCTCATGTTCAGGCATGACCAACCAGACACGAGCCAAGATATGGCATCAAGGACTGCCGGGATAGAAGTGGGCATCATAAACGTGCCAAGGGTTGGTGAGTTCCGTAAAATGGACATGGCAGGGCACACATGGGCCTTCACAAGCAACGAGTACTTCATTGGAAAGAGAACGTCGATATCGTTGGTGTTATTCGACTTGAGTAAAAAGGACAGCGAAGTGGAAGATGATTTGTTCCATCATCTGGGATCGCTGAAGGCAAGGGAAACCAAATGTGGAGTTCTTCGTTATCGGCCGGAGGTTGTCCTCATAGCAACACACGCTGATAAGTTGGATGGTGATGCTCAGGTTCGAGCCAATGCTTATTTCAGAATGGCCATGGAGGGTTTTCAGGCTTACTTGAATTTTTATCCTAAAGTGATGGTGTTGGATTGCACCAATCCGAACAGCCCAGAATTCAATGCGCTGCGTGAATGTCTCAAAGATCTCCGTGCGAAGATAATCAAGGTAATGCTTTGGACCTTGTCTGATTTCTTGCAGCGTAGAACACTCGCATACCTGCATGCCGTTTTCCGTGTGCTTATGTTCTCGCAAATCCCATACCATAGTATCAGTGCCTTTTCCTTTGTTACAGAGCTCATTAACCTTTTTTTCGTTAATCTCACGCTTCCTCACCACCCATGGGTCTCTAAATAAATAAATAACACATGTATTATGGTTTATGTGGGAATATGAATGATGGGTCTCTATGGGTCTCTCTCCAGACGTCTGAGCGCGTGCCTCGTCTGTGTGCCCAGCTGTTGCCTCACATCCGCGCGTGGGCAAAGGAGAGGCCCTCGTTTCCTGTAGCATCTTGGCAAGAGTTCGTCAAAAAAGTAAAAGAAGTTAACAAAACAGCTGACGAGGATGGAGTCAGGAACGTCGCCTTCTACCTTAACGAAAGTGCCGAGGTAAGAGGAAAGATAACGACTGTACTTAACTTACCACTGTTCATTTGCTCTATACAGTTTTCAGCCTTGCAGTGCTACGCACCGTAGCGTTTCCACTTGATAAAGTTTTTGATTTATTTTTGACAACTTTTTGACATCTTTTTGACAACTTTCTGATGGCTTCCAATAAAAATGCGAGAAGTGAGAGAGGCGGAGTTGACAATTGTTGTAGAGCGAACGTGGAACTTGACAACTCCGCCTCTCACAGTTCTTGCGCTATCATTGGCCAGTTTAAACGAAAGCCATTAGAAAGTTGCGAAAAAGTTGGGAAAGAAATAATACCTACAGTAATACTTTATTTGTGGCAAGTTGCTACATAAGTTTAATGAGAACAGTAACAATAAATAAGTCATTAAAGGTTGAATTAGTACAGGTGGACCGTACAAAGTAAGTACGGAAACATGTTCAACAGCCAAAGGCCAATTGTAAATTATGAATTTCTTGTACTCGCGATCTTTTGACCAATCCTCTCCAAAACCTGTAGAGGTAGTGTTTGAAATATAATGTGTGACAAGCTGTTAATTGTTTAGGTTCTCTCCTATTTCATCACTGTTCCATTAGGCCCTCGTGGAGCAAAGGGCGTCAGCAGCACTGCGCCAATATACTTAACTTTCATGTTTCAAACCACATTCAGACTACTCGCTTTCGCATCAGTATGGAGTTTTCATCAGCAATGTAGTTTAAATAACAGAATCATCTTAAATAAATGTCTGACATTGAGAACCGCTTGCGTGACTGCCCCAATAGGTTGAGAGGCAAAGGGTTTACTTGCTGTTGGATTAATGACGCTGCCACGAAACATCAAATGACTGACTCGCAGAACATGGTGGCTCAATGGTGACACCAGAAGTAGCTCAAGACTGTTTAGGAGCTACGTAACGAAGGGTTAATCTTGGAAGTCGCAGCATAATGTTTTCAAGTTAATCGTTCATGATCTGTTGCATTATTCCTGAAGATCGAAACGGTCGTCCTCTATGTAACTTAGCCAATTATTACATTCGATTCTGCACAGCGCACAAAACAAACAAACAAATACTAATCTATTGTTTGATATAATTTTCTTTATTGCTTCTATCATACACATATATATTGTGAATATCTCCTTCTGATGCGAATACCGAACTTCTTCCGACAGATTGTTAATGACAACTCTCCAGAGCTTCGTGACAAAGTCGTCCTTGATGTCAATTGGCTGACGTCCCATATTTTTGGAATTGCTTTGGCACCAATGAACTTCCCTCGTTCGCTGCGTTTTGACCGAGTTAGCGGCATGGTAGAAAAACGTGAACTACAGGTCACCTTTCCTGAATGCCCTTTGGAACAACTGATTGAGATGCTTGTACGCTTTGAAGTGTGTCTACCGTGGGACGAGCAATACATGATATGCGAGAGCTATCTCTTCCCGAGCCACCTGGAACAGAATCGCTCCAATCTGGATGACGTCTGGCCACAGTTTGGTACAAGTGGCGACGGCCTCTGCGTTGTTGGTCGTATTGTGGAATGCAAAAACAGAGTGGACACCCTTCCATGCAGCTTCTTTACAAAGTTCCAGATTCGATTGTTGAGACGGTTTGGGCACAGAAGTCCAGTTTGGCACGGCGGCATCAAGATTGCCGACGATTTAGTGGAGATACTTGCGACACTTTCTTCGAGTCTAAAAGCCGTGAATTTCTGCGTATGGGCTCCCAAAGGGTGCGAAGAGCGTTGTTACGCTTCCATGGAGTTCATCGAACACTTAAGGGACGAACTGCTTGACGAGATTGCCGGAGGCGTCGAGTTTGTACACAAAGCCGTGAGCATCAAGATGTTGCAGTTCAAGAAATTCGCGGGCTATCCATTGAAAGAAGTGGACGACAATTTACACCAAGTCGGCCCAAACGCCAGAGTCGTGCTTGAAAGCTGCGGAGTAAACGAAAGGGCTGTTGATGTGAGGTATTGCGGAATCAGGCGATATGCACTTCCGCCTGATCACATTAGCCACTTGGCCATAAGAGAAAGAAAAGAGCTCGCCCAGTTGCTCGACACCGGTAGCGATTCTAACCACTTCAAGTCATTGTCAGAGCAGTTGGAGGTCAAATCATTACCAGTAGAGCATGACGATAGTGAAGACCTGGAAGCATCCGGTAATTTGTCAGTCAGTCAGTCAGTCAGTAAGTCAGTCAGTCAGTCAGTCAGTCAGTCAGTCAGGCAGGCAGGCACGTGTCCGACGTTAACTTTTCCTTGCTCTCCTTGTTTCAGGTTTTACCAGTGTTATTTCAAGAAGTGAAACAGATCGCTACCTATCACGATGTGCTCTTGATAGCAACCTAAAAACAAAAGACCTGATTGAAGCTCTGGAACGCATCAACCGATTCGACGCTGCTACAGTTATCAGCGGATGGCTTTCCAGTGTAAACATGGCTCAACAGACCCCGACAATGCACAGAACAAGGGGTGAAAGCAGCGCCTCTGAAAGAAGCTGCTCCGTCGGCTCACGAAGACGCGATAGTAGCGGAGCGTCTGAACATTCTGAGGCTCGAACTCGCAGTATGGGAGGAAGCAGTGCCTCCGAAGGAAGTCCTCTGTTGGCGACAAGGAATAGCGCGTACAGTGGAAGAGGACCATGTTCATGTGTCTGTTCGCGGCACAGTTTTGAGACAGGCAGCAGGAAAGAAAGTGGCGCATCGGAGAACAGCCTTCCATTTGACGGCGTGAATGGGCCTCAGTCCAGTGCTTCCCGGGGCAGTTTAAATGGTACTGCTTCTCAGCAACGGGATATTGATTTGCGACAGGTTTTCAGGAGTGCAAGCGCATTTTCTGCGTACAGCCACCCAACGGAAGAGTCCTACTTTGGATCTGAAGAGAGGCTGTCTTGCGAAGAATCCCAAAGCAATGGAACGGAACAGATTGTACCCCAGCCGCGCCTTTACATTCATCCGTGTAGGAATTGCCAACACTGTGCGTCAAAACTCCCTGTACAAGAAGACAGTGGAGATGTCCCAGTACGTGTTAGCGTAGAAGAAACGTCTAAAGACACTCATGCAAAGCGCAGAGATGAAGAACTTGAGTTTCTTTCGACCCCTGTGCAAGTATCGAATAGCGACATCAAGAAAGACGTTTCCAGTCAGTCAACTGAAGAATCTCTTCCATCCACGTTACCTATGACGAGTCTGATTCCCGAGCTTTCCTCGAGGTTGAGTCTCAGCTGGAGACCCGTAGCAGTTGACCTTGGGTTCAGAAGCTCTGAACTTGGATATTT
This sequence comes from Meandrina meandrites, assembly GCA_963693305.1. Taxonomy (NCBI): domain Eukaryota; kingdom Metazoa; phylum Cnidaria; class Anthozoa; order Scleractinia; family Meandrinidae; genus Meandrina; species Meandrina meandrites. Next base: position 23,145,266 of record OY855911.1, on the reverse strand, counting down.
TGAACAGCCTAGCTTGCTTCGTGTTCAAGCAAGCCATATGTTGTACTCCTGGCTGTCCAAGAACAAGTGCACCCTTGAGTGTGAACACTGCCAATTGGTCATCTTGGAAAGGCTCGGCGAAGCGTTTGAAAACGCACATCGAGCGGATCTAAAAGATTTCCTGCAGCATTCCAGGGCAGTGTAGGAAGTCATTTTGCTAATGAGTCTTTATTATTTATTAGAAATGTTTTGTAAATAGAGATAAAAAATGATAAGACTTGTTGAAGCTGATTCATGTTTTATCAGTCAGAGAACGGTTGAATATATTTCCTTTGGACTGAAGACTGAATCGTTAATTTAAGTCGCGCTAATTTTTGCGAGCGTTAATTTCTGTGCCCTTAATTTAGTGGAGCGTTAATTTCCGCGCCATTAAGTGGAGCGTTAACTTTGGATTTGTTTTAGCATTGCTTTACCAGGGTGGAGATCCACCGGTATCGTTGGCGCTGAAAAGAACGTTCGTAGTAGCGAGATTCGCTTTGGTTTTGGATTTGGTAACTTGATAACAGTGTGTTACAATAAATTTGTTCCTCTTGTCTCTACAAGTTCCGTTTGTTTGTGTGGTCGTGTTAATTTCCTTCATTTTGATATTTTAGCACCTCTTTTGCATTAATTTCCTTTATTAGAAAGTAATTTTTCTTTATACTCCGGGCTCAAACCCTGGCCGGGGTCACTGTGTTGTGTTCTTGGACAAGACTGGTTTACTCTCACCCATGCCTCCCTCCACCCAGATCGCGGTTGTTCAAAGGATGGATAACGTTATACGCCGGACTAGTCACTACCAGTGGATATCGTGGTTCGATTTGTTAACACTTATCTACTGATAGCGAGTTATCCAGCCTTTGAACAACCAGGGCCTTGTGTATGAATGGGCACCGGATTTTGTTACTGTTACTGTCGGGGTTTTTTTCTGCAAACGTACACCAGGAACTACCTCATAACAACAGCTTACAGCAAGTTCCAGTTTCGAAATGAACCCTGCCTACACAACCAGTTTCTCTTGATACAACATATACTAGCTGTCAGATTTACTGGTCGGTTTGTTTCGCCATTATTAAAGAATAGCTTCTAAACCCTAACCAAAAAACAACATATATAAATAAATACGAAATGTAAACTGGAACATGCAAAGAACGTACGACAGTTACCCAGTGCTCTAACGTAGCCAGGAAAAATAATGTCATCATGCGGGGGCTTAATTAATGGTTAGTGCGCTGGACTCCAGATCGAGCGTCCCGAGTTCGAGCCCTGTTTTCTTGGGCAAGACACTTAACTCTCACAGTGCCTCCCACCATCCAGGTGTATAAATGTGTACCTGGCGAATCTAATGCTGGGGGTAACCCTGCCATGGACTACTGTTAATCATACAGACATGTAGCTTTATTTAGATCTTTCTAATACTGTATGAAAAAAAGCTTCTTTTATGTAAATGATGCTAACTTGTTCGTATTGTAAAATTCCGGTTATAAGCCCCCCCCCCCCCCCCCCCCTGGTTATAGGCCCATCTAACTGGAAACAAAAAATACATCCAGTTATAAGCTCCCCCGGATATAAGCCCTCCTGTGCTGGATGACAGTACTGAACAGGGTTAAATGTTGCTTTATTTTGACTTTTCAACTTAAAAACGTATTTCGATCAACACTACAGTGGCTCGTTTCGAAACATTTTTTTTATTCCGTTTATAAGCCCCCCCCCCCCCCCCCGATATAAGCCCCTCCGCTTATAAGCCCACCCAAAACCCCTTACGAAGTTGTATAAGGCACCTGCCTCGTCTAGATTATAACCAAAATGATACGTTTAATTTTTAAAAAAAAAAATGGCACCAGATTGAGTTTTCTGAAGAAATACCTTATGAAAATACTGAAAATAGCGTTGCAGAGCTTCCAGATTTCAAAACTTCTGGGGAGAATGTCCCAGACTCTCTAGCGGCTCCCTTCTTCACCAATCGCAGATATTGCCTCGTCTCTGCCAAAAGTCTCGCTACGCCCTTGAATACACTTGGTTGGTCAACACTTGTGAAACGCAGGTTATTTTAAACTCGGCAAGAGAAATTTACTTGGCATTCGTATTTTTATTTTAGTGTTTATCAATGACTACGGCTTTAATATAAATTTATATAGCGTAAGGCTAGATAATGTTATAAATTAGCTCTGAAAAAATATCAACCATGGTAATGTATGTATTATATTGTAGCGTACATTTCTTTCTATGTATTGTTCTGTCAATGTTTAAATTATTTAAATTATTATTATTATTATTATTATTATTATTATTATTATTATTATTATTATTGCGCGGAATATAAATATCACGACAATATTACCGCTAATGTCTTTTAATTAAAAAAAAATGAAAACAAACGAGCGTTCAACCTAAGCTCGCCCACCAATTAACTGAAAAAAGCCCCAAAATCTGTACAAATTAGGCCACTTCCGAGTTGCCCTTCGCCCCAGTTTCAAAACTAGTCTACATGCGAAACCATTGAAAATGAATTTGATTTGCATAAAAATGGACGTGAAGGTGGAACACATTTTCCTATGAATGGTTTCGCACGTAGACTCGTTTTGAAACAGAGGCAAAGGGTAATTTGGAAATGGCCTATTCGCCAGTTAACGCCTAACTTAGATCGCTGAGTAATATAATTTACACAATTTTTAACATTGTTTACAAACAGCAACTTGGGAGGGATCCATAAGGATCGTGGATCGTGTTTATATTTTTATTGCTTTTTGTCGCTTTATTTTGCGGCGTTGGACAGGTTCTGCTGGTCCAAAGCGTATCTTCAGTACGGTGATAATAACGTCACAAAACTCCAACACGGTCAAAAGACTGGCACCAATGCAGAGGCCAAGTTGCCCACCTACCTCACCTACAAAAAAAATAAATAAAAACAACGTATGCCTGAAAACACTTTTTCATTACCTAGTGCTTTTTTCTTGGAGTTAATACTATAATAAGGAGTTGACAAGTTGATTGAACTCTCAAATTAATATAAATAGTCAATAAATGATTGAGATTGTGTTTACGTTGGTCAGACATCACGCGTCTGAAAAAAAAAAAAACACGCAAAGGCCGTAGCAACATTGGATGAAACCTCTTTGATGGCCAAACACCATATGCTTCACAGTCACCAAATAGATTTGGAGAATGTTGAAATTGTTGACAGGTCATCGGCGTGGCGACAAAGACTAATTCTTGAAGCCTGGCATTCCATGCGAGATAGAAACGCTATGAATGAACACATAGCGCTACCAAACATACAATAACATTAAGAATTTGTTAGAGTTATTAAGAATATTTTAGAGAGTACCAGTGGCGGATCCAGGGGGACGTTTGTTTGAGACTGAAATTCTTACATCGACAGGATCGTATATCACTTTTTGACTGGCTGTTTTTTTTTTAATGAAAACGCGTATTTGTTTTGCTACTAAGCTAAATTCCAGGGATATTCAAGAATTAATCCCCCCCCCCCCCCCTCCCAAAAAAAGTTCAACAGTCCTTTTAGCCTGCGAGCAGGCTCAGAGAGCCTGTTCACAGGCTACAGTCCTTTCTGAACCAAAGTTTGGACCCCCCAAATCAAAAATTCCTGGATCCGCCCCTGGAGTACTGTTACAGTCCTTCGAGGTGGTGATTTAGTTTTATCACACATTGTGTACATATACTTAGCAGGACGCAGTTAGACATTTGCATTTGTGTCTTTGACGAAGAAGGCAACAGTAGTAGCCGAAGCACGTGTCCGTTTCGGAAACGGTCAATGCCATTTTAGCGACACTTAGAAAAGTTTCACTATCATCGAATATTTTTTTCTAGTGGAAATAAAAATAAGAATTGTATTTCACCAGCCGGAATCGAACCCGGAACCTCTGGTATGCTAGCATCACTCTCTCACCACTACACCACCACGTTGATCCGCCCAGCCCACGAGAAATTTAATTATATAAGGTGCCCTTCTTAATTTTTTCATCTATAAAAGTGCCACTTTCCCTATCTCTAACTTTTGCGTAAATTTAACTTAGATTTAACAATCGCCTTATCTATGCCAAATTTCATCTAATAATCAAAGCATAATTTCGACCAAATTCAGGCCGAAAGTAGAGCAGATATGACATCGTCCATTCAGAAAAGCTTGGTTACCAATGATGGCATCGACCGTTAAAAATGCCATCGACCGTTTACGAAAGGGAAATGAGCGTAGCCGAAACGTTAGCCAGTGTCAACTTTTTAAATTCTGCTTACCAAATTTTTGAGCTACTCTAAAATTTGAGGGTAAATAAAGTTTATGTATGCATGTATGACGAAATTATGTGTATTTCAGAGAACGTGAACCATGTTCGCGAATTTTTCAATTTCTAGTCAATTTCTAGTCAAAGGATAGTTCTGAAACCAAAACACTGAATAAACTGATCTAGCAATCTATAGATCTGTTTCTTAATTGATGTTGAGGACGTAAACTCTCCATTTCGGTCACTGCGCCCTTGCTGAGATCCGGTTAACGTGGTGCAAAGTACTTACCCATAAGACTTTCATCATCGTAAGCGGGTTGTTGTTCGATTAATTGGTAGCTCAGTTCTTGGAAAAACACGTTCAGTTCTAGAAGGTTTTCACTGTCAAACAAAATACCAACAGTTAGACTAGACTTGTTGTGTTTTGTTCTTTGATTAATTAACTCTGTTCTTAGCTTATTCCAGTGGATCGATCTAATAAGTAGGGAAGATCATTTGAGCACTGCTACCCCATAGGTGGGTCCGTTCTCTATTTTCAGCTCTTTCAACTCGAGCCTTTCTTGGCATGTTACCCAAAGAGACCATCCGTTCGTACTTCTAGCAGGTGTAACTAGGAGGCACGGTTGCCTAGCAGAAAGCACGCTTGACTCCCGATTGCGCGGCCCGCATTCGTTGGATTAACTTCCTGTACTAACAGTGCGTCTCTCCTGTAAGGGTGCTGTCAAATTTAATGCTGGGTTGTAACCCTGCAATGAACCAGCATCCCACCGCGGGAAGGGATGGACCATTATTTTTTTGGAGGGAGGGGGGATAAAAATTTCTGAACATAATTGTGTTTGAAAAGCACAAATGCGCAAATATATTCCTATGTCGGCAGGAAGACGCTACCGGAAAAAATAATGTTAGTAAGAACGACACAGAAAAAAAAAAACATGTGTGCCTTGGAAATGTCATCCCTTCCAACCCTTCTAGAAAAATAATGGTCCATCCCTTAGGGGTTACTTTGTATTTTTACCCCTCTCCTGGCTCGTGTGGTTTACCATGAAAGTATCTGAACCTCCCAACCCGGAGACCATCGCGGTAACTATCAGACCACCAAGCCTCTCCACTGTGCCTACTGGTTGTTCCTCTTTATGATTTTACAGGCGTGAGTAGCAAAACTAACAAATACCGTGGAACCTCCCTGTGTGATCATCTCTCGCCGTAAGCGAGCACCTCCCGACCGCAAGCAGTCACTTTTCCTTAGCACCAAAATACTTTTAAGTCAAATTACTTCAGTCGAAACATCGGCTGTGCAACCGCGAGCTCTCTTTGAGCTGTTGGTTTAAAATTTTCTATTGTTTTTAATCTTAGTTAAGCGACCACTTCACACGATCCAAAAAGACACCAAACATATCTAATGTTTATGAATGATAATTGGTTCATCGTGACACTGCTAGTTTTGCAACTTGGAAATTGCATCAGATGCACTGACTTCTCTTCTTGACGTATTCTTAAACAGACCGTTTTTGCATTAACGGTGACTGCAGTGGCGAGAGCGTTCGTATCCCACCGATGTGGCCCGGGCTTGATTCATAGACCTGGCGTCATCTGTGGGTGAATTAATTGGTTGTTTGTTCCTGTCCTTTCGATCATGGAAAAGTGGATGAAGAGCCACTCTGTGGATATACTACTGCAAATTCCCATTTTTTACCATTACCATTTTGTTATGGGTTGCCTCTGAAACAACTGCATGCTATACATGACGCAATATTGAGATCCCTGTAGTTTAAATTCTAGACGTGACATTTCTGGAGGTCGCATGCGGGAAGTTCTGATCAACTGTACTAGACTTTTCTCGATAGTGATTTGTCACCAGTCAAGGTATTTTACAATTTCGGTTGAAGACATCTCTCGCAACGGATGGACATGGACAAACGAGGAAGAAAATCTACCTTTACTCACGGAACACACCTCCCAATTCTCTTCCCGTCTTCGGCATTCAATCACAGCTACACCAAAAATAGTCGAGGCATCACTTTTAGTACAAATTTGTGTACGTTTTACCAATGCACAAATTGAGGCCAATTTCACATCAAAATTTCGTTGCCATGCAAACGTCAAAAGAAGTCAAAGATACCTTATTTTTAACCTTTTGAAGCTAATACCTTTTCGAAGGATGTTTGTGGTAATATATTTTTGTTGGCAGGGTTGAGGGCTATGTCATTTGTACATAAATTCGAGGTGGCTCTGAACCTTAGATTTTTTTAAAACAATGTTTCTAGCTGATTAGACCAAACTATATCAAATATAACAACTTGCACTGAGAAGTTTTTAAGTGACCAGCCTCAAACTGTGAAGACAAATGGTATTTCCGATCTATTTTTCACGTCGTTTTGATCGGAATCTGTTTAGTGATGAAAACTTCGCTGACTTACAATAAAAGTTTTTCAGCCGTACCAGAGAGTTTGCTGTAAAAGAATGCCAAAGTCGTGAAGGTCTAAACTATTGCGAGCCACCTTAAATCATCAGCGTCAAGGTCGTCTAGCATCCCATTTGTGTTGAAGGGGCAGTTTTTTTTCTCTATACATAAGGCGACGTTTTTGCTAGGAAAAGCACCGTAGGACAGGCTTGATCTGTATTTAATTGCTTCACAGGGCACTTGGCAATTGCAGTCATGACCACCAACCTTGTAAAAATTTGCTGAAGAAAACAGAAAAAAAAAGAAATGAGGGCTTTTTTTCCGAAATATGAATGAACAAACGGACGAACGAAAGAATGGAGGTGTCTGAAGATTTTAGCTTCAACTAAAAAGAGCTTCAAATCTACCATGAGAGGAGGAAAATGACGTCCTCTCACGGAGTCAGGAAACTTAATTTTGCATTTCACTCCTCCTCCCCCCACAATTCTCGACAATACATGATTTGCGGGGGACGATTCCCCAAAAAGATTTTCCACGATTCACGGCCAACCATGAAGTCGCAAAACAAATTTGGCCACTAACGCAACCCAAACACCCCAATTTACCAGATTTCAACCGCACACATCGAAAAATAAAATGCTAGCGGCAGCATTTAATTAGGGTTGTATAGCAGCTCTCGTAAGCTTGTAATTCTACTGGTCCCCTAGTGTAGCAGCTGCTATTGTTTTGGGGGCTAGGGGCATTGTTCTTGCTGTTTGTTCTATTGTTCTCTCAGCCACTCATATGAGACCTTACGAGAGCTGCTACATGACTTAATTAAATTAACATTGTAACATTCAATCCGTGTGCGAAAGGTGGTGCTTTTACTGTTCGCCTACCCGTTTCATGAAAAACACACGTCGCCGTTGCATTCATATCACAAACATGTACTTCAGGGTCGTCTTCTAATGCTAAAGGACAAAAAAGAGCAAAGAAAATGAAATATAGTCTCCTACGCATACGTTCTTTTTGGCTCGTCACGCAATCTTTTCTCCCCAACGAGAGATTGCGTGACGATCCAAAAGAACGCCTGCGTAGGAGGCTAAATGAAATAGTGCCTTTCTTAATGATTAAAGTAGCTTTTTAATGATTCGTCGAGTGAGGAAGCGTATAAACCTGATTCACCCCAGCGACATAACGTAAAGACTTGACGAGATCGATAAAAGAAATGCTTAAGTCATTATGTTCCTTCTGTGTCGTTATATTGTGTTGTTCACTCTGGCGACATGAAACATCAACGTGATGATTTTCCTTTTACATTTTCGTTACCTTGCTGTTATGTCATTATGTCCCAAGCGTGAACCATTCCTTACCTGGCAGTTTGATGTCTCTGCAGCCACACTCTTCCACTACATGTTTTGACCGACACGTTAGCATACAAGAGGGAATCGTGTACTTGGAGTAACCAGGAATATTGCTGATGGTAGATTTAGAGCAATTTGTTTCATACGGTACCTCGAGATTGATCACCTTAGAACATCAAGAGTTGAAGAAAGTGTTAGCTTATTTCGATGCTTTGCAAGGTTAAACACTTGCTCCTCAAGCGTTGCTATGCTGTGGAGCACAGTTCAAGCACATCAGCGCGGTACTTCATCTTCCATTGCTATTGTTTTTAAGTGTGAATTTGAACTTTGCTTGATTGTACAAATTGCGATGGAATATTTATTCTTTCTTTAAAAAGAAAGAATAAATATTCCATCGCAATTTGTTACGTCATTTTTTAAAAATTTGTTATTTAATAACAATGCAGTTGATATTCGCTGTGGTAAACATGCTTTTGCCCAATTTAGTCTCATTTTAGCCTGACCATTAAGAACAAAAATGGAAGTGATATCTTGAATACTGGCGGCATTTCGTCAGCCTTTATTTTGATTCCACATAAAACTTGGTGTAGGAGCGCAAAATTTGTAAAACGACCTTTACTCAAAACTCGGACGTACAAACAAGCTCATATTTCCACCTTGGTACGGTAGGGGGTCTTTTTGGACGTAATTAAGTACATAGGGACTAGATTGTTCTACAAGTTGAAACAATGTTTATTGGTTATGACGTCATATAGTGCCACGTTATCCGCCATCTTGGATTTCGTCATTTTTCAGTCAATCAGAAAAAAACGCAAATTTATTCGCAATTAATCCAAAATGCTACCCAAGTACAAAAAAATACTATTTTCTTAAACAGAAAAAAAAGGCTTTACCTACATGTTCAAATGCGGTAACCACGCACGAATACACAGTTAATCTCCTTCTTTTCAAAATGAGGATGTGGCATCCCCCTTGTTTGACCGAGGGTTAAGTTTTTCTCGAGTAGAAAATTACGGTACCAAGTTTTTTCGTATATTGGTCGTTGCAATTTAAAAAAAAGCAAGCACCGTCTTGCACTCTAATATAGGGCCTGCTTTGTAGAGGTTATTACAATATTACCTTTGTTTTCCTGATGGCGGCAAAAGTAGTCGTACCAGGACCAACCGAGAAACCAAGTTCTTCAGCCATAGGTGGTGTCTCTTGGTCATGTATAATAACCTTAAAGCCCGCCTGGTCCGTCAAAGTAGAATATTCTTTTTGCTGCACTATCAACGCAAGGTTTAGTCCAAACTTGGATCCAGCATTCTTCACTTTAAGGATTTCTCTACCGCCTTGATCTAGTAATAAGTTGTATATTTATCATTATTAAAAAGAAGCAATGGTACATTGCAATTCCTGAGTTTTGATTGGTTAACAGGCAATGGTATATGAGCCCATATTACATACCCATATAGGTAATTTTAAATAAGTATTATGTATTTTAAGTCCTGATGATTTTACCGCGTTGAAATAAAGTTACATACATATACCATTGACCATAAATATCGTAGCCAATACGCGTCGGCGACAACAGCTGGGGAGCTCAAATATTGAAATTCTTTTGGGCGTTTTTAATAAAAAAAATTATTCCACTCGCGCTTGTTGGATATGAGATCGTTATGCGCCTCGTTTGCTATCTACCATCTCATATCCAACGCGCGCTCGTGAAATAATTGTCTATATTTGCTCGGGAAGATGACCAAGATCCGATTTCACATACAGTTGTTTGATTAACTCCGTTACGTCATGAATGTTACATGTAATGGGAACTTCAGATTGGAGTACGGATACGAGAGCTAGTACGAATACGAGTTTCGAATTTCAATTCAGTTGGGTTCCCATGGCCCTCACTCCTCACGGTTGCTGACAAGTTGTAAAGGAGACTTCCGGTAAAAGGTTGGCGTGAAATGTGGTAATCGAAGGCAAAGGCACTAGGTTCGAAAAGTCGTACTCAGCTCATACTCAATCTCTTAGTCGTACTCCAATCTAAATGTCCCCAGTGAAAACGGCATTTACAGTTTTTTGAATACTCAACTATATTTTCTCCATTTATGATCAACAGTACATTTATGGAATTCAGAATTGATGAAAATAAATCTATAGGTGTAGCTTTCTGTTTGAGCTCGTGGTATTGAACAGACAAGCAAAATATTGCGTTAGGCGAGGTTCTTTCAACAGGTTCGGTTCTTAAGTTTTAGGTCCTTATATGCCAGTTTTACTACAATTCTTAAGGGGAATAAATGCGAGATTATATTTTTCATCACGAAAGTACTTCGCTCCCAAAGAAACCAAACATCCTCTAATTTGAATTTATTAGCCCACCGCTAACTGTTCTTACTGATTTTCATCGCAATACCTGTAGTCAAAACACAACAGATGCAATATCGAATACCTGTTGGACAATACGACACCCGTCAAATAACAAAAGCGGAAAAAAAAATGAAAAAAAAAAAAAAACAGAGAAGCACCTAACACCTGAAAACTGGTTAAAAATGCCTTCAAATGATGTTTGATATTCAGTATATTGAACATTCCGTACTATAGTTTTGTACTATTTTTGTAAGTGAGCAGGAATAAATATTCATTTCTAATAATGATTTTGGCAATGACTATGCTAATGTAGACACATCGCAACAGTAAGACAATACCTCTCTGGAACTTCTTTTTTTATTCGCCCGCTGTAAACACTACCTCTATTGTTATTCAGGGCTAAGGGCATTGCTATGACCTGTTATGTTTTGTTTTACGAACCAATGAATTAACTCGTTCCGAGAGGTAGTGGGCAACCCCATCGCAAATGCTGACAAAGCTAATCTCCTAAAGCAGTGTTGTTTTTTTATGATGATAATAATTTTTAATCATATATAATGGTTTATTATTTCCAATTAAAAAAAACGAGCCATTTTAGTAATTCAAGGGAAGATCGCCCATAACAGCTTGATAGCTGTGAAAACGTTAAGTTCAGTCATCATCATCATCAACAAAAACAACAACAAAGAATCAGAAAAAATTCTCATAGAACTTTACCGGAGTTAAATGTGTAGCAAAGACCCATAGATGTTAACGTTTCTTTGAAATTTCTAAAGTCGCATTTTTCTCCGCTCCATTCACATCTTATTAACATTTCCTTGATTTTATGTCCTCCCTGCTTGTATACTTCCTCCATGTTAAGGCCTTTAAAAGAACTCCAATTTATGGCGCTCATGTTTATCTCGTTTTCAAAAAGTAGCTGCGAGTCCCTGAAAGTGTACTCGATCAATTCTTCAGCCTTGTATTTTTCCACAAAAGACCTCTTCAGTATGTTAAAATTGCATATTGTCACCGCAGGAAATGGGGGATTTTCTTCGTATTTCAGCATCACCTTCGTAGTTATTGGATAACTGTAATATCTTGTCAGAAGCACCAAGGATTGAAAAATGAAGTACACCGTACCCATAACGAGGAACACAGTCCATATTATGCTACGAACCTTCGTTTCGCCATTGAACACATACTGCATGCCGTGAAGAGTTGAGTTATCGATGAAGTGTCTCCATTTTTTCCTTATTGCTTTGGATTTGGCGGCGTCTCTGGTTGACACAACGCTTTCGCTAGGAATCCCTCTTTCCATGTCTTACTTCCAAAGGGAATATAAAGTCTCGTATATATTGTTCGTTATTTACCTTAAGTTATGAATTATTAGACTGATGTCATAAATAAATTTAAATTGCAAACAATATGTTGACAAGAAGTTACAGTAGGAGCTTATGACATTTAATGGCACCTGTCGTCTCACCTGTCACATTGAAGTCTACATCTAGTTTTTGGGCACGTGCTATGCCTTTTGCGAGCAGGTAATTTCTAGAACAAACCTTGCACGCGAGAAAATGACGTAGTTTATTTCGAAGAAATGATAGGGTGCGCGAGCGATGAGACTGTTTCACATTGTTGCAAATTATGGCTTACGGTCGTGGTCGGTCGCGGTCGTAATGGCGAAGCGCGCGAGGTTTAAAAATATAATGCAAATAGTTATATCCCCACGAGGCTCAACACCAGTGTGTTCTGAGAGAAATAGAGGGAATCTAGGGGACGTTTTCATTTTAAAAAAAGTGCCTTAGGAACACCGACTCTTTTAGAAAGTGTTTAAAGAAAATCGTCCACCATGCCGATTTGTTTGTCCGAGTCTTGAGTGAGTTGTGTCGTCACTCACGCGCTTGAGAGGGCTCTTCATTTTGGCGGACTAATAAATATTAGATAAGATATAAGATAAGAAATATAAAAGGAACAGGCGAAATGTTTTCCGCCTTCAGCCCATAAAAAAGGAGCTTGTCGATAGCAACGCTTCTAAGGGAAGTCAGGGCAAAGGAACTATACAGTCAAAATACGGGCTGCGTGATTCGTTTCAAACTTTCAAATTTAATTTGAATATTGCTAAGAACGTGACTTCATTTAAATATCGATTGTTGCCAACTGCGGACGTAGATGAACCTTGACAGAGCACGTATTCGGATATCTCTCGGTTGTTCTTCCCCCTTTTTAATTTCAATGGCACACTTCCTGATGTTGTAAACCGATTCTTGCATTGAGAACATTGAAAATGGAATATGATGGGTAGTCAATCCTGGCAGCAGTTCAACAATTTCTGAGACAGTTTTCTCCCGGGGAGGGGGGGGGGGGGGGGGGGGGGGGGGGGGGGACTCCCATATGAAATGGACGGGGATGCTCGTCGTCTCGCTTAGGGGTGTAAATTTCGGATTTTGGTCTCGCTTAGGGTGTTCATGGCAAAATGTCATTATTTTTAGCCGTCAAGGTCTCGTTTAGGGTTGCACGCGAAGAAATAACAAAAACGAAAGAACTTCGATTCGCTATATTTACTCTTTTAGGGGTCTGCATAACGTTCAGCCACACCCAGATTGGTCTCTTTTAGGGGTTAAATATTAATTCAAAATTTCCGACGAGCATCCCCGTCCATTTCATATGGGAGTCCCCCCCCCCCCCCCCCCCGGGGAGTTTTCTTCCCACAATCTCTGATGCAGACGCCATTTGCAGACGTCTGTTTAAAAAGCCGTCATTCTTTTAAAGAAGAGCTAGCTTCTGTTTATAGAAAACTTCGATGAAAACTGCTTACGGCGACTGAGGAAATGGCAACAGAGACCCAACAGACTTAGAGTAAAGAAAGGCTCAAATGGCGCCAAACTTCACATGTGAAAACATACAAACATAAACCCAGAATATTTCAAAACAAAAGAAGGGTGGCTAATTTGTTTACAAATTGATTTGGTGGAAGGAACGAATATGGGTCAAGGATTTTACATAGTTTTTCAGTCCTTAGAAAAACTTTTTCTTATTTCAATGTGTGCTACCGCTCCAATTTGTCCATGATGAAGACAAATGTGCCGAGAGCCAGTACAGTCACTCTGGAGAACTGTGCTTAGCTCTAAACAAGGAGATTATATAACGTACTTTTACAACTATAATACATTTTAGCAAACATAAGATTTACACACTGGTAACATTTCGAAAATCTAACCCCAGGACGCACACGCAAATACCCCCAACATGGTCCAATTGGTGAGGGGAGGGGGAGGGTTGATGGACCCCCACCCCTTAGTTTTTCGTTCTATTAATGCACAGCAAAATTAACGTCATATGACGTTATTTGACCGGCCATTTTGGATCCTTTAACATCGTCGTTCAATCCGAAATCACAATCAGTTAATCAACCCTACTCCTCTTTCAGCACATTTTAGCCGACCTGGCCACTCCATCGACGATCTTCTATTCATTCCCTTGGAACTCATTCACAACAACCGTGACTCTAAGAAAAGCACACGAGGCTCATATTATAGATAAAGCAATGACACTTGAGCCTCGTGGTATTAATAGACTTGATAAACTGAATTAGCGACCTTTTGCTTATTTTTGGGCCTACCATAATCGGTTATATAATGTTTCAAAGCTCCTATATCTAAAGGTCATTTTCTTGGTTGTATTCATTTTCTTTTGGACCCCTTTGGAAGGTTTGATTTTGCAAAACGAAATATCGGGCACATATGTTCAACTTTTTTTATTGTTTTATTTTTGTTTTAATTACTTTTCTTTCACGTAAGGATCAGCTTACCGTTTTTTACTTAGCATTTTGGATCCGCCATCTTGGATTTTACCATTTTCTTAGAAAACCGGAGAATAACGGAAATCGATATAAAATTAAGCCAAAATGATAACCTACGAATTTTTGTTAAAAAAACCTGAAAAAGAAATTATGTCATAAATTACAATTGTTGACCATACATGCATTATGATGTTGCCACGGCAACGCCAAAAATCATAGAAACATAACTATCTTATCGACATTTACGCAAGGGATGAGTGAACAGCTACACTGTACTGAAAGTTTCAAAACCATAAATCCCGCTTTCAAAATTACGAAAAAAATCATCTTACCTCTTTGAGGGGGAGTGGAGTGCATCCACACCCCACCTGTATATCCGGGGGGTAATATAATAGTTTATGTGCTAAAATAAGTTGACCAAACTATTTAGTTTTGTTTTCAATCATTACATCGTGTTTCTGAGCAAATATATCATGCCGTGTATTATACAAGAACAAGGAAATGGACTGCCCAGTTAAAGCGTTCGACTAGCTTAGAAAATTGGCCGGAAATCGCAGAAAAAAAATAGTTTGTGCCTTCCATTCTATCCTCGTCGTCCCTATAAGTAGGATGGCACGGAAAGCTTTAATTTCAAATTGCTAACAAATTCTGAAATTTTCGAAATGCTATTCATGTTAAATAAATTTCACCTGGTTTGGAAATACTAGCCTAAAGTTATCTACCAATCGAAAACCTAATAATTCGAAACTTTTATGAGAAATTGGTAATCAATATCAAAGCGAGCACTTTAATCTTTATCACTCACTAACGATGGAGCTTTTCACCAACGGTTTTGAAAAACGCGCGCAAACCTATCGTGTTTATACAATATGTTATTATATGGCCGTGTCTCACAAAGACTGGGAACTACCAAATTCGCGAATTTGATTGGCTAAAATCGATATTGACCGCGGGCTAGATTTTCCCATCTAGACCGGCATCTAGACCGGTTGGAGGCGGTTGCACTTACGTTGAGAAGTTTACAAAAAAAAAATGCAAAAACGTGGACTTTTTTCTGCTAAAAAAAATTCTTCTTTAGTATAAATGGTCATAAATCAACTGGACATTTCATTTTGATGTAAACGAAGTGATAGTATGAGGAGGCGGGAAAAATTTGTGGCGCGGTGTTCACTTCTTGAGTTGAATGAAACACGCGAGGAAAGCAAGCGAGAGAGTTTTCTTCTGAAGATTTTCCTCGGGCAATCTCCTCCTAAATCGTCTTTTCATCCTGGAAAATTGTGACAACAATTAAGGTTTACGGGAAGATCTAAAGCAATAGCTTTTCTGGAAATTATACGCCTTGTGCAAGACAAGTGAAGCAAGTGTTTACATATTGTCCTTGTTTACGGCTCCACGGCTGTCATCAAGACTACTACATTATATTATGCTGAAACGAAATTGCACTCAGATTCGATGAAGTTTATTGAAGTATAAAAGGACAAGATCAAGATAGATTGAAAGGTAACAAACTTAACTGAAGTGCTGAACCTAATTTTACGTCGAGCACTGAATGGAATTGTGTCAGCTTTCTGGTCCTTCCGTAAATTATTTGCTGCTTTTCTTCTTCGTCCAGTCGCTCTGGACAAGTATTTTTAATTAAACATTTCGCATCAATCCCTTCAGTTTTACATAGTTGAGTCAACTATGGCATTTTTGTGGTATTTGTGTGGTTTTAGGGAAGGCACTGTCGATTATTGACGCGAAAAAAGGTTAACAAGAACGAGCAAACTTTGGCAAATTTTCGTTCAGTTCACAGGCACGAAATCAAAACACCAACTAGAAACGAATATGCGAAGTAATTGCAAGGTGGGAGGTTAAAAGCAATAAACACGATTAAAAGCAACTAGAATACCCGTAAGAATATTCTGTCAGTCGATTAAAGAGGCTAGAGAAGTTGAAAACATATCTGCCGGTGATATCGACCTTCTCTTGTTCTAATTTTTCCGCGATCGCCGTTCACTAGCAACATGTTAGCGAGTATGGCGAACCGAAGCGAATTTTTCAGCTGAAAAGTTGTCTAGTTTGGCCATATAATAAACATCTTATTAACCGAGCTTAGTCGGTCTGTATGGGAGAATCTTGACCTCGGTCATGAGTACAGACCTCACTGCGTTCGGTCTGTACTCACGACCTCGGTCAAGATTCTCCCATACAGACCTCCTGCTCGGTTAATAAGAGCTAAATATTTCACAGGTTCCGTTTTAGGGTTTTTTCAACAAATTAATGAATAATGAATAGTTGTTTTAGTTCTCGTCTGAATGATATGAACGGCCATCTGACAAATGGCTCCACCTTCAAACTGACAAATTGACGCTTACGGCTGTGCTTCACCATATTTTTTATTAAGCCCTGCCAAAACGCACGCATGCGCAACATTTCAGCGAAACATACTGCAATATTGTTGGCTAATGTTGTCAGACGTGCTACTATTCACGTCAACCAACAAGGAATACACCTTTGTGTTTCAACAGCCGTTTTACCTGTAGTAGGCAGGCTGACAAAAATAGACAACTTTTCATACAGAAAGTGAATTTGAAATTAATTAAAATACAAAATATAAAGTTAAAATATAAAGTACCAGCCAGGCTGCCATTCATGAACACATTTTCTTATATTTTGTTCAGCGCTTACATATTTCCAGCAGTTTGTTCGTTTACACCTTCAAAACTGCCCATTCAGACTAACGGCTCACGGGACTTAACAAAATTATAAAAGTAACTGACACAAAAACATCTATCACAACACATACGTTTCCTTATTTATTAATTTTGGGTAAACAACGATCGACCACAACTTCCTCGTTAGTGTTGAAAGGAGGCTCAATAAACAAGTGTTACCGAAAAACGTCATGGGTGAGGAAACTCCCAGGGAAAGCTATCTGCCGAAACAAGAGACCATCAAGTCCGCTGCTATAAGGAGAAAATGGCGACACTTCATCGACAACTCGACTCTCCATGGCATGCAGTACGTGTTCAACGGCCAAACGAAGATTCGAACAATTATATGGACAACTTTCCTCATAATGGGTACGACGTACTTTTTTTATCAATCATCGGTGCTTCTGAAAAGATATTACAGTTATCAAGTTACTACAAAGATGACTTTAAAATACGAGAAATTGCCTGAGTTTCCTGCGGTCACCATCTGCCATTTTAACATGCTTAGAAAGACCTTTGTGCAAAAACATAATGCTCAGCAGGTATTAAAGTACGCTTTAAGGTTTGCCAAGAGAACCGAAATCAACAGTACCACCATAAACTGGACTGACTTACAAAACCTCACCATGGACTTTATATACACAGTCGGAGGCCATCAAATCGGGGAAATGATGAGAACATGTTTATGGAGCGGCGAAGAATGCAACCACAGAAATTTCACCAAAATTTTAACACCCATGGGACTTTGCCACACTTTTAACTCGGGTAAGTTCGTTAAAAATGTTTTTTCTTTTATTTTTGTTATTATTATTACTGTTGTTTTTTTTATTATTTTGAGGAGACTACTTCATTCTGAGACTAGTCATTTAATCAATGTGGTGCTGTAGATCGCGGAAACGTCTGGTGTCACTAGGATTTTGCTAGATCGTTTAAAGCGAAGTTTCAGCCTCTTCGTTTATTGACCCGAACAAGTCTGATGAAGAACAAAACTGACCTGACGCCAACAGTTAAAAGCTGGTGATACGGAAAAGATCTTCAGGACCGGAATAAGATCTTCATTCTGTTCATTAAATTCCCCGAAAAAGGACATCTTGACTGTCTGAATATATTAGAAAAAATTATGTTGTGGATTTTTTCTTTTCGATTTTTTATAATTTATTCTAATTGTTTTTACCCCCTTTTCTTCCACAAAGGAAAAAAAACTTGATTAGGTGAGCCAGCACCAAAGGTTAATATTCTGTTCAGAGACCTTCAGAAAATTTGCTATCTTTCCATAGTGAAATTAATTTAAATATTTGGTGGATAATTGAGACGCTGGTGTCAAACACCTATTTTGCAAACTTTGAAAGTTCTGTGTGCCTGTTTCATTAATTATAATTTTTTGATGTTCGGAGCAAATTGTAAGGTACCAAAAAGCTGATGTAATCTCGAGATTTCACAACTGTACAGTAAACTAAACCTTTCTAGAAGCTCAATTTGTCAAACCCGTTACCAAAACTGCGTCGCTTGTGTTCGACTGTATTGTAATGCAAATTAAAACTGTCAGAAACTGAAGACATAAAATGATGATTATTCAAAGTACATTCAAATTACAGATGTTTCAAGACCCATGTTCAGCAGTTTGGCTTTGCGGCCGTTTTTGTTTGTTTTGGAACAAGCTTACCACTTCAAAACAATAGGGAGCTTAAGCATTATATATAATATATAGATTTAGGCAGGCCTAAAAGCGGAGCTCCCATTTCTTAATTTTATTACTAAGCAAGTAGCCACACTATATTTCTAAGCTTATACAGTGGCCCATACAGGTACAAATTAAATTTTAATCGCTCATGGTTTTGTTGACGAAAGCAACGTCAATATATTTCGTTGTCCCGTCTTTCCTGTGACAGCCTGTTACTAACAGGTTCGAAAAATTGAAATTGACGAGTGCATTTTATTGGGTTCCTCACGTACGCACGTCGGTACAAAACAAATCTCTCTTTCTATAACGTTTTATGAGTTTTTCAATTGAAAAAGAATCTTGACCTTGTTGTGAATTACTACAAAACTGTCAGGGCAAGAAAATCAACTCAAGGCAAAAGTGACCTCGCTACTAAACACAGAAACAAAATCAACTCACGCCACGGCAAACTGAGAAAATCAAGGCGGCAAAACAAACTCTGAAAATTGATGGTGCCGGTTATGTAAGTCATTTTAAAGAAGTGTTTTTGTAAGAATAGTGTCAGTTTGTGATCTGCAAAGTAGTGCACGCTAACTTAGAATATCTCCTTTTCGTCGCGGTTTAGTGGAATGCTTAACTAATTCTGTTTTATCGTACTACGTACCTAAGAGAATTTTATGTAGAGAACTGAATGAATTTTCTTTATTTCTGGTAAGTATAAATACGCGGTAGGTAAATCCAATGGTGAACATCACAGGTAACTCCACTAACTAAAACAGAAAATAGTTAGTCTAAACGAAATATTTAATAAACAATGTTTGTATAAAATGTACAAACACGAACAGGTTTGATAAATATTTACGGGAATATCTGAAAAGCGACACAACTTCAAATTTGTTCATAAATGCTTAGTGCATACATTCACGTTTGTTACCTCATTATTGAAGGAGGCTTGTCTTTTCTGCTGGGAAAAGCTTTCAAACCAGCCCAATAATATCGGAGACGAACACGGCAATTTCGTTGTTAGCTTTCTCCAACACCACCGACATATACATTAAGATATGAATTATCAACGAAGATCGATTTCTCTCTTTCCATCGGTGTAGCCTTTAACAGTCTTTTATCCTTCGCTTCAGTGCACTTCATCGGCTTTGAGTTCACTTTTATTTGAGCTCAATTCAGTGATTTCCAGCCTTGCTCGGCCGCAGGTCAAACCCTGGACATCGCTCTTTTGACTTGCAGTCCGTTATATCATGTTTAAGTCCACATTTACTTGGGATCTTCAGGTTACAAGGTTGTCCTTAATGATTTAGAATAAGTTTCCATGATGTAGATGAGTAAATAGAGCGATAAATACCCACGAAGATCTATGTTCTTCAGCAACTTTCTTCGCGTGTTTCATTTAGCTTTTAACGTGAAAAGCGTGCCAAAGATTTTGGCGCCTTTTCATGCAATGGCTTCGTTTAAGTTGATGTGAAATGTCCAGATCATTTTTTTGATGTGAGAAAAAATCTCTAAAGTGATGGGGTGAAAAATAATAACGAAGAAATATTTTCTGCTGCTCACTTTCTTCCCAAGTTGTCATTCCCGCGGTTGAGCAACCGCCAAATATTTTGTCCCCTTTTCACGCAATCGATTCGTGTAGGCGAAATGAAATATCCCTAGTCGATTTTCAACATGATTAAAAATTTGCAGTGTCCTACAAACTTCCACGATAGGTAACTTTAACGAAAGGTGGATGGTCAATATCAAACACGTAAGATGCCCAAGTCAAGCTTTTTCTGGAGTATGGCCGCCATTTTGGGCGACGTCGTCGTTCTCACGTATGTACGGCGCACGCGCCCGCCAGTCATGCCGCTAGCCACGATGACCATGAAAACTCAAACGCATGGTTTTCTTAATTTCTATCCTTGCACGATAGTTATGGGGCTCCGCTATGCGGCCCTTCGGGCCGCTGGAGAGCTCCGCTAATAACGACGGCAACGACAATGAGAGCGTCACCAAACAAAAGATTTAATGAGCAGAACAATACCTCTGTCGGTACAGTCGGTACGCTCGGTACAGTCGGTACAATCGGTACAGTCGGTAGAGTCGGTACAGTCGGTACAATCGGTACAGTCGGTACAGTCGGTACGCTCGGTACAGTCGGTACAATCGGTACAGTCGGTACAGTCGGTACACTCGGTACACTCGGTAACAACAATACATTCACTATCACTAACAGAGTAGGAAAAACCAGCAAGTATTCGTACCACAGAAATGAGCATGACGACAGCAGGAGAGGTTTTACTAGCGACAAATAGGAAGGTAATTCTTATTTTAAAAAAAAATCTTCCATTGTTCTCGCGAGATGGCCAATCACAGAGCCGCTTTGGATCGGTGCAGTACCTCTCCTGCACATGCGTTTGAAATCTTGGTACAATACCGAGCCGTTCAAATTCTGCGTATTTTGGACAACATGTACCACGACGCTATTTTTTTTTTCTATTTGGGGTTGCACGCTTTCTTTACAAATTCAGCTGGAGCTAGTTCTTAAACTTATATACATATACACTGAATTCATCTGAACAATCGCAAAATCTGGTCATTTCACGTTGTTGTTTCGCAAAGAACGGCTATGAACGTCAATGAAACTGGAACAGTCCAATATTCGACTGAACTCGCATTTAATTCAAATGTGCCGAATTTAATTGTTTTAAACGTCGCATTTTACATGCACTTAATTCGGCAATTTGACTTGGCGCATGTAAAATGCGATGTTTAAACCGAAGCTAAGGAATAAGGCATGGAGGAACAGTCCTTGCTGGTATTTAATATTTGGAAATTTCACTTAAGACCTCTACAGACGTAACATTTAGCTGTTGACAAATACTTGTTTTTGTAGAGTAAAAAAAGCAGTGAACTATTGTACATATAGAGCCAGTTTGTAATAGTTGTTTCTATTGGTCATCGTTTATTTAAAATCACCAGGCATGGAAGGACGAGAGATCTTAAGAGTAAGGAATGCCGGATCCAAGTTTGGACTAAACCTAGTCTTGGACGTGCAACAGAATGAGTATACCAGTTTGTTGGCGGACCAAGCGGGCTTTATGGTCCTTATACATGACCAAGAGACGCCGCCTATGGTTGCAGAACTCGGTTTCTCGATTGGTCCTGGTACGACTACTTTTGCTGCGTTAACCAAACAAAAGGTAATATCTACATAAAGTATTTACGCTGATGAATACGAACATAAGCAGTTTTAATTTTGTTATAATTAATAGTGTGGTATGTTTAGATTGTCAAGGGTATCAGACAAAGGAAACCTCTGACCACCCGCAGGAGTTGCAACTACCACAGGTACATGGCAGTTGCTTTTTGTGAGTGTTACCTGCCTTTTCGAACGCTCCATTCCGACGGGTTAACGGAAAGTCGTAGGTTAGACTCACGTCGGGGACGAACAGATTCGAAGGCGGGGAAATCCATAAAGAAGAAAGAGAATAACTCTGCCAGTCTGGAGGGCCGTCTCAAAATTGCACGGAAACTTATTTAATACGGAATGAATGACGCTGTCGTCGCCAGAGAAGTAAAGGATTAAGTCAATTTGTTCGGATATAAAATTGATAAACCTCCTTTATATCGACGGTTTGCCCAAGGAATTTGGCCTGCTCTCCGTGCTGGCATGCGTTTAAAGAATAAACACAGCTCATGTTGACATCTTGGAGAAAAAGCCGAAGGGCGAGCAAGGGCCATGTCTAATTTTCTCGGATTATTACTTATCATCTTTCAGCAGTTTTAAGTGAAATATGAAATCCTATAGAATGACTTAAACCTTTGACGTTCTCAGGTTATCAACCTCGAGGCGCCGTATGAAACGAATTGTTCTTCATCTACCATCAGCAATATTTCTGGTTACTCTAAGTACACGACTTCCTCTTGTATGCTGACGTGTCAGTCAAAATATTTAGTGCAAAAGTGTGGCTGCAGAGACGTCACATTGCCCGGTAAGGAAAGGACCTTGCAGTTAACGATGATGTAAACGAAGATAGCAAGATATGTCCAGTATGGACCACTATTGAGATACAAGCTGTTTGTGATAGGAGTCACAAAGTGTCCTGATTGATAAAATTTCACACACATAATTCTGTCAAATATGGAGCAATCTGAAAATGGAAAATAACCTAGTCAAATATGAAGTACTTACTGAATGATACTTGCGTTCAATCCTGATCATATATAAATGGAGAAGACCATTGTGAAACCCCGTTTGAACTGTCACTCAAACTTTCTAATTAAAAACTCTCGGAAGCGAATTATTTATGAAAACATTAATTGTTTACTTCTTATTTTCTTGAAGCCCTGACAGATGATGCTGAAGTACGTGTATGTAGTCTGAATGATACGGCGACCTGCGTTTTTCGTGAAATGGGTAGGTGATTAACAATGAAACCTACATGATATTGTCATTTACATTTACATCAAATACTGTTTATTCCATTTTCGTTTTCAAGGTTTCAAGAAATCTTTAAATGCAGCATTTGTTTTCTAGGTCCAATAAATAAGAAGAGATTAAAACAAATTTAACATTTAATACCATGGATAAAACTTTATATTAAGCTAGCAAAGAAGAAAACATAAGTGAAAATGAGATGCAAGTGGGTAACAGAATACAATAGATTAGATACTAGCCGAGAAGAATGCTCTATCAGAAAGCATGGATTCATACTCTGATTCTCCTTTGCACCATCACAACCCTCCCCCCCTCCCCCACACACACACTTTCCACCCTGCAGTACAGCAAGGGCTCGATGTGAGAGCAATCCTATATACAGTATTATTAATTCGTCCTTGGGTTTCCGTTGTCTCATTCAGGGATGAGTTTTTAATCTGATCTGATCTCAATTCCTTTATCAAATAATCGGCCGCTTTTTTCAGAAAACTTCTACAAGCTTGAAGGCGATGACTGCGGTTGTAAAGTGCCCTGTGAAACAATTTCTTATAAACCAAGCTTGTCCTACGGCGCTTTTCCCAGTTATAGCGTCGCTTTTGACGAGGCAATGAAACAGGCTTCACCAAATAGTTCAGAAGGACTCAATAAGACAGCTGATGACCTACATGAAAAGTACAGGTGTGACTCTCGAACTGTGTTTAAATATTGAATAGGGGGTTTGCCATTTATTCTGCTCTTTTTTGTAAAGACGTTTCGATAAGTTCTTAAGACTTCATCACTTATCAAAGCCAAATGACCCTCGAACTCCTAGTGACTTCTCTAAAAGTATCAAATTGCATTTTTTTTTTTAATATTTTGAAATTTTGTCTAAGAATCTGGGAAATGACCACTGGTATTTGACGACTTACAACACCAGTCAAAAAGTCACATTTAAATAGATCAAATCTATAGATACGCACAAAGTGTTTATGAGCCCCCCTCTACCCCATATCAATGTTGGATTGTTAGTGACTATTAAGATAGACAACATGGCGTGATTTAAGTCTCTTGGTATACTTCAACATTGAATAAGGGAGAGGGATGGAGATAAATAGGAAACCTTTCCAACATTTTTGACGGGGGTCGTATCTTGTTTTGAATTTTTGGCAGTGAGAACTGGGTTGAACTGAACGTGTATTTCCAACAAATGAACTACGAATTGATCGAACAGCAACCAGCTTACGATCAAGAGAGTCTCATGGGTAAGTTTTAACTTCACCACCTTATTAACGCTCAGCTTTCAAGGTGCCTCTCTTAGCTCAGTTGTTGTTGTTGCCGTTTTTTGTTTTGGTGCTAGCGTTATTGTTTTTGTTTAAGCCTGTTGTTGTTGTTAATGTTGCTGCTTGGGTGTAGCAAGCTGGTAACTGAATCCACCACTCACTGGTTTTAGAAAGAGCTTTGTCTGTTAAGTATTTTCGGTGAGCAAAGCCGTATCCTTAGCAATTAGAAACCCTCACTCTACCTAAAAGAAACTTTAAAAACGCCAAAAATACTCAAGACTTCGTTCATCACTCGTATTGGTTTAATCATGTTTCGCTTCGCAGTACAATTCATTTTTTATTATATCTGCTTACAAAATATCGCATAAAATTTATTTATATATATTTTTTTCACAAATTTATTTTTCCATTTTCTTTGCAGGTGAGGTAGGCGGGCATCTAGGCCTTTGTATTGGTGCCAGTCTCATGACCTTGTTGGAGTTTTGTGACGTTATAGTCAGCCTGTTAAGGCTACGGTTTGGACGAACAGAATCTATCTCAGCCCGCGAAATAAAGCCAAGAAAAGCACTGAGAAAGAAAACTGGGATGACTGTTAATACAAAACGCTCTTAAATCGTATTCATTTCATTGTTTAAGCGGTGTGAATCATATTGGTCCACTCAGCATTCTGAATCAAGGTAAATCCATAGGTGCAAGCCATCGGGTGGGTTTGTTTGGATGAGCCGCTCGTTTTCTCATGTGTATACAATACTGTATTTGACTTTATTGTTCTTGAGGTAATTTAGTAAAATTAAAACATAAAATGTATAATGACCGCGAGTATTATATTTAATGCTATCGAATAAGAGATTTTTGATTGCAATAAGTTCAAACTGTGATTTAGTTCCAAAA
This sequence comes from Meandrina meandrites, assembly GCA_963693305.1. Taxonomy (NCBI): domain Eukaryota; kingdom Metazoa; phylum Cnidaria; class Anthozoa; order Scleractinia; family Meandrinidae; genus Meandrina; species Meandrina meandrites. The sequence continues at coordinate 23,120,198 of OY855911.1, read as the reverse complement.
TGGGGCACTACAGTGTAACAGGAAATAACACAGTGTTTTATGCGGCGTGATTTGCTGAATGCATGTGGTCAAAGGACGTAGTATAGTGGAATAATAAACAGTACTAATTTAAGTAATGTTACAAATGAGCAGCAGTGTATTATCAAGTTTAAAACACGAAGCACAGCCGAATGTTTTAAACTTGACAAAACACGAACTGCAAATTTATTGAACGGCTTCAAAATCTTCTGATGTAGATCAACTCATTCTTGCACTATTATTTAGATTTGGGGTTATTTTGGCCTAGAAAATTGGACGTAAAGTTTAATCCTGTCTTTATCAGATATACAGACACTCATTAAACATTAATTTCTTTTGTATTTTCTTTATGAATTATGAATGAGGTTTTGAAATAATAATGTACACTAAATACAAAGGTTTTTTATTAAAGTTAGTGACTCGATATTGGAAGATATAAATATCTTCCAATATTAATTCAATCATAAACTTTGATTTATTAAATTTAGTTTTCTGAGATTCGTCCAAAATCTATCAAATGTTGCATAACGCCTGTTTTTCGGGCCGAAAAAGCGTTTCGCGGACAGTTTGTTGTATAGTAAAAAAATTAACCTGCTCAGTCTTGCGGAATATCATCTGATTTTTTTGCCAGCTCGGTCTACGGCTTTGTCGGTAAAGAATCAGGCGATATTTCGCGCCACTTCACGGAAAATTGTTAATTATGTAGGCTGTTACCATAGCTTCTATATTTAATAGGCTGGATCATTGGGATCTGCAATTTTCTAAACTTATTTGAAAGATATTAAAAAAAAATGTAGTGGTGCGAATAGTAACGCCAAGAAAGAAAATAAAGTAGTTAGTACACTATGACCGTCCGGGTGAGAGTAGTTCTGAGAAGAACTGTTGTTGGTGACTGACGTTTCGACAACCTGTGCGGACGTCATCTTCAGAGTCAAGTGAAAAGTTGTTATCAGTCGATGATGTTATAAGTCAAGTTTAAAACATCATCGACTAGCAAAAACTTTTCACTTGATTCTGAAGATGGCCTAGTCCACACAGGTTGTCGAAACGTCAGTCACCAACAACATTTCTTTTCAGAACTTCTCTCACCCGGACGGTCACACTGTACGAACTACTGATACTCCTGGGTTCAAACCATGTACTATGTAAAGAAAATAAAGTTGGAGCTTAAATTCATTATGAGTTGATTTGTCTTTTCCTGGCTGCCCACCCCAGAAGGAACCTTTTACCAACAACTAATTATCACTTCAGTTTGTATTCTTTAGGAATTGACATGATTGAAACACTACAGTCGTACGAGTTGAATTACAATATAAAGAATTTCAGACCTCTTCCTTGTCATTGCGACAGGTATTTCTTTTGCGCGGAAATTAAACCCCTTTCTAAGGTTTAAATGTACTCCGATAATAAATATGGGGGTATATAACCATGGGGATGTAATTATAAGTATGGGGGGCTGTATGTTGGCTTGCACAATTCAAAATACTCGCTGTGATCATCAGTTGGAGTACAAGTAAATTTGGCGTCGGTAAAGACAGCAACAATACAATAAGAAAAATAAGACGATTTGAATTTCTTGTCCCAAGTTTACAGATACACCTGGTTTTGAAATGGCGAAGCGCGCGAGGTTTAAAAATAAGAATGCAATGATTATACCCCCCCCCCCCCCTCTCATGACGTCCCTCGCGCACTTCGCTAATAGGGAGTTTAAGAAAACCACAACGGCAACGGCAACGGCAACGTCGCTAAACAAAAGGTTTAATGAGTAGAACAATGGCTGTGCACGTGCGTTTTAATTCTTGGTACATTTCTTTGCCGTCCTCTGCAAAATAACAACGTGAAATGACCGAATTCTGCGTTGCCTGGAGAACGTGAACCACGACAGCTAACTTTTTAAATTTCTATTTCGAATTTATCGCTGTGTTCCAGATATAGTTTTGAGATAGTTTTGACAGAGAGAAACAAACTAAATGACTTTCGAGTATCGCGATATTCGTAGCTAAAATATAATTCATTTTTTAATCGACGTTGTCCTCGGCGTCGCCGTCGTGGTTTCTTAAACTCCCTAATCTGATACGAGCGCGGTCACAATTTGGAAGTGTATTTACAGATTAAGAAAACACAGAAGGCCAGGAACCCAGTAAGGCGAACTTAACAACAGCTAACATTTGGCTCCAAAAGGAAAGCAAATGAGATGAAAAGGGACAATTTTGAGGCCGCTTGGTGTAAGTTGTTACTTTGGTACCCAGTCCTCACCTGGCTGTTGTGAAACTGAAACAATTTTCACGCATAGATGACGACGATGTAAAAGTTAAGTGTGTGACTGTGCAGAGCTGGTAATTCCTTAAAGAAACAAAGTATGTGCGTTTTTATTCTACTGTTACGTTTTACACAACACATCGAGTTATAACAACAGTTGAAAATAGTAAAGATCTCTATGTGGAGAAACGGTTTTGTTACTTTGGTGCCCAGTACTGACCGGGCTGTTGCGGAACTGAAACGTTTTTCACGTATAAAAGGCGGCGATTTTAAAGCGGCGTGCGACTTTGCGCAGCTGCTAATTCCTTAAAGAAACAAGGTAGGTTATCAACGTTAGACGAAGTAGAATGGCAGCGGTAAGAGATTTTGTGTTAACAATTGAGCTATTCCCGAAACGAGTTGAATGCTGGAACCTGGTAAATTCCCATTCTTTGCATTTATTAAATAAAATGAATAAATAAATAGAACTATTTTTATAATGCAAGATCCACTAATTGCCCATGGCGAATTACAGTAAAATATTAAAGAGACGATGGAAAAATATTTAAACGCTCTAAAAATAAAAAAGCATTACATATAAATTCATGGTAGGATATATTGAAGGGAAATCACTTAAAATAAATTGCTTGGAAACACGATGTAAGGATAGATAACAACACCAGGTTTTGTTTGTGAATTTTATTTAGTGATTACAGCATTATTGATCGGCATAACGTTTCAGTTCTAAATTCCATATACACGTGTCATTAATATGCAAACATTTTGCTTGGGTTTCGTTTGATCACAGTTCTGCATTTTTTTTTACAAGTTTCTTAAGAACAAAGATGAACAAAGCAACGATTCTGGTATTCTTTTGTTTTAAAACAAAGCTGAATTTCTCGAAATTCGGAAGCGTTGTATCCATTTTTTAGTATGCCAAACCATACCGTCTACTAGGATTTCTAAGAAAACAGACAATAGGACAATAAAATGACTTTTTGAGGGAATATTGTTTATTTGCGCCCGCGTAGTGTCATTTGCGGCCCGAGCGCGAAGCGCAAGGGCCGCAAATGACACTACAAGGGAGCAAATAAACAATATTCCCGAAAAAAGTCATTTAATTATCATTAATATCAATATACAAGGCCAAATAACATCCAGATATATCTTGAACTGACACATTTAATGAGCTTTACGTATTCAATAAACTTAATACAAGTAATTCGCGTTGAAAATTTTGTGCTATGCTACACTGAGGCCCATGTATTGCTTAGGTGAAGTTAAAAAGAGCTGCTATGTCTCTGAAAATAAATGGATAATAATAATTTACGAACTTACATTTTCCAATTGAGCCTCGGCGTAAAATCCCCGCAATGCTTCAGTTAATTTATCTCGGCCCGAGAAACACAAAATGAAGTGATGTTTTGTCGTGTTTCGTTTCTCGTAAGACAACAAGAAGTTCTTCTCTTTGTATCTTCGCTTTGTGCCTTTGCTTCTAAATCCGAATTTTTTAGCTGCATTTTGCCCCATTCATAACAAATAGACTTTGATTTTTCTTTTCGAACACTATTCGCTCAGCGAGAAACTGTTCGAGACTTTTTTTACTTCAAAACTTGCTGTACGCTGCTGTACGCAAGCTGTTCGCACCTGAATGGTTTTCCCGCGTCATTAAACGTGCCCTGATTGGTTAATATTCATCGGATGATGAACCGAGAACCAATCAGCTACAGGGCCGTTAATGCATTAACGGCCCGCTAGGAGTCATTTGCGGCCCGCAAAGCGCTTGTTTTCAAGAGGGCGGTTTTCAATTTGGCCGCGTATATTGATAATAATGAAGGTTTGTGTGGTTCCCACAATTAACGATCAATATCTTTCAAAATATAAAACAAAACCGTAGCTACCCCTTTTTTGTTGAAAGATATTTGCATGGTGAAAATAAATACTTTTTAAGGTTAAAGGAGCTTTGGATAGGTTTGATTTTAAAGTGTTTAATTTTTAAGAACTTAATTAACGCCCCCGAAGCAGTCGAAGCAGTATAAAGCAGTATAAAAGAGCCGGTACAAAAATTAATGGTCAGCTGTAAGGGTGAAATGCTCTTTATATTGCAGTCGAATGTGAGAGTAAAACATTATAATTGTATGCATTGGAAAATAGCACCGAGTAATGGATAAGTTTCGGCCGCCATTTTCTTTCTGAAAACAAGGGTTTTGTTTATCTTGTCCCTTGTCCATTTTACCCTTGATGCACGTGCAATAAATATTTATTTAAATTCCCGTTCTTGCCCAGCCTTGTAAAAAGTTTGCAGCACGCCCACTCAACCATTGGAAAAAAATCCTATGCCAACAGCAATTCGTTTTCCCTATCTCACCAATGTGATTAATACAGCTTAAACAATAAACAAATAACGTTTTACGAGTGTTTTGAAACACAGTACACCCTTTTCTTTTTTAATGCTTTTCTTCGCTTTATTTGGCGGCCTGAGGAAGGCTCTACTCGTCCAAACCGTATCCTTAACAGGCTGACTACGACGTCACAAAACTCCAAGACAGTCAGAAGACTGGCGCCAATGCAAAGGCCAAGCTGCCCACCTATCTCACCTGCAAAAAAAAAAAAAAAAAAAAATAAATAAATAAATAAATAAATAAATAATAATAATAATAATAATAATAATAAAGATGAATAAAAATTGATTGTTAATGGCTGTTAGCAAAGAAGATAAGTAATGAGTTGAACTTCAACAGCAAATGTTATTTTAAAGGGACTGTGTCACGATGATGTACATATTTGATTTTGATTGACAACTAAAAGGCGCGAACCGGCAAAGTAGTAGCCAAGGTTGCAAGAAAGACAAAAACATGATCACAGGTGGAATGTGTTTTTCTGAGCGTGGGATCTCTGGGCAAACAGGAAAGGTGTGTTGGTTAATCTTGGCTTGCCAAAACGACCTTCGACCTTTTTGGAGTTCTCGCGTGCCTTCGAAAATCTCTTTGTCTGACCTTTGACCCTTTGTATAGAACGAAGGGTAGGATATTTTATATTGAAGGCCGCGTCTTCTTCCCAACTAGTAAGAAGATCATATCTGCGCAATATCGACGAACACCGTTTAAAAGCAAAGTTCGTCCTCTTTTCTTTGTTTTTACGACTATTTTGCATTATGCAATATAGGGGTATAGAATGTAGTGAGGTTTTTTTCCATCCTTCCTGCGCTTCCTGTTAAACAATTTGGATTCCTAGGGAACACTTTGTCGCTCTGTGGGATGAATACGTCATTCCAAGGAAATACGAACGCGTGAACACTTGCGGTTTGATGGCGAGTGTTTGCAAAAAAGCTGTCAACACTTGGAAAGAAGGGTTTCAATTTCGAGTGGAAGTAATTCGATGTTAGATTGAAGTGAGCTGAAGTTCGATGGGAAAGGATTTTTCTCACTAAAGGTAACTTTAAAAAAGTGTTTCATTGGATCAGGAATCAAATCAAATGCGTAGAAGAGCTGACTCGTCCCCAGTCGTCTTCATATAACACGCGGCAAAGGAAGAGTTGCGCACGAGTGCTCTCCCTTTCTCGGTACCCATCTCTCCCTGCGCTCTCCTTGCGCGCTGTATGAAGACGACTGGGGACGAGTCAGGTAGAAGAGTTTCACAGGGCCCTTAAAAGCCTTGGCTTTTCTAAACTCCACGTAAGACTTTCTTTATCACAAGACTTACCCATGAGACTTTCTTTATCATAGGCTGGTTGTTGTTCAATCAATATGTAGTCCATTTGTTGGAAATACACATTCAGTTCTACCCAGTTCTCACTGCCGAAAATAATAAAAATTAAAAGGCAGGTGGTTTGATACCATGGTTTATTCCCCTGATCGATCGCTTTTGTTAACATATTTAGCAAACCATTTCAGGATCTAATGTATCCATTGTTGATTGTGAGATTACTCAGCTATACTGTCTGAAAGAAGTTCAAGTATTTCAAAGAAGATTGTATACCAGTTGATGATTGTGAGATTACTCAGCTATACTTTCAGAAAAAATTTCAAAAGTGTTTCAAAGAAGATTGTAACTCGAAAGGTTAAGATCAGTCATAAGTAGGTCTAGAGTCACTCAGTCGGTGCTTAAAATAAAAAAGGCTGCGTATTGCCAGATTAAACACTGACGTGTCTGCATTACTGCCATCTTCACGGTTTATAAAACTAGCTAATTATTTGACGTTGACGAGTAGAATGGAGCGACTTGTAATCGGATTTCTCCGAAGCTCCTTGGATGGGATGCTGGATACCTTTCATGCATCATGTTTCTCAGATTTTCCCAACATGTCCACAGGTAGCATTAACATCTATTTTAATTAACGTTGTCAGATCAAAGGGTAAAGCTTACGAGACAAGATCGAATGGTGCTTTGTGGATTCACTGGAACTTTGCATATTGCCCAACAGGAAATGTACAAGTTCGTATTTTTACACGTGGAGAATTTGTTTCTCCTTTCAGGAGGCCTTTTTCTGCAACTTTACTTTCACTGTCGTGTCGCTTTTAGTTTTTAAAATTCTTTTGAAATTCAGTGTGATTAAACTGAAACAAACCTTGTTTTCGCTTCTTGTAAGCTAAGTATTGAGCGCGTGTGGTAGCTCTCTCCTACCCACACTACCTTTCCGTCTTGTCTTTAAGCTTTGGTCTGACAAATTTTATTGAAATAGCTCTCTATTCCTGGGTGGTTAATACAGAGGTCGATCGCCATCATCCAAAAGGGTAAAATGCCTTGGCTAAGAACAGAACAAAATGTTTACAGCCAGGTTCAGAGCGGATATACCCCTCGCGATCCGGAGTGAAATATTGTACCGTCCGTTAGGCCATGATTCCTTCCAGCCTTTCTTTGTACACAGTATGGCATTAGTTGTTAATGGTTTGTGATTTTCTGCACGTCGGTAACAACTAGTTTGAGATCCTTCGCGCATCGTTGTAATGATCTGCCATCAATATGGAATTTTGCGCGCGACGTACGGTCCAAATTAAGGATACACACCTTAACTTTTCGTGTAGGTCATCAGCTGATTTCTGGAGCTTCTCTGTGCTGTTCGATGAAATTTGTCTCTTTGCCTGGTCAATAGCGACGCTATGACTTGGGAAAGCACCATAGGACAGGCTGGGTTTAAAAGAAATTGTTTCACAGGGCACCTTACAATTGCAATCATCACCTTTGAACTTGTAAAAGTTTTCTGGAAAAAAGGAGAAAAAAAAAGGGGAAGCTGATTGTTTGAAAAAGGAACCTCAGAGAAGCAACCTACCGAATGTGGCAATCACATGCCTTCACCGTACTATAGTGAGGGGCAAGGGACTTTCGAGCACCACTATGTACTTTTGTATATTATTGCCACAGTGATGTTTCGTTACATAAACCGTGCTTTACTACTATTACAATCTAAGGAAAATCCACAATGACAAATTGATTACCTAGATTGTTAAGTTTACTAAGTTGATTCAAGAGATTCCTTCACTGATCAGCTCTTGTAAATATGATTCCAGTTCAGTTTTGATTTTTTCTTTTCGGCTGCAGTTGTCTATACTTTTTTAGATTTCTTTTTATTCTCTCTTCGTGAACATTGAACCATAAGAAAGGCCCTGTCTACCAGAATTCGAAGCTACTTCTTAGCTCGACTGATGAAATTGCCTCATTATGTGCATTTCACTCCGCTGACCTACCGATTTCACGAAAAGCGCATGTCGCCGTTTCAATCAGATCACATACATGTACTCCGGCATCGTCTGTCAGGGCTTCAAGAAAATGACAAGAAAACAAATGTCATTGGATTGGATGAACTTTTTTTTACAAGTAACAAATCTATTTTATGATACCAATTACTAAACCAGATAATATTCTACTCCTGTGAGTAGCTGTCCACACAAATGTCAACGTTTAATATTCCCTTTCTTGCTAGAATGCGTTTCTTGGCTAAGCAGTGTCCCTTACGTCACTGTGCAATATCAGAGTTCACTTTGGTACCTAGCTTCAATTGGCCAAAATGCATTTGTGTTACGCACATCCCTTTCCCACAACTCTCCGCCATGCTCCCACAAAAATATAATACCCTGGAAAGTGATTATACAAATTTCTGATGAACTTCCTCTCAGTGGCCCTGCCTGCCACTGGTAATTTTATGCATGACGAAACAAAAACTAAATTCGGTTCACATTGGCTATTGTCATTAGCCCGTGCCTGTCAGACCAATTGGTTGCTTGTCAACGACATATTTCTACGGATATTGTGCTAAATCTAGGCAAATAATGGTTTGTCATTAAATTTTATCATTTATCATAACATTTATCTTCCTCTCTTGGTTTGTAATCCATGGTTTGCAATTCCAAGTTCATTTTCAAACCATTGTAGTCAGAAAGCTACTTGCTACATATATAGGAGCACTGTTACTCAGTGATCTTTGCACTACGAGGTACCAAAATCTTACTATGTTGCCAGTATAACCTTGTTTAGGTCATCGTTGAATGTAACAGCCATGGTACGTAGGTATCCGGCCACTTCGCTCCATGGTCAGATCTCTCCCAGTTAGATTGCTCCCAACCAAAGTCAGATCGTTCCATCGAAACAGTCATGTCGCTCCCAAACTAAAGTGACTTATGCTCCATGTTCAGAAGAGTGTATGTAAAGTACGACCAAGTTCAGTTCAACTATACGACCTAGAATATTTCTCGTTCTTTAAGCGTGAGAAAAGTGTGACTTGGTTGGGAGCGATGTAACTGGGAGCGATCTGACTGACCATGGAGCGAAGTAACTGCAATTTACAGCCATTCTTACCGGGCAATGTGATGTCTCTGCAGCCACACTTTTCCACTACATATTTTGAATGACACGTTAGCATACAAGAAGATGTCGTGTACCTAGAGTAACCAGGAATGTTGCTAATGGTGGATGCAGAACAATTTGTTTCATACGGCGCTTCCAGGTTGACAACCTAAGAACATCAGGGTCTAATTTACTCAATGATTTTACATTTTTCTTGAAAATTTGTTGATATGTGATATCAAAATATAACTGAGAGTGAGATACGCTTCGCCGCTAATCTTTAGACTGAATCTCGACTATTTTTGAAAGCTGCTTTCTTCGCGGGCCACAGAAAAAAAAATATGGAACAGAAATGAACGGCTAGTAGTGGAAGTCTTAGTCCGTTTTTGTCGCTTATCTTCTGAATATTTCAGAATAGCACATTTCATTAACTCTTACTATTTCACATATCGAAGAGTTACTCAACTGTTCATGTGCAACTCTTTCCATAACAATCATACAATCTCTTTAAGGACGTGATCTCAGTGTCCTTGTTTCTTAAATCCCATGGTAACATGGAAATAGGCCAAATTCTTCCAACAAAATCTACGTGTTAGATGTACACTCCTTTTTCTCTCTGGCGACGTCATCATTCATCCGTGCCGAGATAACAGAAAACGAGTCTTTCTACAGTTTTGAGACTGCCCTCTAGACTCATCTGGCAGAATTTTGTTGTCTAATTTGATCTCCTGCTAGTGAGCCAGTTCGTTACCTGGGAATATTAAAAAATTCTGGTTTACGACGGAAGCTGAACCAATAAGCTTTCGTACACCCGCCGAAATAGAGTTATACGGCATTGAGCACTCCCCATGCGCCTGCCATGGGTTCGGGTCGTGCGGGTACTCAGAGGTATTCTTTGAGCCGTGCATGCCCGTGTCAAACTAACTACAGCTACTTACTATTGTATGAATGACCTTAAATTTACCATATTTGTATTTAGCAATATGGATACCATATACACATTACTTTTTGTTTGGTGAACGCGGCAAATGTAGTCGTGCCAGGACCAACCGAAAAACCGAGTTCTTCAACCATAGGCGGCGTCTCTTGGTCATGTATAAGGACCATAAAGCCCGCTTGGTCCGCCAACAAACTGGTATACTCATGCTGTTGCACGTCCAAGACTAGGTGTAGTCCAAACTTGGATCCGGCATTCTTCACTCTTAAGATCTCTCGGCTTTCCTCGCCTGGTGATTTGAATTGAGCAATGACCAATAAAAACTACTCTTACAATTTGGTTATATATTTTTCAATGCATCTTATACCGTGCACTGCCTTTATAAGTGGCAAGCTCTGGCACTAATATACACTACACACTATGGGCAGATTAAGAGAATCTGATTTAACCTGGGCGTTAGGTTTCCAGGACTGAGAGGAGCAGAAAGTCCTAATTGTTCTTTGTATTCAATTCTTTAATCTTAAGTCAGATAAGGCAAAGAGGTCTTATGTAATGTGGTACATCTTCTGGGGGAATCTCCTTTTGCTGGCTAACTGGCGAGGTGTGTAGCTCACTGATATGTGTACATGTTTTGGTTCTCCCATCTATTTTAAGCCCTTTTCATCACATTGAGGTCTTAGCCCTCAGGTTGTTCTTCTCAATTCCTTGCTGGGTTGAATGCAGCTTTGTTGAGATGTCCTAATGAAGGGACTATTTAAAGCTAGCTCGTGAAAGAGATAATAGGATTTACGTGTGTCGAGGATGGTGCAGGGTTCCGTTTGGCGCTGTAGGGGTTTGTAGTCAGTGTGCACAGTGCGACTTGACGGGAAATAAATAAGTGTCCTGGGAAAACTGTAAAGTTCAGTAAAAAAAGTAAACGTTTCGGCAGTGCTGTCTACCAGTAATAAAAAGTGAAACTGCGAAGAAAAAAGAAGCGATGGGAAACTCAAAAGAGGTTTGACACTCTCGCGTGCGAAGACAGCGCGCGCTAAGACTGCAGCACTGCCGAAGTAAAGCCAAGGTCTGGTAATTAAGGATAAGCTAAGGCTGCATTTCTTCGCATCTTCTCCTTGTGTGGTCACCTTGGTTTGCTTTTATCACGACGACCATCATGTCACTCAGGTTGTGGCCTGGTTTCGTAAAATGTTCGGGCACCGGCAGCTCAACTCGCTTCTGGATGGCATCCAACGGGCGTTTGCGGAAGCGATCTCCAAGGCGACGGCCTGTCTTTCCAAATGTACAATCTCGGGAATTTACGGCATAAAATGCAATAAACTAATGGATTTGTGATGCATGATTTGTCTATTTTAGTTCTTATTCTGTCACTGGACGTAACAAAAGGGAAAGTGCTGCAGTCACGTCGCTTGTATGGAAACGTACCCACCTGACGATAGGGATCTGACGGCAGACGAATATGGGCTTCGTGCTGTGGTCATCGCGTAAGATGGAATAGTTTCTCAGAATAATGTTACAAACAATGACGCTCTTGGGATGAAGAGTGATAAGCAGAAGTGGGCGGTCGACGGGCATTTGACTAACGTCACTAACGTAACGTGGAGGCGACCACACTTGCGACCTTGTTATTCGCCGTGAAGTCTTGTAACATATGGTGGAGTGATGCTGATCATCATGTCTTTGGGTTCGTTTCCGCATGGTCCACACGTGGTTTTGACCGCAATGGCTGTAAGCGGTGCTTCAGTAAGAGGAGTCTTGTAACCTTGCAATCCTTATTGTTTTATGCTTGACACCTTTGAAAGCTTGGCCTCTTGTCACAAAGCTTCAGTTTGGGACCCTTGTGACTTTCAAAATGCTTGCACGCATCTTTCAAACTTTTTTCTGTCATCGTCGGAGATTTTAATATATCGACGGGATGATGCTGTCTTTCCTATCCGATCCGATCCAAGTGAAAGTTTCCGGCTTCTAAATTAACTTTCTTTGACTTCTTCCGATAGGTTATTGACAATCACTTTTTTTTCAACATTTACATCAGTGAATTTGATCGGTATTTTTTAGAAATTTCTCGTCTTACGTTGCGGTTGTCCAGAAAAGTGGACATCCCATCTCGTGATCCTGAGTGCGGATGTCGATAAAAAAACAATTCCAGATTTCCTTTCGAAACTGTCTTCAATAGGGGCAATATGATTAATAACTGCTTTGCATACCCTCTTGTAGGATTGGAAAGAGTGATAAGCACCATCTTTTGCCGTTTGCACTCGATGGCGGAGTATTTTTTAGCTATTTTTGAGAAGCTTATGTTACAACATTGTTGTTTACAGCTAAAGGACATTTATTTAATAAACATGGCGCCAATTGAGTAGTTTCCAAATGCCGACTGCATTTTTTTAGATGGAAAAATTTTTGAATGTGCTTTGGATAACCATGTATTCTGACTGCACTAACACGAGAAATTAAATGTGAAGACTTTATGAGGGTGCGTCATTCAGTCATCTGGGGCAAAATGTATCCTAATTACCATTGGAACCTTGCAAACAAGATAAGAAGCTGTACTACGGCAGATACGAAGAACTGCACTTTAGAAGTAGCCAAAAATAACACGTTTTACAGTTATTTACGAAAGCTGTTCTATCAAAATTTAATATAAAAGAGACGCGAGTGAAGGCAAAGACTGTCATAGAATGACCAAAATTTCCCGCCAAACACCTGAATATTCATAGTCTCATGACAACCTGGCGCGTCCCCCTCAATCGTGCCGTCAGAATATTAAGCTCTCGACCAGTCACTCAATCGGCAGAAATTACATTTTTATGTTTTCAGTCTATTACGAATGTAATTTGCATTACAATGGAAGCGAACATAAACGACGCAGTTTCCGGAACAAGTTTGACAACCATATATCATTCAGCTTCTAGAAAGGTTCAGTTACAGGATATTGAATTGTCCAACAACTAGCTTTTTGGCAATTTCAAAATGAACTGTCATTGACTAAAAGTGCAGAGAATATGATAAGAACGTCAAAAACTACAAGCACAGCTTGTGAAATTGGTGTTGCCACCCGCTTCTCAAACTCATTAAAAATTCAATCGTTTCATAGATTTGTGGAAGTTCGTCACGAAAAATCTGCTGCGCTTTGAATTTTCAACTCTTTCATGATGTTTGGATGTGCGATGAAACACTCTCTCTCTCTCTCTCTCTCTCTCTCTCTCTCTCTCTCTCTCTCTCTCTCTCTCTCTCTCTCTCTCTCTCTCTCTCTCTCTCTCTCTCTCTCTCTCTCTCTCTCTCTCTCTCTCTCTCTCGTGTTTGATATATACTACATGTGAATTATCATAATTATATTATTATTATCTATCCAACTCGCTACATCCGCAAGAGAATAAGTTTGTCTAAGGTGCGGGATTGCAGAAAAACAGCTCATGCTCATTTGCATTTCTTTAATAACAAACTAATAACAAAACAGCGCATTTGTTATATGCCTCGTTCTTTTATCCCGAACAGTCTAGCTAACCCTCACTGGCGGAATAAATGAACATAAAAAGGGAAACGAAAGACAAGGTCCAAAAGTCTCCCTGCGAACTGTATTATCCATATTCGCCATCTGTAAGAGTCAATTCCCAGGTCTCAGGTCAATTTTTTTTCGTTAACGGAATTGATGCTAATGGATCAAATAAACGTAGACGTTTGAAACTCGCATTTGAACGACAGAGCCAAACTATGTTGTGAAACCAGAAGTATACGCGAACTGCAAGGCCATATTGATAAGATGACTAGGCTCTCCACACGAAGGTTTAAAGTAAATGGTTTCAAAAAAGAAAATAGGAGGTATTTTTAACGAACTTACCCGAGTTAAAAGTGTAGCAAAGACCCATGGGTGTTAAAAGTTTGGTGAAATTTCTGCCGTCGCATTTTTCTCCGCTCCAAGAACATGTTTTCATCATTTCCTTGATTTGATGGCCTCCATGATTATATATATAGTCCATGGTGACGTTTTGTAAGTCAGTCCAGTTTATGGTGCTACTGTTGATTTCGGTTCTCTTGGCAAACCTTAAAGCGTACTTTAATACCTGTTCAGCGTTATGTTTTTGCACAAAAGTCTTTCTAAGCTTGTTGAAATGGCAGATGGTGACCGCTGGAAACTTAGGCGCTTTTTCGTATTTCAGCGTCATCTTCGTAGTAACTTGATAACTGTAATATCTTTTCAAGAGCAGAGAAGATTGATAAAAAAAGTATGCCGTACTCATTCCAAGAAATACTGTCCAAATAATAGTTCGAACCTTCGTTTGGCCGTGGAACACATAATGCATGCCATGAAGAGTCGAGTTGTCGATGAAGTGTCTCCATTTTTTCTTTATGGCAGCGGACTTGATGGTCTCTTGTTTCGGCAGAAAGCTTTCCTCAGGAGCTACGTTATCCATGCCGGTAACTCTTGTCTATTCAGCCAGGTTGTGAGAAATTATTGGCCGTCCGTTGCCTACCAAGACTGACCCAATTAAGGGAAGCTTTAGTATGATGATTTTGGCAAGATATCGTGGACAGTTAGACAGTTTCGATTAGGACAAGTAAGTCGTTACTCTAAATGTACAGTTTAGAAGCTGTAAATGCACGAAACGCAGGAAATGTGTAAGTGCTTGATTGGAAAGTTATTTTTTCGCAAATGGTTGTCTGGCAGTACTAACAATTTTTGCCAACTTTATTTTTTTTTAAATTCGGAATTTAAAAATAGAGATAATAGTAAATGCATAACAACGAAAAACACGTTATCGTGTTTCCAAGGTTTATTTTCATCTGAAATTTTAAGCTATAATATTATATGCAGATAATAAGGGTTTTTTATTTTTTGAGGCTGAAGGTCTTAGATAAAAGTCAAACTTCGTATGTAATTTTATGATCATGCCTATTATAGATAAAATTGCTGTTGAAACAAAAAGCTCTTTTGCCTTACTTTTTATGCAAAGGTTTGTATAGAAGGATTTTGTTTCATTTTTTTTTATGTTAAACGCGCACCTTCCAAACTCAAAAATATTGTTTTTGTCTGTGATTTAAAGTCGTTAGCTCAAGATAGTGTCTTTGATTCGATGTAAATTGTTCGACAATTTCGGTTTGGCTCGGTACACCCACCCTATTCCACTGATGGGCTGACGGATGGCTTGAACATTGTAAAGGAGTCCGAGACGTTCATAGCGCCATCTTTTGGGAACGTGTTCGCGGGTAAACAGTCTATTTGGTAGCTAACTGAATAAAGTAGAGGTAACCCCTCTCTCCCCAATAAAACAGGCAAACAAAACAAAACAAAACAAAAAAATCTGAAAAGCCTGTGGAGAAACTGAAGTTTATAATAATCACTCGTAATTTCACTTGTAGCAACACAATATAACCATTTTCTAAGGACTATTATATTTAAATTATCTCCATATACAATGAAAAAAACTACTACACATATTATATTTGATAATACTTTACTGCTATATGAGTAATAATACACATGCAAAAATTTCAGCGAGCTCATTGGCTGAGAGCATGTCAATTAATCCCAAACTGTGCAGAAAGTTGAAATTGAGTGCAGAAAGTTGAAATTGAGCGCAGAAAGTTGTAAATTTACTCGTGCTGATTTATCCCAAAATGCACTCGAAATCATGTGACTACCTTTACACAACATTGCAAAACACTACAATGAAGTTGTTTCCCGTTACAGTTAACGAGTTTCAGTTATAATACATACAGTTGCGATTGATTTTAAAGGGAAGGTGAAATTGGTGTTTTTACTTTTTCATTAATGAAGTTGACCTGGAAACGTTTCCTATTTAGCTAAATGAAAGTGCCACTTGTAAATCAATTTTTAATAATATCTACCTTTAAGTAGAGCTACAATCCTGAATAAAACTGGTTGAGGCAAACGCAATCGCGCAGATAGCAATCTCTAGAGCCACGGATGTGACAACTGATGTACTCAAACTTTGTCCATTCCCACCCCTCCCCAATAAAATTTTATTTCCGAAGATTGCCAAAACACGCGAGACGTGAGTTCGGGATAAAAGCAACATTGACACGAGAGAGGGGTAGGGAAAAGGAAGGGTCCTAGACTTGGTTTACCTGACAGGTTCAAAAAGAGCTCTTTGTCTCAACAGTTTTTTTTCCATACTTGTAGGCTTTATAGATACTGTATTCTCAAGTGGAAATTAAAAAATGTATTTTTGCAAAGATAACTATGTTAAGACACCCTTCGTAGTTGTACCAATGACGTTTTTTCAAGTGCACGAGCAACTTTCTTGTTCATGAACTTTGTTTGTGCATATATAGCATAGTACTTATAAGTGGAACTTGGATACAGTTCAAAACTTTCTATGGCCTTAGCCAGACTTTTGACATGGACGAGACAAGATCTGCGACCGCTGAAGACGCGGGCAGCTTGGGAGGCCAAGAGGCATGCCTTCTCCCCAAACCAAACACTATTTTCAGCGTTATTAATAAGGGACTTATTAAAAAAAATCAATCTCGTTCAACCGGGGATTATTTTCCCAACTAAACATATTTTGTTTTTTAACTCTGCTAGCTACTGCCCTGCTTCCTTATACGACAACCTCACGTAACCGACCAACTTTCGCGGGCGAACGCGACCACTTTGGCTCAAGCTTTTCTGTTGCTCTTAACCCTCCATAAGTGCCCATGTACTTGATGCGACCTCAGTTCTTGCGCGAATTGGGAAAAGAGACGCCTTACTGCTAGGTATGAAGATAAACACTGCTTCTATACTAGATGCAATGTTAATCATTTCCCGAATCACGACAAAACGACTCAGGTTTTTCCTTGTCGCACGCTCATGATATCATGAACATAACATCTTTCCCACTTAACAAAATTTACCATCTTTCTTCATTTTCCCGAGTGATTATTGGTTCATCGTAACACTTTTTTGTGCAACCTGGAAAATACATTAAATGCATTGAAATGTCTTTGACGTTCTAGAGGGGTTCTTTAAGATAGCGTTGCCACGTTTACTGATGCAACTGCCCCTAGATTGAGCTTCTGAAACGACTTCATGCAATGACCCAAGATTTTGACCACGTGTAGTCTAAAATGAGAACCTTCGTCAGAGGCCATCTCTCCTAAAGCGATCACATCGACTTGATCGGTTACGGGAGGTTTGACTGCCTATCATTTTATATGAGATATCTTTCGATTTAAACAAAACGTTATTGGGATTTATCGGAAACGATTAACCAAAGTCCTTAAAGAACGTAGGGCATCCGCAGCAGTAGGCATGACGTTTGTTTTCCCACGAACGGCAAAAAATCCACTTCTGCAGGCGTTTGGTGCTTGTTCGCTGAAATGAGCACGTTTGTGTTTGTCGTAAATCTATAATTTTCCCCCTATTTTTCTGAGGGATTTATTTGAGAATTCCATAAAAAGGTAAAAAAAAATGAAAGACAAGCTCGCGTTTGCCGTATAACGTCATGCTAAATCTCTCTTTTAAGTGAAGGAAGACTTCTCAGTTATTGATGAAAGTAAGTTATCCCGTTCGTCCAAACCGTATCTTAAGTATGGTGAATGTGATTTCACAAAATTCCAACAAGGTCAGAAGACTGGCTCCAATGCAAAGGCCGAGCTGCCCACCTATTTCACCTGCAAAAAAATAAATTTATACCAAATTGGTCGCATTACTAAACTATCGCACTTCTTAGCTTCAGACAAATTAACAATCGTCAAGGTAATAATGAAATGAAAAAAAAATGGCATGTAAAAAATATAAAATGTAAAATTATAGAAATCGGGAAATTTTGGTTGAAGAATTATGCAAAAAAGACGATTTTTTAGCCAAACCTAAATATAATTATGACTTTGCCATGGCGATGTCCAAAATAATGGTCACAAAGTTGACAAATTAAAATTTCCGCCAGGGATCAATGAACGGCTGCTGAACGTTTCAGAATCTTAGAATAAATCTGCTCTTCAAACTTGCCAAAAAACCTCAAGGAGGGGTGGCATCCATTTACCCCCCTCCCTCTCCTCCCCCCTTTGTTCGTCTGAGGGTCATGATATAGCCGGTCACCTACATGGCTAATTTGCAGTCATGCAGTCAGGTGTGTTCCATTTGTGTGACACTTTTGTTTAGAACAACTTACCAATGAGACTTTCTTTACTGTAAGCAGGTTGCTGTTTTAGGTAGTACGCATTTAGATCTTGGAAATACACGTTTAGTTCTAAAAAGTTATCACTGTTATACAACAAGACAAAAAAAATCAATTAGCAACAAAACAATGATCAGCTGTGTCAACCAGTGATTGTTGTGTCTTATTTGATGATAGAACATTGAAATTAGTTACCTCCACATTTAAGTAAGTGGGAGGCGCGGTGGCTAAATGGCCAGGGACGGACCATTATTTTCCTGGGGAAGGGGGGGGGGGGGGGGTATGAAAAATTTTCCTCTGCAAACTTTTTTTTATGCACCTCTGCAATTATAGCAATTATTTTTTGCCGAACAACACCTCCCTGCAAACAACTTCTTTTCCGATCTTTTTTAACCACATTCTGATACAAAAAGGAGGTTTCCTTTTTTGCCGCCGTCAATCATTATTTAATTTAATATTTTACGGCGGCGACCAAATTGGAAAAAGAGAAATCTACAAAGCAGATCGAAATGAGCCAATCACTGCCCACGGACGTTACCTTTTGACACCTCTGAACTCATCTTTTTCGTTTCTGAGACGTACACTACCAGGATTAGCGGCAGTGAAAAGCGAAACCGTTGCTTGAATTTTGAATGTCCAGTCCTTGTGATATTGAAAAGCGCAATATTTAAAACTATTTAAAAAAATCAGAAAAGCTATACCCCATTTATTTTAGACATGTAAGCTCCTAGTAATAGATTGTTGTTTCTGCAATAAGTTACTATTTTTTTTTTTAAAAAAAGGATCAGTTATTTACTTATTTATTATTTGATTTTATTGCCAACATGACTACTTTGAAATGCCCTGCTTGGGTTTATCTTTGTACATTTTAAATTTGGTTAAATAAAATGCTGATTTTAATGGCGCCCTGTGTTCTGTCTACGAACAACTACATACTTTTAGTGTAAGTTTCGGCTTTGAAAGTTGTTTTTTTTTTCTTCCATTAATAGGTAACAAGTTTCCATGACCTCTATTCAAACTATTTTTTCATACACATCATGTTTACAAGCAATTTATTTTTTCTTTTTAGGACCTGCAAATTTATTTTTCAATATTTGTCATACTGCCCCCACCAGCACCCCCCCCCCCCCCCCCCCCTCCAGAAAAAAATAATGGTCCGTCCCTTAGTGCGCTGGACTCCGGATCGGGCGGTCCGGGTTCGACCCCTGGCCGGGGGACTGCGTTGTGTTCTTGGGCAAGACACTTTACTCTCATAGTGCCTCTCTCCACCCAGTTGTATAAGTGGGTACCGGCGAATGACCTGCTGGGGTTAACCCTGCGATGGACGAGCATCCCATCCAGGGGGGAGTAAAAATACTCCTAGTCGCTTCAAACTAGGACAAGCTCCGGCGTGATGGGCTACTAGGCGCATGTACGGACTTTACCCTTTAACCTTACATTTAAGTAACTTTTAAATAATATATAGATTTAGGCAGGCCTAAAAGCGGAGCTCCCATTTATTAATTTTTGTTTGAATTTACAGTGTTTTGATGTCCCTGCACTTTATTGGGTTCCCCACGTATGTATGGAGGCGCACATATCAAATTTTAGTATAAAAACTTTTTACAACGTTTACTGTACACTAATAAACCTCCTAGAGTAAATCGGTGTAAAAAAGGACCTCGATGAAGGCAAGGAAATTTGTTTTGATTTACTTCAAAACAGTCAAGACAACACAATCAAATCAAGGCAAAAAAAAGTACAGCCCGACAAAAAAGTCAAAACGCGGCTAAAGAAAATGAGTTCACGCCAGAATAAAGAAAAACACGGCCGTAAAACAAATCTGGCAAATTCATTGGGAGCCGGTTATGCAAGTTATTTTAAAGCAGTTTTTTTGCGTGAGTTGTGGCAGTTTGTGATTTAAAAGTGGTGCTCGCTATCTAATTAGCGATGTTCACGCTAAGAGGCTATCCCTAAATCATTTGGCATACGTTTCATTGATGTAGATGAGTAAATAAAGCGAGAAATATTCACGAAGATCTATGTTTTCCAGCAGCTTTGTTCAATTCGCCTCTTTCATTCAGCTTAAAAAGCGAACAAGGTGCCACCCGTGCCACAGATTTGCCGCCTTTTCATACAATCGCGTCGTTTGAGTTGATATGAAATGCCCAGATCATTTTATAACATGAGAAAAAAACCTCTGAAGTAATGCAGTGGTCTTACAAATTTTTACGACAGGTAAGTAAACTCAACTCTAAACGAACCGAATATGTTTTTGTGTCACTTTTTGCGTAAGAAGGACTCCAAATCAAGGACAAAGGCAAACTTGTCCCCCGGCCTAATCCGTACGTACGTACGTACGTACGCGGGCGACCACCAAATTTTCTCGGCTCGATGGGTTTACCAATTTGTATGGGTATGGATGCTCTAATTTTGATTGATTGATTGATTGATTTTACGTTATCACTGCTTTGTTGAAACTTGTATTTCCAAAACACAGCACAGTGAGCCTCAGAACAATCTTGCGCCCAACACCCCAGCATTACCGCGGACACCGCGTCCCGTGCATTGTCACCGTAAAATTATATTTATGAATAACATTTCTGATGATATTTACCCGGCCATCGCAACGTAATCCATTATCTCTTTGTCTGTAGCATTTGGCAGATGTTTCTTTATCATTGCCTTCAGAAAGATTTCGCTTGGGAAACTAGCGTAAGACAAGGCGAGTTTATACGAAATGATTTCACATGGTACGGCACACTTGCAGCGATCGCCAGCGACCTTGTAGAAATTGTCTGCAAAGTAGAAATAATAACGTTCTTCAAGTTAACCTTGGTTAGGTCTGGTCAGGACCATTGTGGTATATATAATCTCGCTACAAAGTAAATAATAAGTACATAATTACCAGGTCATTAGACATGATAATGCTGCTTATAACACTATGTAAACGAACAAAAACTTTGATCTGTACATTAGATGGCTTCAAATGTTTCCTTTATAATAAAGCATATATTTTATTTTCGTTATACTTACCATTTTCATAAGCAAGACAGGTTG
Source organism: Meandrina meandrites (assembly GCA_963693305.1). NCBI lineage: Eukaryota > Metazoa > Cnidaria > Anthozoa > Scleractinia > Meandrinidae > Meandrina > Meandrina meandrites. The sequence continues at coordinate 23,099,066 of OY855911.1, read as the reverse complement.
CCATTTCGCGTACACCACATATTTTGTTGTTGTCTTCTGCTAAAAAAATTTAAAGTTGAAGATGGATTGAGAATTGGAATTACGCAGTAATAGGCTAACAGCAAAGAATTTAACTTAAATTCGCGCTGGACCCTTGCTCTCATTAGAAATTTATTTATTTACTGATGTACCCACCAACCTACTTACATACCCACCCACTCACTTCGTGCCTGTGGTTTGTGCTCGCGCTTGTTCTTTTGATCGTGATCGATACTTACAAAGAATTCTTACGTCTCTACAGCCACATTTTTCCACCAAGTATCCTGAGTGACACGACAGCATGCAAGCAGAACTTGTATATTTGGTGTAACCGGAAATGCCTTTCATTGCAGAGTCAGTACAATTCGTCTCATAGGGATCCTTCAGATTAATAACCTAGAAAATCAAATCAATCAATCAGAAGACAATGGGTGCCTTTTCATATCAGCAGCAGGTATAAGTAGACGGCGTAAACTTGACGAGAAAGTAACGTCTTGGTTAAACACACCGTGAAGCTCACAGCTAGTCCCGTCTACATTGTTAAGCCACTTGTAGAAAGGGAAGGAAGGAAGGAAGGATGGAAGAAGGAAGGGAAAGGAGCAAAAATTGAAGAAGTTAAGAAGTTGGAATAAATAAACAAACTAGCCAACAACAACAAGCAACATTACTAAACTTAAGCTCACGCTATAAACTTTTACAATGCTTTTCACCTTCCACAGTTAGGGTAGCTATTCCAGGATAATAATAATAACAACAATACTAATAGTAATAATAATAATAATAATAATAATAATAATAATAATAATAATAATAATAATAATAATAACAATAAGAAGAAAAACAATAATAGTAGTCATAAAATAGCACGATAAAGATTTTATATAGTCTGCGAAAGAATTCATTTTTACATAGTCGTCCTCAACCTCGTTCCCAGAGTCTCCCCTGAGAACGAGGTTGAGTCGTCCTCGGCTAAAAGTTAACTAACCAAGAACTGATTCACAAATTGGATTACTAGCCGGCTTAGCGAAACTTGACTCTGAAAACAAATAAACCAATACTGCTTTGAATCTTAAAAAGATTGTGTCAGAGAGATCACTACCTTATCTTTTACAATTGCTGCAAGGGTGCTCGTCCCTGGGGCCAGTGAGAATCCGAGTTCTTCAACCATTGGTGGTGTCTGCTGGTGATGAATAAGGACTTTAAGGCCCGCTTTTGACGTTGCCTCTCCATAATAATCGAATTGCTGGACGTCTAACTTCAAGTTCAAGCCGAACTTAGCACCAGCATGATTTACTCTTAAGACCTGTTGACCGTCTTTACCTGATAAATGGAAAACAGTTATTCTATTGAAAATTAAAAAAAAAAAACGCTAACAAAAGGCACTCACGTTATCACTGTTTTTACAAAGCTCATTACAAAATGACTTCATATTTACCATTTATGGTATGGCGCACCATACCATTTATAATTTGTTTTGTGGTTATTGTTTTTCTCCCGATGGGAGGCTTGAGACAGGAGATATGATAAAATGGTACAGAATTTAAAAAATCCGACAAATCATACCAACCGGAAAGAAAGACTATCTCAAAATGTATTCCACAACTTCTGAACGAATTATCCGAAATATTACTGTCCCATTTCCTTTCCAATATAAATTTTCGGTATTTTTGGCTAAATTATAGCGGAGCTCTCCAGCGGCCCGAAGGGCCGCAGAGCGGAGCCCCATAACTACCGTGCGAGGATAGAAATTGAGAAAACCATGCGTTTGAGTTTTCATGGTCTTCGTGGCTAGCGGCATGGCTCGCGGGCGCGTGCGCCTAGCGACGTCGCCCAAAATGGCGCCCATACTCCAGGAAAAGCTTGACCTGGGCATCTTACGTGTTTGATATTGACCATCCACTTTTCGTTAAAAGCTACCTATCGTAGAAGTTTGTAGGACACTGAACATTAAATTAAATCATGTTGAAAATCGACTAGGGATATTTCTTTTCGCCTGATGTAACTTTATTTCAACACGGTAAAATCATCAGGCCCCAGTTGTTCAAAGGGTGGATAACGCTATCCACTGGATAAATCACTATCCAGTGGATAGTGTAGTTTGTTTTGCCAACACTTATCCGCTGGATAGCGATTTATCCGGTGGATAGCGTTATCCAGCCTTTGAACAACTTGGGCCAGGACTTAAAATACATAATACTTATTTAAAATTACTCAATAATTATTTACATAATAAATTTAAGTTACAATTAAGAAAGGATGCGATAATTATTTATAATAAAAGGCCTGCTTTCCATGAATGCCGTGTGTTGTTAATATTTACATTGATTCTAGCCAAAGACGAAACTGCTGCAGCCGGATTTAAAGCTAGTGAGAGTTTGCGCTTGCCGCAGGTCGACAGGTAAACTGTTCCACAGCACCGCACCTCTATAGCTAAAACTGTTTTTAAGAAAATTAGTGCGGGGGAGCGGAACAGTTAGTTTACCCGCGGACCCTCTCAGTGAATAGGCACACGTATCGCTTCTACTAGAAAACATTGTCCTAAGGTAGTCAGGTGCAAGACCATTGAGTGATTTATAGACCATGACGGCTGTTTTAAATTTAAATTGGATATCGAGTTTATTAATCGATTGCGTGAAAAGGCGACGAAATCTTTGCTCAACCGCAGGAATGAAAACTTGTGAAGAAAGCGAGCAGTAGAAAATATTTCTTCGTTATTATTTTCCACCCCATCACTTCAGAGTTTTTTCCTCACATCAAAAAATGATCTGGACATTTCACATCAACTTAAGCGAAGCTATTGCATGAATAGGCGCCAGAATGTTTGGCACGCTGTTCACGTTTAAAGCTGAATGAAACATGCGAAGAAAGCTGCTGAAGAACATAGATCTTCGTGGATATTTCTCACTCTATTTACCCATCTACATCATGGAAACGTATTCCAAAACATTTAGTACAACCTTGTAACGGAAAGAACCGAAGTAATTGCGGACTTGAACATGATATATCGGACTACAAGTCAAAAGAGCGATGTCCATGGTTCGACCTGCGGCTGAGCAAGCCTGAAAATCACTGCAATAAAAGTGAACTCAAAGCCGATCAAGTTCACTGAAGTGAAGGATAAAAGACTGTTAAAAGCTACACCGATGGAAAGAGAGAAATTGATCTTCGTTGATAATGCATATAATGTATATGTCGGTGGTGTTGGAGAAAGCTTACATCGAAATTACCGTGTTCGTCTCCGATATTATTGGGGTGGTTTGAAAGCTTTGCCCTGCAGAATATACAAGCCTTCTTCAATAATGAGGTAACAAAAGTAAATGTATGCACTAAGCATAAGCCTAATTTTATATTGAGAGAATTTACTTCATTTATGAACAAATTTGAAATTGTGTCGCTTTTCAGATCTTCTGGTAAATACTTATCAAACCTGTTCGAGTTTGTACATTTTATACAGACATTGTTTATCAAATATTTCGTTTAGACTAGTGATGTTCACTACTGGATTTTGAAAACAAATTATTTAGCTTCACGGATCAAAATCACAATTTCGCAGAATTTCGGCTCGCTTGCATTTGTTTTGTTTCAGTCTCTTGTCCTTGCTTATCAGTGAGTGTGTTGAAATATCTTCGATGCGTAAACGAATATTTCGCCGATTTCGTTGCGAGTTACCTGTGCTTGGCTGAGTTAGTTCAGACTTTACCTACCGCATATTTATACTTACCAGAAATGAAGAAAATTCATTCAGTTCTCTACATAAAATTCTCTAAGGTACTTAGCAACGCGTACCATAAAACAGGATTAGTTAATCATTCCATATAACCGCAACGAAAAGAAGATGGTTCAAACAGTCACTGAAACAACATTGTAAGCTCATTCTAAGTTAGCATGCACTACTTTCCAAATCACAAACTGCCATAATTCTTACACAAAAGCTGGTTTAAAATGACTTACATAACCAGCACCATAAATTTTCAGAGTTTGTTTTGCCGCCTCGATTTTCTCTGCCGTGGCGTGAGTTCATTTTGTTTACTGTGTTTTAAGCAGCGAGTTCACTTTGTTTTTCTGTATTTTGTTTTTGCCTTAAGTTGATTTTCTTGCCCTGACAGTTTTGTAGTAAATCGAAACAAGGTCAAGATTCTTTTTACATTCGAAAACTCATAGAGGTCCTGGAGGTGTATTAATTAGTGTACAGAAAAGTTTATAAAGATTTGTTTTGCGCCGACGTGCGTACGTGAGGAACCCAATAAAATGCACTCGTCAAATTCAATTTTAGAACCTGTCAGTGACAGGCTGTCACAGGAAAGAAAATTCAGACGGGACCACGAAATATATTGACGTCGCTTTCGTCAACAAAACCATGAGAGATTTTTAACCATAAGCGATTAAAATTTATTTTGTACCTATATGGGCCACTGCATAAGCTTAGAAATATAGTGTGGCTACCTATTTAGTAATAAAATTAATAAATGGGAGCTCCGCTTTTAGGCCTGCCTAAATCTATATATTAGGCACCACTGTTTTCGTAATGGCCTATTAGAATGGCCTATTAGAATGTCGCAGGCCGTACGAGCGGTATGATTTTAAGAAAACGCCTGCAGTTTTTGGTAAGTTCTTTTTCTTTTTTTTTAATTACAAATCTACCACCCGCACGTAGATGGAAGGAACGGTGCCAACTGACACGGGCGTGTTTAAAACACGAAATGGCGAAATAGCGAAATTATATGGCGGGGTACCGAAATGGCGAAATGATAGTAAAGATAAGAGCCACAGTTATAGGTATGCACTCAATCAATCAACTTTATTCGCCCACAATTTGAAACGAAACGAAACTTGCTTGCGGTTGGCCTTTAATGCGGTATGCTTGCGGTTACTAGATAGCTTTCACTCGCTTCGCCTGCGATTAGCCTTCACTCCGGTTTGCTTGAGGTTAGCTTTTATTTGTTGGTTGAGGCAGTACTTTATAATTTGTTTCGTTTCGTTTCGCCGTGGTTTCGTTTTGTTTCTTTTCGGGTTTTACTACATACATATAAGTTTGGCGGACGTGTTTAAAACACGCAATGGCGGAATGATAAGAGCCAAAGTTTTAGGTATGTAGTAAAACGCAAAATGAAAAGAAACAAAACAATAGGCCATTTTTGAGTCGCGTTTTGCCTCAGTTTCAAAATGAGTCTTCGTGCGAAACCATTCAAATGAAAATGACTGATTTGCATGAAAATGGACATGCAGGTGAAACACATTTTCATATGAATGGTTTCGCACGTAGACTCGTTTTGAGACAGAGGCAAAGGGTAATTCGGAAATGGCCTATTATTTATTATATGGCTTTGTCTCACAAAGACTGGGAACTACCAAATTCGGAATTTGATTGGCTAAAATCGATATTGACCGCGGTCTTGATTTCCCATGTAGACCGGCATCTAGACAGGTTGCACTTACGTTGAGAAGTTTACAAAGAAAAAGAAATGCAGAAATGTTGACTTTTTTCTGGTAAAACATTTATCCTTTAGTATAAATCCACCTGACATTTCATTTTGATGTCAAGGAATTGAGAGAGAGAGAGAGAGAGAGAGAGAGAGAGAGAGAGAGAGAGAGAGAGAGAGAGAGAGAGAGAGAGAGAGAGAGAGAGAGAGAGAGAGAGAGAGAGAGAGAGAGAGAGAGAGAGAGAGTTTTCTTCTGAAGATTTTCCTCGGACAATCTCCTGATAAATCGTCTTTTCATCCTGGAACATTGTGACAACAATTAAGATTTAAAGATCTAAAGCAAAAGCTTTTCTGGAAATTATACGCCTTGTGCTAGACGAGCGAAGCAAGTGTTTACATATTGTCCTTGTTTACGGCTCCATGGCTGTCATCAAGACTACTACATTATGCTGAAACGAAATTGCACTCAGAGTCAATGAAGTTTATTGAAGTATAAAAGGGCAGGCAAACTTCGGCAAATTTTCGTTCAGTTCACAGGCACGAAATCAAAACACCAACAAATAAAAGCTAACCACAAGCAAACCGGAGTGAAAGCTAACCGCAGGCAAGTTACGTTTCGTTTCGTTTCGTTTCGTTTCGGGTTTTAATACATACCTATATAACCGTGGCTCTTATCTTTAATATCATTTCACCATTTCGACATTTTGTCATTTCGCTAATTTCGCCATTTCGTTTTTCATTCTCGCCCCTGTACGCCCATCTTGGCACTGAGACATGGAAAACGTTGTCATGGCAATTTTGTATTTTTACACGTGAAATTATAAATTAACGCTAAAATTTCTCGCCAAAATTAAGGAATAATTTTTCACCCACGATATTGGTGCTGAAATGTCACATTTCGATTTTCCTAGAATCTGATAATAAAGTAAAATAATTATATGATGATACATAGCATTATATGCCCTTGGTGAATATTGGTTTTGTCTAAACCGAAATATTGAGCCAGCTGCTTGATGACACCTGCATTTTAAAGTTTGTTTATTAAGGCAATTTCGGATCCTGACCTACACCAAAATCCGGCTTTAATTCGCTCCTGTTTCCCCGTCAAGAAAATCAGGGAGATTTTTTTTCCCATTTTTTTTTTTTTTGAGGGGAAGAGACGGATGTACACAGGCTAGTCCGTACATGGTTTACTAGAGTCATTGATAATGTCAAGTGTTTAACTTATTAAATTAGATCAAAAAAGGTTCAGAGAAAAACATTTGCTCGACACCTAGAAAACATGTGAAAGTGAAACTTATCTTACCTGAATTAAAGGTGTGGCAAAGCCCCATAGAGGTCAAGACGGGAGTGAAATTTTGATGGCTACATTCGTCGCCTTTCCAAAAGCACTCCATTAGCATTTCGTCCATCTGATGACCTGCCTGGTAGTAAATATTAGAGATGTCAACGTTTTCATAACGGCTCCAATCGACTTCGGTTTCGTTCATTTCTGTTCCATATTTGCTCATCAACGTAAGGTCGACAACTTTTCCATAGCTATGTTTGCTCACAACCGACTTTCTCAGCATGTTAAAATTGCAAATAGTGACTGCTGGAAACTCGGGCTCTTTTTCGTAAACCAGAGTTACTTTTGTATTAACAGGATAATCGAAGTATTCCGTCAAAAGCACCGAGGATTGATACGAAAAGTATCCCACTCCAGACAATAGGAACAAAGTCCAAGTAATTCGACGAAAGTTTGATTGGCTTGAAAATATATTGTGCATGCCGTGAAGAGTAGAACTTTCGACGAAGTTGTTCCATTTTTGCACTATGACTGCAGATTTGGAAATTTTTTGAGTACACCCTGTGCCTTCTACAGGAATAACTTTAGTCATGATGGTTTTCAACCCATTAAAACTATAGTCGCCCTTTGACAATGATTTCGAAGTAAAATCAGTCGTTTCGATCGATAGCAACAGGATAGTTTGTCAGCAATTTCTCGAGTCCCTTCTTTTGATATAAACATGTCAATAGAGTTATGCCATGAAATCAACATAATAATGGCACATGCCAAACAGACTTTAAATTTTAATAACCCATGTTGGAGTTGTCGTACAGGTAATAAAAGCAGTGTCTTTTAGGAACGTAAATTTCGATCGAGTCTGGAGACGCCACAATCGATGACATGTTGCCTTGACATTTGTCCCACCTTTACTAGAGAAACGTTAATCTATTAAGATTTACTGCATTGTTATGCTTTGCCTTGATTCAAATCAGCATGCCACCCACATTCGTCCCAATCTCATTCAACTGTTATCTAAAGTTTTAGATTTGACGCTCCCTAGCAACTTATTGTGACTTGTTATGTAACTAGAGCACAAATAACGCGCGAAGCGCGAGTTACAAATATACCACGACATTTGTACTGCATTATAATGTTCCGATTCCTCCTGTCAGAGCCTGTGGAAGATTAAAAAAAAAAACTTGGAAAGTCAGCATTTTAGGGAAACAATTCGTTGGATATTAAATCTCTCAATAGACATTTTAGTGTGTATTATCGCTATACATTTTTCCTCGTCATTTGTATTTTGACTCGCATTTCGAGCCCGAAAATACTGACCACCAGACGCGGAAAAAATATATAGGGATACTACGCACTAAAAGGTCTGATAAGACATCTTTATACCTCAAGCAGTGCGTCTTTTATTAATTAAAGACCGCCACCCTCAATAAATATTTTTGCTGTTTTAATGCCATGTTATTACATTTAAAATTAAAATTGGCCTTTCTTACTTCCAAATAAACTTTGTACAGAGTAGCTAAGATATAGTTACATTTATATATATACCTTTTTTTACTCAAATCCAATCAATTCATAACTGTTAATTTATTCGACAATATTTCGACATAAATGAAACGAGTGATAGCCTGGGTAGAGCGTTTAAGGCGAAAGAGAATGCAGGCAGCGTGTGTGCGAATCTGAAGGAAATAATTAACGTTTGAAAAAAGAAGTAGTTGAAATGCACTGGAATACGAAGTTAAATGAAAAAGCTTCTCTCGTGAGAAACTTGCAAAAAAAGACTTAATATATAACGGGCAATTGAAGCGTTTGTATTTGTTATCTATGTAGCGTAATTTTCTAGACCTTTTAAATACACAGTCAGAACGCTTATCATTAACTTTATTTTTACTGTCCGACAATTAAATGTTACTTTACACAACCTTAACAGGTGGAATTTTGCCGTTAAATTGTTGATACGCGTTCTTCTAAATTGCAAGGCTGCGGGAAAAAATATATATATGACTGAAGTTTTCAAAAAGTGGCTAATGCCGTTTTCACTACCTTGTTCAAAAATCGCCGTAAGCGCCTTTTTTTTTCTAGCCAGAAACTATCTCCAAGTAGGCAATATAAAAACTAAAAGAAATGTCAGTTTAGTTTTCTTTTTTACTTCTCCTTTTCTCGCCCTGTTTATCTTTTTTTTTTTGGTTTAAATTTGTAAGCAAAATGGTGCGAGAGGTTATTTTCAAGAGTTTTAATTCTTAATCGGTTGCCTAAAACCTTATCAGAAACAGCTTCGTGCATAATATATTGCCCGACTACGGACGGCGGTAAGGCATACTTTTTTTGTTCGTGCGCTCTGGTAGAAATCAAAGCAAACATCTCTCAAATCTGATTACAACATGCTATATACCCTTGAACTTGTATGGTCAAACAACAAGCGTTTAATATTAAAGCGGGACGAAAATTTCCGTCGACAGTATTGTTGATAAACCAGATCAGTTTAATTGAGAAAGATTACAAAATCAAGCTTCAGGGCCCGGTTCAGTGTTCAAAGAATGAGTTACGCCATCCTCTGGAAAGGCCGCTACCTAGTGAAGTGTTGCAAAAACAAATTATTCTGGAAACTTCGAAAAAAGAAGATAACTGTTGCGCGCCTATATTATTGTGAGTAAAACAAAAACGCTGAGGAAACTGTTAATGTTTTGAACCCAGAAGTCCATAGGTAGCACTTTTAATTGTAAATATTCTATCAGTTATGTTCTATTGGGCATCATACAGGGCTCCCGCAGACAACTTTATAAATACTTAACAAAAAAAAAATCATAGTGACAACAAAAGGCCTCCACTGCTGTAACAACGAAAGTAGGACGTGTGACAGGGTTTCGACATCCTCTTAATACGAGTACAACTACAGCTCGATATGGACAAAGTTAATCCTGAAGTAGGTGTTGCTTGGAGCCAACAGCCGTCTAAGTCTGAAGCGATTAAAACGAAATGGAACAGCTTTGTGGAAAATTCAACTCTCCATGGTATGCATTACGTATTTTCAAGTCCAACAACATTTCGACGAATTCTTTGGGCTTTCTTTCTTCTATCGGGAATGGTGTACTTTTCTTTTCAATCCTCGAAGCTTTTGAAAAAGTATTTCAGTTATCCAGTTGCAACAAAAGTAACCCTGGTGTACGAAAAAGAGCCCGAATTCCCATCCGTCACCATCTGTAATTTCAACATGTTTAGGAAGTCCTTTTTAAGCGCTAATAACTATGAACAAGCCGTAAGATTCGCCACCAGGGACGAATTTAGCAAATTCGCTGGGGTAGAAGTGAATGATTCTAACATTGACTGGAGTGCTTATGAAGGACTTGACATGTCTCAGGCATATCATCTGGCAGGCCATCAAATCAAGGACATGCTAAAAGATTGTTCTTGGAGTGGAGAAAGTTGCAGCCATCAAAATTTCACGCCTGTTTTAACATCAATGGGACTTTGCCACACATTTAATTCAGGTTAGTATTCAGAGAGAACTTATCATGCTGCTGTTTTAGGCGGTTATAGCACATCTTCTGTCATGCGAAAGTGCCCTTAACAGTGTCTCTGAAATGTGCTTACTAATTATTGAAATAGAACATGATTTTTTAAAGGAAAAAAGTCCAGTTTGTTATGTTATCAATGTTAATCGAAATTTCCACATTGTCTAAAGAAATCAATTATTAACAATCTAATTATCCGGGTTTTGCTTTATATCGGGAATGTAATGTAAATGCAGTGAAAAATATTAATGAATAACTACAACATCCCACAAAATGTTAAATTTTGTGAGTCCGATTATGTAAAATGCACCGCTTTAAAGATTCCCGAAAAGCAAAACATGTCTTACCAAAATGTGTTACCTCACAATTGTATGAATAAATTATTAAAATGTAATATATACATTCAGGCAGGCCTAAAAGCGGAGCTCCCGTTTATTAATTTTTTTGCTCGTGTTAATTACAGTGTGACCAAATAAGAAGCCACACTTTATTTCTGAGCTTATACGGTGGCCCATATAGGTACAAAATAAATTTTAATCGCTCATGGTTAAACTTAATATCTTAAAAACCTCTCATGATTTTGTTGACGAAAGCGACGTCAATGTATTTCGTGGTTAACCCGTCTGAATTTTCCTGCCTGTAGTGACAGGTTCTAAAATTGAAATTACAAGTGCACTTAATTGGGTTCCTCACGTACAAGCGTAGGCGCAAAGTAAAACTTTTTACAACGTTTACTGTACACTAATTCGTCATACACCTCCAGGACCTCTATGAGTTATTCAATCTAAAAAGAACCATGACCTTGTTTTGCTTATTACAAAACTGTCAGGGCAAGAAAATCAACACAAGGCAAAAACAAAGTACGCACAAAAAAACAAAGTGAACTCGCTGCTAAACACAGTAAACTAAATGAACTCACGCCACGGCAAACTGAGAAAATCACGGCGGCAAAACAAACTCAAATTGATGGTGCCGGTTATGAAAGTCATTTTAAAGCAGTTTTTGTGTAAGAATTGTTGTAGTTTGTAATTTGGAAAGTGGTGCACCGGCGCTAACTTAGAATAAGCTTACAATGTTGTTTTGACTGTTTTGAACTGTCTTCTTTTCGTTGCGGTTTGGTTGCATGATTAACTAATTCTGTTTTATCGTACGCGTTGCTAAATACGTAAGAGAATTTTATGTAGAGAACTGAATGAATGTTCTCAGTCCTTTCTGGTAAATAAATATGCGGTAGGTTAAGTCTGAACCCACTCAGCCTAGCACAGGTAACTCGCAACGAAACCGGCGAATTCAACACACTCACTGATAAGCACTGATATGAGAAACAAAACAAATGCAAGCGAGCCGAAATCGTGATTTTGATCCTTGAAGCTAAATAATTTGTTTTCAAAATCCAATAACGAATATCACAGTTAACTGCACTAACTAAACAGAAAATAATTAGACTAAACGAAATATTTACTAAACAAATAATATGTCTGTATAAAATGTACAAACATAAACAGGCTTGATAAATATCTACGGGAAGATCTGAAAGCCGACACAACTTCAAATTCATTCATAAATGAAGTATAATTCTCTCAATATAAAATTATGCTTGTGCTTAGTTCACACATTTACGTTTGTTACCTCATTATTGAAGAAGGCTTGTAAATTCTGCAGGGCAAAGTTTTCAAACCAGCCCAATAATATCGGAGACGACGAACACAGCAGTTTCGTTGCAAGCTTAGTCCAACACCACCGACATATACAATATATGAATTACCAGCGAACATTAATTTCTTTCTTTCCATCGGTGTAGCCTTTAACAGTCTTTTATCCTTCACTTCAGTGAACTTGATCGGCTTTGAATCCTCAGCCGCAGGTCGAACCCTGGACATCGCGCTCTTTTTGACTTGTTATCCAATATATCATGTTCAAATCGGCAATTATTTCGGATCTTGCCGTTAAGAGGTTGTCCTAAATCACTTGGCATAAGTTTCCATGATGTAGATGAGTAAATAAAGCGAGAAATATTCACGAAGACCGATGTTCGCCAGCAGCTTTCTTCGCGTTTTTCATTCGGCTTTAAAGGTGAACAGCGTACCAAAGATTTGCCGCCTTTTCATACAATCGCTTCGTTTAAGTTAAAATGAAATGTCCAGATCATTTATTTAACACGAGAAAAAAACTAAACTAATTATTTCTAAAATAGATTTAGCCAAGCCTAAAAGCAGAGCTATATATGTTATTTGCCGGCTGGGAGGTCCGTATCGTGAAAAACTGTGACCGAGGTCTTGAAAATGCTGCCCGAGGCCGCAGGCCGAGGGCAGCATTTTCAAGGCCGAGGTCACAGTTTTTCACGATACGGACCGACCCAAAGCCGGTAAATAACTTATTTATTTTTTTCCTACTTGGTAAAAAAAACTAAAAAGATTATCTTGCAAAATGTGTATTATACGCGCGCATCCAATGTTGAATCGATCGCTAAGCTACGGCAAGAGTGAAGAATGATTTGTGTATCGCCAAACAAAATGATTTCGCTAAAGTGAACAGTACTCACGGAAAAGGTCATCAGAGAAAAAGAGAAAAGTAACTTTATAATAAAAAAGCACAATGAAGAAAACAAAAGAGAGCATAAAAAAATCGCGAGTCACGAAGGGTGTCTCGAAAACAAAGACCTCTAAAACGAAGACCCGAAGACCCAAAGACCCTAAGACCCTAAGACCCCAAAAACTCGAAAACGAAGACCCCATAATTTTTCAATGTATTTTTGCCTTCAGTGAATATTAGCGCCTTCTTTGTCTCTGTCAAATTTCTTTTATCGTTGAGTGCTGCAGCAAGTTTATCCGCCATCTTGAACTGAGTTACAACCTCGCTACCACACCTGACCGGAAGTGACGCAAAGGCCGTCTTCTTGCTACTGACTCTCTTTCTTCAAATAAAAGAACCGCGATTCAACATGAAACAGATAATTCAGTTCCACAACAAAAGGCAAAATATGTAGTCTCCTTCGCAAACTTTATTTGGGTTGTCGTTAGGACACGTATAGGACACGCGAAAATTTAAATCGCGAAATTTAATACTGTAAAATATCAATGAAATAATGAAACTCGAGCTGTTGTTTTATTTCTTTGCTTCATGTTTAGGAGTTTTTTGTTTGATTTTGTCCATCAGTTATCTTCCACTGCATCACTCTCGCTGTTCAAACTGTTCTCTGCCGCTAAGTTCTATTTTGACTGTGGAATACCTTATGCTTTGTTTTATTTAGCTTGTTTTGTTTGCTATGCTTACGGTGGCGATCATGTCAATTGTGTTGTTACAGTTCTGGGGCAAAAGCTACATATTGAAGAATAGGAAAAATCGAAAAATTTAATACGCTTCAATTCTACCTTCCTCTCAAAATCGCAAAATTTAATTCTCGCGAAATATGGCTCTTGATTTTTCGCGAAATTTAATGAGAATAAGGTGCATAAACCTTGAAAGCAAGGATGTGGAATCAGAAAGAAAAAAACAGTTTGTTTAGGGGCCGAAGTACACTTCTACCAGCAAAAACAGCGCATTTAAGCACAAACGATAATTTGTCCATAAAATAGGGCAACAAAAAAAAAGACAATCCATACAGAGAGCATCACTTCCGGTCAGGTGTGGTAGCACGGTTACTCAGTTCAAGATGGCGGATAAACTTGTTGCAGCACTCAACGATAAAAGAAATTTGACAGGGATAAAGAAAGTGCTAATATTCACTGAAGGTAAAAATACATTGAAAAATTGTGGGGTCTTCGTTTTCGAGTTTTTTGGGGTCTTAGGGTCTTAGGGTCTTTGGGTCTTCGGGTCTTCGTTTTAGAGGTCTTGGTTTTCGAGACACCCAGTCACGAAAGTGAAATTGAATGAAGCTGAACTGACTGAACTGAGTGTGTAGTTTGGTCGCCTGCACACTGGACAATTTTACGAGAATTGACTGTTTTTTATCAAAACATCTCATTTTCTTGAATGGTGATAAGCAGTATTCGGTTTTAGGGAAAAGTAGCAGAAAGGCAAAGCGTTTGAAAGGATAAATCGAGTCTGTAAACCAGCGACTTGCAGTAAAACGCATTACGGCGTGAAAATCAGTGCAAATGCACAAACAATGATCGACAAACTACGGCTATTAAATGTCAATAAATACAAAGAATACCCGCCTATTGGAGAACTTCAAGGCCTTTAATTCCGTTACTAATTTAGTTTTTGAAAGAATCAATCGGGTATGTAAGCCGGCGACTTGTAGTTAAGTGTATAAATGGCGTGAAAATCAGTGCGAATGCACAAACAACGGTCGACAAACTACCGCCATAAAACTAGAACAATTTGATTTTGTCAATAAAGAGAATGAGTACTCGCCTTTTGGAGAACTTCAAGGCCTTTAATTCCACTGCTAATTTTTCCTTTCACATTTACAACGGATGGTGAGCATCTACATTAATTTTGCTGATTTGGAGAGCAAAACTTTCATGGGTTCTTCGTTCGTCTCGCTACGAAGTGAAAAACAGTCCTGGAAAACTCGGAGCGGTCCGTACGCGGGGTCCGGATGGGAAAATCCGGACCGCTGGAGCGCGCGGAATTAGCCAATCAGATTCGAGGATTTAGGATTCCGGACCACTGAGATGCTTCAGAAAAAAATAATGTCGGTTATTTACCTTGCCCTTTGTTTAAATCTGAATTTACATGATGATAAAATTATCAGGCTAAGTGAGGCAAAGTGAAAACTGAGTACTTGAGCCCGCGATCAATTAGAAAGAAATGTCACCTCGATTAGCTCTACGCCTGAGCCCGCGATATGGTCATGTGATACTGGTCAGCGGATACCTTGTTTTGACAGCTGTCAATTAACCATTACGTGGAAGTTTAATATCAAAGATTTAACATTAAGCAAGGCGGCAATTGTCCTGTGACTCCCCTCCCCCTCCCCCAGAGTCTGTACGGACGGACGCTCGGACGCTCGGACGCTCGTACGGTCACGTGAGTACCAAATTTACTTGGCTTGATGGTTTACCAAAATTTCTTACCCATGGTGCTCCGCTGGCGCGCTTCGCGCGCTGGAGCTCCGCTATTACCAAATTATTGCTTAAACCATACCTCGTTCGTTCTTCGAGGCATTCGTAATGAAAGCAGACCAAAGTAATTTAAAATTTGTTACTTTCCCATGTCCAAGTATCAAACAATTTTTTTTTTCTGTCTTAAGTGTAATAGTTTGGGTCGAATTTAATTAGGCCGTTTGGCATTGTTGATCGAATGTTACTTAATTAATTTAAGAGAAACTAAATTTTCACTGTGGTTATTACAAATTATAAGACCTAATTAGTAAAGCTGTTACAGATACAGGAAAACACATAGCAACAAAAAGTTATTTCGCAAGTCATTTGCTATCTTATGGCATGTCATGCAAGGCAATCTGAGGACTGAAAATATCTTAATTGTATCGCAAAATAATTAACAGACGTTGCTGAGCCTGTTATTAGCCATCTAAAGGTAAGGTAAATTAAACTCAGTTGTTTTTTTGAGCTGACATTCACCTGGATCATAGTTAATTGAGAAATATTGTTATGAAGCACGGCAAAACGATGTTATTTGCTTGGCGTTTATCGTGAACAAAACACAATATGTTTTGACACAGACAACTGAAAGTCTATCAGTGCAAAACAAAACATTTTGCACGCTCGGGGATCTTCCAATATGAATCGTGGCATCTGTGTTTATAACTTTGAAGTTTGCCGGGTTAGATAACTGACCATCTCTCTCCACTAGCTAAGCTTTGACAAAAGTGAAATATCCTGGAATCATCCTGGACTTAGACTTAGTCTCTTACTGATGTGCTCCACGTTTATCGAGCAGTGCTCGGAAAAGGGCAAAACGTGGACGTTTGCCGCATTTTTTTTAAATTCAGAATGCCACCAGTGTAGTGTTATATATAGGAGTAAAGTTCCTTACTCCACGATATTGACATACATATAGCCTATCAGAAAACAGTAGATTTCCTTACTCCACCATATTGACATACACGAAACCCATCAAGCAATCCTTAATTTAACAAATTCCACCGACTTATGGTTAGACCAGGGTTACTGTACGTTGAAACCTTAGCCTTGGCGATTGTTAAGAAGTGCTTGACTAGCTTACTGACACAGAGCGTACAGTAATTAATTAATTAAGTTAAGATTTTTTTTCCGAAGATACGGCGACAGCTCAAAGAGTAAATAATCGTTCCCTTTCTTTTTATAGGTATCGGTGGTCAAAAAATCTTACGAGTCAAGAATCCTGGAGCTCAGTTTGGTTTGAGCCTTATGTTGAGCATTGAACAGTCTGAATATTTTGGTTTGATGACGTTATTAGCCGGACTTAAGGTTCTTATTCATCACCATCAGACACCTCCTTTGGTCGCTCAACTTGGTTTCTCGGTGGGTCCCGGAACCAGTACCTTTGCTGCAGTCCGAAAGGAAGAGGTATGTGATGAAACGCCCTCCGCTTTCAATTTTCAAGGGTGGTCAAGAAATAGCCAGTACAATGTAAAGTAAATAGGCGAGGGGATTAAAAAAGTATTTTACTTAGATTTCACCTTATCGCTGGCAATTTCAGTATAAGGATTTCCTTGAATTAATGTTCTTATGGTAAAGGCAATTGACTAGATCAATTCAGTTATCTTTTTTATATAAGCTGGTCGATTGCAAACGATTACCGAAACGGCCGAAGAAAACTGTGTAGTTTTAGATATTTAAAAACTTTCCCAATACCCGCGATACTCGATGAATCAGATTCCTCAATCAATCCTTGAGCAAAAAATTTCCGCAACAGAATAACCTCAATGAACTTTTTACGTTAAGATAAACCACTTATGTCCAAAATTGAGGACAAGTTGTTTAAAGAGCACTCCTGACCATGTTTCACTGCGTTATTTGACTTTTCCATATTACTTCATATAAATTTTGACAAAATTATTTCTGTTTTGGTGAATTTTTATCAATATGGGCACTTTGTGAATAGATCAGAGATTGGCTGTAATAAAGACATGCATCTCGTTAGCGTTTAATCCTGTATATTTTTATGAACGAAAAGCAAGCTACTTGTATAATTTTGAGAAATTCTTGACCGCTAAACAAAGCAAAAAGCGAGAAGATAATCTAACATTATGCAAATTACACGGATAACCATAGAGAGAACAACGCCTTTAAGTTTAACTTCTTTCATGTCCAAGATTATGAGGCAGCTGGAAGTTTCGTTCTTTCCACTTAATCTCTAGGTTCATAACCTCAAATACCCCTATGAGAGCAACTGTACAGACTCGAAAATCACTAATCTTCGAAATTACACCAAGTACACTACCTCTGCTTGCATGCTGATGTGTCACACGAGGCATGTGGTAGATCGTTGCGGCTGCAGAGATATCAAAATGCCCGGTAAGTCCAGTCGTGTTTTCCAAGATTATTACAACATGTGTCATCTAGTTATATAGTTATATACGGTCTTTTTTAGAGTCAATAAGTTATTATGGTTACCCAAGAAAGGGCGTTCATTCTCTCTGAGGCTGTTGTAGCTCCAAACGTAAGAGTTAGCCGCCCGGCACTAAACGCTTTCGTACGGACAGATACAGGTGAAACTTTGTTTTCAATAATTAGCTAAAGTGCTCTGATAGAGCTATAGGAGTATAGAATGGTAAAATCCGCGACTCGCTGAGACTCCGAGACCCTCATTTAAAATCCGAGACCGAGACTTACAATTTTTTTTCAAATCCGAGCCCGAGACACCGCGATTCAATAATCCGTGCGCGAGACACCGTGATCTAGAAATCCCAGCACGAGGCTATTACAACGCTAGTCTAACGCTCTGTAGCTCTCTGCTTTGCTGTTTTCGTTGCCGCTATTTTGTGACGGTTCAAACTGATTAAAACTTTCGTTTGGTTTGCGAAACTCAGAGACTCAATTTCAAAATTCGAGATTCCGAGACGAACGTTGTTTTTTTGCGAGACTCTAGTTCAAATGTTAAGCCCGTACTACTCTATGGTTCAGAAACATGGAGAATGACAGAGAAGACCGTGTCAAAACTACAGACCTTCATAAACAGATGCCTGCGCAGAATCCTCCAAATTTACTGGCCAGATACTATCAGCAATGCTACCCTGTGGGAGACTACAGGTCAACTACCCGTCAAAGAACAGATTAAGAAAAGAAAGTGGACATGGATCGGGCACATACTTAGGAGACCAAACACTTGCATAGCCCGACAAGCACTTCGCTGGAACCCTCAGGGAAGTAGGCGGAGAGGAAGACCACGAAACACCTGGAAAAGAGACACGGAAAGGACCATCCAGTAAAAAGGCTACACCTGGAATCAGATTGAACAGATGGCCAGAGACGGAGAAGGGTGGAGGCGCTTTATCTGTGGCCTATGCTCCGAGACGGAGTACTAAAAGGCATCATCATCATCATCTAGTTTGCTACGCCGAGATTTCGAGACTCGCCTAAAATTTTCCGAGACACATGATTTTTCAACGACCATTCTATACCCCCAGCTATGAAAATCTCTTTAATACTTAGAAGACATTGCACCAAAGTTTAACTGTCCTTTGATATTAGAGCCCAATGCATTTAACATTTTGACGGGAGTGCATGATGCATTCTCCGCGCGTTGTATGCTAATGAGGCAAGATGCAAACGATGACGTCAGCAAAGATTTTGCCATACTCAATATGTTAGCAAAAGTTGTAAATGGTTAGCTCTCATCCGGGAGAAGTTATTAGTAGTTCTTCTAGAATACATGATCTTGCGACTATAAAGGGTAGTTTTAGGAAAGACCGTTGGTGGTATTTTTGGTAGAATCACTTTATCATTTTAGAATAATTTGGTAAGAGGAATTTACTGGGTAATTTCTAGTTGTTCACCATTTACGTGCACATGGGGAAAACAGTTGGTTTACAGTTAGGGAAAATGGCAGAATTAAAGCAATGAACGGAAATTCCGAATGAGATTCCGTGTTCCATTTGGTAGAATTGACTCGGAGCGCCTAGAACTAAGCTGAGAAGCCGCGTATACGGGCCGATACTGGCGAAAGGCCTGGATTGTAAATTAGATAAAGCAAATGATAAGCAGAATTTACGTTCGGATGTTTTGGTTGGAAATTTTGGACTACTTTTCAAGATTTATTTTGGAAATTGTTCTGTACGGGCACACCAAAACAGTGTTACCATTCACATTCCAACCGAAATTTCCAGGTTTTCTTGGAACTGGTAAACAATCTATGTCACTATGGAAACGCAAATCGAAGATGGCGGACTGCACGGCACCTTCTGACTTCGCACTTCACGTTGTAGAGCAAGCTACATACTACACCTTATTAAGAGCAGCCCATGGGGGTGTGATCATGCCTTCCCCGGTCAGGGACATAGGGTTTTTGTCTCTTGGTTTGTACGACGGTGGCAAATATTTGATACTTGTTTATGCCTTTTAGCAATCGATGATTCCAAAGTTTGTGACGCGCGGACGACAGCAACATGTGTTTACCATGAGATGGGTAGGTAACATATAAACATCGTAAGTGCCGTGTCTTATGTTTGTTTTGTTCTCTGTACCCACGTATTTTGAAGGTTCAGTCACACAATTTAAGGTTTCTTGTCGATTCTAGCAAGTTCTTTTTTTATGTTGCTGAGACATTTTAAATCGTATCCCCGTTGTGGTGATCGCTGAATGACCGCACGAGCATTAAAAGGATATAAAAACGCTGGGAATTTGTGCTGGTAGTGTTTTTTCCGCGTTTGTCCACATTTACGTACGCCGCACTCGAAGAAAATAATCCTATTTTTGTACTGTATCAAGTTATTACACTAAGTACACAAACAAGTGAAAATTACACCAGGTTCAATTAACTACATTTAACGTGGAAGGCACGGTTGCCCAATGTCTATTGGGTTGGACTAGAGCCTTGGCCGGGGTCATCTGCGTTGTGTTCTTGGGCAAGAAGCTTTACCCTTACATAGTTGGCTACCGGCAAATTTAAGGCTAAAACGCAGACTTTACCTCTTTTACAAATGGAATTTGTCTTCATTTTTTCCTTCAGCAAAGTTTCATAGCACCAGCGGTAATGAATGCGACTGCCCAGTGCCATGTGAGACGATCTCTTATAAACCAGTCCTGTCATACGCCGATTTTCCTAGTAAACACTTTTCCACTGTAATGATAGAAGAAATGATTCGAAAGAATCCGACAGCCTTTTCTGGAGTTAATGCTTCGGATATACAACATGTCATCGACAGATACAGCGATGAGTACAGTAAAACATACAAGTAGGTATAAGTCCTAGATATTTCACTGACTAAGGTAACAAGAATTCAGGATTCATCTTAATTTGGCTCGTGTGTTTTCCATTTTCATTCTGTGAAATCGATTAGCAATAGGCATGATTTGTTTATGCGGTGACAGGTTGCCAATCCCCTGTTTGGTACGTCACAGGCTTCCCATACTCTGATTGGATAACCGCAGGCATACTAACGTTTAACATTTATGTGGCCAGAGATTCCCAAGATACGATTGTCATTGAAAAACTAATGTTCATATTAGCCGTTACACGGAAATTTGAAACAACAACAATAATAATACATAGTAAAATAATATTTAAAAGAACTCAGGATAAAGACAAAATTAATACTCGACTGGCATTTAATTTGACGAGTTAAAAAAAAAACACACACTCAAAAACGGCATGTTCCGAAACCTTAAATAAATATGATGACTTGACTTAAAAAAAAGACAGTAATTTAGGTCCACACAAACAGAAAATCGCTTGTATTTGCTGGAAGGCTTGGTTTAACAATGATTTTTTTTTTTTTAACAGGGAAAACTTGTTAGAATTGAACATCTATTTTCAAGAGCTGAACGTCTATTTCATAGAGCAACAACCTGCTTACGACTTCGAAAGCCTACTAGGTAAATATAAGTCCCACACTGCTAGACTCGCTGTGTTCACGAACAATACTGAAAATTTGTCATCTTTAAAGTTACTTATCCTGAAAAGGTTCGGTGTAACCAAATCTCCCACGAAATCCATTTTTCACCTTCCTGAAGTCCAAAGCTACTAAATTTAAAATTTGTTTTCAGTCATTTTTTTTTTCTTTTCTTTATAGGTGAGATAGGAGGACAGCTCGGCCTTTGCATCGGTGCCAGTCTTTTGACCGTCTTGGAGTTTTGTGACATCATATTTAGCATGGCAAGGATACGACTAGGAGGACAAGGATGACATGTTGACGATTGCTGTTTTTTTATTGAGTATTGTTATATGGCCGTGTTACACAAGGACTGGGAACTACCAAATTCGCGAATTTGATTGGCTAAAATGGATATTGACCGCGGTCTAGATTTTCCCATCTAGACCGGTTGAACTTACGTTGAGAAGTTTAAAAACAAAAGTGTAAAAACGTTTACTTGTTTCTGCTAAAAAATAAAATAATAACTGGAAGAACCAAAAACACGACGCGAAAATAGGTAACAAGAACGAGCAGACTTTGGCTAATTTTCGTTCAGTTCACAGGCACGAAATCAAAACACCAGCTAGCGAGGTTATTGTAAGGTCAGAAGTTAAAAGCACTAAACACGATTAAAAGCGACTAAAATCCCCGTAAGAATATCCTATCAGTCGATTAAAGAGGCTAGAGAAGTTGAAAACATATCTGCCGATGATATCGACCTTCTCTTGTTCTAATTTTTCCGTGATCGCCGTTCACTAACAAAATGTCAGTGAGTATGGCGAGCCAAAGCGAATTTTGGCTGAAAGGTTTTCTTTTGTCTAGTTTGCCGCATAATAAACATCTTATTAACCGAGCAGGAGGTCTGTATGGGAGAATCTTGACCTCGGTCATGAGTACAGACCTCACTGCATTCGGTCTGTACTCTCGACCTCGGTCAAGATTCTCCCATACAAACCTCCTGCTCCGTAAATAAGAGCTAAATATCACGAGCGAGGCGTGCGTAGTGCATTCAGGATAATGGTTGCCTCGGAATATCAATTAGTCTTTGATATATAATGTTAATAGGAAACTACTGAACCATTCTGTATTGTGATCTGTATTACAGTCAGCAGAGGGTGCATCCAAACCTGATTAATAATCACTTAGCTGCAATTTTATTGCTTTCATATTGCATTGGCCTTCAAAGTGACATTCTGCAAAGAGAGAATAATACGATTTGCAAGGACCAGCTAACGTTTCGTAATTTTTGAATTTAGTAATTTATTGCCAAATTGATTTTATGTGTGTATCACTTGATAACATGTCTTTGGAGACCCAGCTAGCCCAGTCCAGTTTGTTTGGTGAAGTTGCCGTCCTGGCTTAGAAGCACCTTCTGTTGTCAAGACACCAGAGTCAGTATAAAAAAAAAAAAAAATGAAAAGAATATATACTTAAACAAAAAAAAAAATTGTTGTGGCCCGAAAAAACTTATATTCTGCAACTTCATAGATTTCTAAATATACATACACCTTTCAATATCGTATGAATTTAAAGACGTCATAATGACGTCATTGTTTCTAATGACAACGGAAGCTTTATCAGAAACCAAAATCTTATCAGACACGTAATTGTTAAAAACGTTTGTAACTATACATTCAATTATGACGGAAATATCAATAAAGTACTATTTCAGCGATAAAGTCAAAGTAATGACTTCATAGATTACGTCAACAATTATAGTTACTAGAATTACTGTCGACCATTAGGGTCGATTAACGGCTGGAAATCGAGCCTAGCTGACAATTTGATGAAAGGTTTTAAAGTTACATGGCTTCGGAAGCCTGCCCACCAGTAACAGTGCCCGGTAAAATGTCGTAAATTAAAAATAATTTGTCTAAACATAATCAAAATTTATTCATTCTTTCAACCTTATGATTAAGTCGTTCGGTAAAAGAGAATGATGCGCTTATGTCACACTATTCGAAAAAATAGTACCCAGTGGGTACATGAGTCTAATGCGTCATGGATTGTTAGTGCGGTTGAAATATATTGAAGTAGTTTCGGTATTTACGGCATAGAGCAAGAGGTGTAGCAGAGGTTTGGTAGTAAGAGTGGTTCAGAAGAAGTCGATAATATTTGTTCTCTTAAGAATATATATTTATATATATTTATTCATGTTAAAAGATTAGTGCCTTGTAGACCATAGGAAGATCGTACAGATTTAGAGGGGGGGGGGGGGGGGGGGATCCTGAAAAATTTGTTTGCAAAAGCAAAAAAAGCCCAACTAAATTTTTTGCAGACATGAAAAAAATTGTCTGCAGGAAGATGACACCGGAAAAAATGTTTTCACAGACAACGATACAGAAAAAAAATTGTTTGTCTTGAAAAAATTTTCATCCCCCTGCTTCCAAAAAAATATAATGGTCCGCCCCATAGATAGACAAGATACAGCCGCTTATTTAGTATTCTAAATATCCTAAATCTACGAAAGCCGAGGAGGGACATCAGACTTCCGACTTCCGACTTCCGACTTCCGACTTCAGACTTCCGACTTCCGACTTCCGACTTCCGACTTCGGACTTCGGACTTCGGACTTCAGACTTCGGACTTCGGACTTCGGACTTCGGACTTCGGACTTCAGACTTCGGACTTCCGACTTCCGACTTCCGACTTCCGACTTACGACTTCCGACTTCCGACTTCCGACTTCCGACTTCCGACTTCAGACTTCAGACTTGAAAACGTCATAGACATGCCTACACAGCAGCGACGCGTGAGCCTTTAAAGTTTTGCTCTGACGAGTGTGTCTTTGAGCGATTTACCTCTTTTGTATGATATGATCGGAGGCGGTTTGGAAATTGTTTTCAGCAGTGGCTGATTTTTACGAAAGCCGAGGAGGGACTTCAGACTTCAGACTTCCGCCTTGGCTTGATTTCCGCTGACCTCCGAGTTGTTGTCGTAATAAACATGAAACATGTTGAAAAGTACAACAGAGTCATCTCTGAACAATCAGTCGCTAAACCCAATGAAGCAGAAAGGCTATCCAAGAATAAAAAACGCAAAAAGCGTAGAAAAAATGCAATGCAGAAGCAAATGATTACAGAAAGGGAGAAAAATACATTAACTGACCACCAAGTCATCGTGTTAGCAAAAGGGCTTAAGTTTATTGAAACACCCGTGACAAATGAAAATGGTGACAAAAATAATGGAAGTAAAGTTTAGATCCCAGAACGCAAATCACAACCACTCTAGTGGCGAGTAGAGTAGAGAGGCCGGTACTGGCTCATTTCATTGAAATCTTACCGAGGAAAAATCAAATTCTCCCTTAATTCCTCGACAAAATTTTCTTGCATCCTCCCAAGATAGAATTCCTTGAAGAATTCTAAGTATATTGTAAAAGTGATAAAAAAAGGGTTAAAGAAATATTTCATAAATATAATAAGTATGGAGAACCAGACCGTCAAACAGTTGAAGGCCCTTGCTAAAGAGCGAGACATCAAAGGTTATTATAAAATGCGTAAAGCGGAGCTGATCGAGGCGTTAGAGGAGGAGAGTGAGATTTTTTACTCGGCGAATGACCAACCTCCGGTACCGGAGGTTGATATCCCTATTCCCTCACCATCGAGAGTAACGCAGATGAGGAATCTTGCATATAATGCGGCAGCACCCGTAAAGAGTGCAATAAACAGGTTTACAGGTTGGTTATTAAATTATATCCCTGAACCTATCAAAAACGCAGTGAATGAGAGAGTTGAGAACCTGAAGGAGAGAGTGAACAGTATTTTTAGGAGGCGGGAAGAAGTGGGTCAACCCATTGAGGATGTAAATTCACCTGAAGAGGATAATCTAACACCAAGAGAGTACAAGACAGCTATAAAGGGTTATTTTAAAACGTTCAGAGTTAACGGAGTGGACGGCATGGATGAGAAGACGTTTATGAATAACGTAAAACCGAGGGTTATAGATCTCATAAAGAGTAAGGGATCGATAAAAGTCAAGTTAATTCTCACAGTAAGGTTTACCAAAGAGAATCCCGCCACAGGTAACATCGACATTAATGTATACTCCTTCGCATCGAAAATGGAGATTGTGACAGAGTCAACCGATATCTCTGTTCTTTACGATCATATGGTAGATGTAATACTTCAATCGATACAGAATTTTCAAAACAGAGGTTCCGGTTGGCAATTCGACCGAGTCGAACACCTCGACATAAACATTAACCCTTACAATCCTCTCTCTGCCTCTTCTTATATTGAGTTACCGGGTAAATTAGCAGAGAAGAAGGCGATAATCAACGTGAAGAATGAGAATGATCATGAGTGTTTTAAGTGGGCAGTAACCTCAGCAGTCTTTCCCAAGGAGAAAAATGCAGAGAGACTCAGCAAACAGATGAGAAAAGATTCAGAAAAGTTTGACTGGTCAGGTATCGAGTTTCCCGTCTCACTTAAACAGATAGATAAGTTTGAAAATCAGAACAATTACGCAATCAACGTCTTCGGTTATGAAAAGGTTGTTTACCCTTTAAGAATAAGCAAGAGAGATGAACAGGTGATAAACCTTCTCCTTATCGCAAACGAAGAGACCAATCACTTCTGTTGGATAAAGAACATGTCGAGACTTTTATCAAAAAATATTAATAATCACCAACACAAGCGATATTTCTGCTACAGATGTCTAAACTCGTTTAAATCAGAGAAATCACTGAATAAACATACTGAGTACTGTCAGAATAACGAGGCTGTCAAGATTGAGATGCCGATGATGAAAGACGATGAAGGGAAATTCTTAGGACCTGAATATCTCAAATTTAAGAATCATTATAAAAAGCAGCGAGTTCCCTTTGTTGTCTATGCTGATTTTGAGTGTTTCACAGAGAAGATTGACACCTGTCAACCAGAAGAGGGTAAAAGCTTCACCAATCAGTACCAAAAGCATAGACCCTCAGGTTTCAGTTATCTCATCAAATGCTTCGATGATGACATCTTCTCTCCCAAACTTGTAAAGTACACAGCTAAATCTCCTGATGAAGACATCCCTCAGTTATTTATCGAGTCTTTGGAGAAGGATATCAAATACATCTACAACAGGTTTAAAATACCGAAGAAGATGGTGATGACACCAGAGGATGAGATCAACTATGAAAAGGCAACTCACTGTCACATCTGTGAGGAAGAGATAGATTTGAAGTTTCACGACCACTGTCATCTCACCGGTAAGTTTAGAGGTGCAGCTCATAGCATATGTAATTTAAAATACAGACTACCCAAGTTCTATCCAGTCATCTTTCACAATCTCTCAGGTTACGACAGTCATCTCTTCATTAAAAACCTCGGTAAATCAGAGGGAAAGATAGACTGCATACCCAACAACGAGGAGAAGTACATCTCATTCACCAAAGAGATCTTGGTTGATAAATTCATTAATAAAGAGGGAGAAGAGAAAGAGGTCAAGCGTAAAATAAGGTTCATCGACTCTTTCAAATTCATGGCAGCGAGCCTCGACAGTTTGGTGAAGAATTTGCCGAAAGAGTCTTTTAAAAATCTTACAGAATTATATGAAGGTGATGAGTTAAAACTTCTCTTAAGAAAGGGTGTCTTTCCCTACGATTGGTTCGATAACTTCGGTAAACTCTCTTCAACATCACTTCCACCGAAAGAGTCATTCCACTCAATATTGAATGACAGTGACATCACAGAAGAGGATTATCAACACGCACAGAATGTGTGGGAAACATTCAAGATGAAGACCATGAGAGATTACCATGACCTCTATCTAAAGAGTGATGTTCTCCTTCTCTCAGACGTCTTTGAAAACTTCAGGGATGTCTGTCTTGATAATTACCATCTCGACCCAGCGTTCTATTACACAGCTCCCGGACTCGCTTGGGATGCGTGTTTAAAGATTACAAAGATCGAACTGGAGTTATTGCATGATTATGAGATGTTAATGATGGTAGAGAAAGGAATTCGAGGAGGAGTCTCTATGATCTCTACGAGATACGGAAAGGCAAACAACCCTTACATGAAAGATTACGATCCCGATAAACCGACGAAGTACATCTCTTATCTCGATGCAAACAATCTCTACGGTTGGGCAATGTGTAAACCTCTGCCGACTAAAGGTTTTAGATGGATGAATAAAGAGGAGTTGAAAGATTGGAAGAGTATGCCGTGCATACTTGAGGTAGACCTTACCTATCCAGAGAAACTTCATGACCTGCATAACGACTATCCGTTAGCACCGGAGAGAGTCACCGTGAATAAGGTAGAGAAACTTATCCCCAATCTCAATGACAAGACAAAGTACGTAATTCATCACGAAACTCTCAAACTCTATCTATCTCTCGGTCTTAAACTCACCAAGATTCACAGAGGGATCACATTCAAAGAGTCAGCGTGGCTAAAACCGTACATAGATCTTAACACGAATCTCAGAGCGAAGGCAACCAATGATTTTGAGAAAGACTTTTTCAAGTTGATGAATAACTCCGTATTCGGTAAGACTATGGAGAACATCAGAAACAGAGTCGATATAAGATTGGTCACTCGAGAATCTCAGGCGAAGAAGTTAACATGTAAACCGAATTATCAACATCACACAATCTTCTCAAAGAATCTTGCGGCCGTTCATATGAAGAAGGTCAGTCTAAAATTCAATAAACCCGTCTACCTCGGTATGTCTATCCTCGATTTGAGTAAGACCTTGATGTACGATTTTCATTATAATTACATCAAACCCAAGTACGGAGAGAATGCGAAGCTCTTATTCACAGACACGGACAGCCTCGCCTACGAGATAGAGACAGAAGATTTTTATAGAGACATCTCCTCTGATGTGAAAGAGAAGTTTGATACGAGTAACTATCCGAAGGATCATCCAAGCGGTATTATCACCGGTGTAAACAAGAAGGTCATCGGCATGTTTAAAGACGAGGCAGCAGGAAAGCAGATTGCAGAGTTTGTCGGATTGAGAGCTAAACTCTACTCATACAGAGTAGAGGATTCGTACGAAGAGAAGAAGTGTAAGGGAGTGAAGAAGGCGGTGATAAAGAAGACCATCACCTTTAACGATTACAAGAACTGCCTCTTCGATAATAAACCCGCTATGAGAAAGATGAATGTTATCAGAAGTCATCTACACACCATGTACACCGAGACGGTTAACAAGATTGCTCTCTCTCCATTCGATGATAAGAGATTAATGATAACAAAAATTCACACCTTAGCTCACGGTCATTATAAAGGAGGCAATTCGGTATCAGACGGTACGACTTGAAGCTCCTCTCTCACAAACGATCTCTTCGGTCCGTCGAGAAGATAATATAAAACAGGCTGTTCTACAGAGATCACCACACGATTTATATTATAGACCGTAATACTCCAGATCGGATCGGTCGCTCTCCTTCTCTCTCCTCCCTCATCCTCGCCGGGAGAGAGAAGATACCTTACCTGAACCCCTGAGGGCAATCTCTTCTCCTTTAATCCGACAGGTCTTTTGTAATTAACCTGTTTAATCTCTACCTCTCTCTGACTTATGGCTTTATCGGGTTCCTTTCCTGTGATTCTGATCACCTGAGAGTTTAACGCCTTCATAACGGCGGGCAGCCTCTTCACCCAGACTCTCGATCTCCCTTCACTCACCATCTCCTGCGCATACTGATGAGAGAATAATCTCTCTCCCAAAGTCCTGTTCGCTCTCTCAACGAATGCCTGAGCTCGATGATTACCCGCTTCGCTTCTCTGTATCTTCACATTATGTCTCTCCATCAACTTTGTAACATGACCCATAAACTCTTTACCGGGATCGACGATCAGTGTCTTTGGCCAATTAAGCTCTCTTTTATAGATAGTCTCAAAGGCCTTCGCTACCTCTTGACTCTCTTTCGATGTTAACGCCTCAGCATCTTTATATCTCGAGGCAACATCGATCACAACCAACGCGTATCTATAGGTCTTTCTACCCACCCTATCGTGAGGAAGAAAGAGAAGATCCGCTTGGTGAATCTCATTCGGTCTACTCACACTCCAATGAGGTCTCGGTAAATACTTCGGCGAAGGTAAATAGATCTGCCAAAGTGCCTGTCTCTCTAACCAATCTCTCGCCTTACCCTCACTAACTTTAGCTGCGGAAGCCAACTTCGATACAGCGGAGTATCCTTTCCAATAACCCTCCGGAATGTAGTAAATCTTTGAAAATTTACTCATTTAAAAATAATCTTTCTCTCTTTTAAAATGTCGCACGCTATCGCAGAGATTATCAATCCTAACCGAGTACCGAGAGAACCGTTCGGCCTTAAGGCGGAGTCATCTCTCAACAGGATCACATTTAATCCCTCATCAGCGAATCCCGGTGAGGACATTACCGTAAACATTCCCAAACTCTCTGACAACGTGGTGATCGTACCGGGAAGCGTTAAACTTCTCTTTGACATGAAAGTCGGTGGTCATGCAAACAACACCCTCGTGAATAACGTCGGAAGAAACCTTGTCCGTCAACTCAAGGTCTCTTTCGGAGGAGAGAAACTTCAGACCACAGAGAGATACGATCTCTTTCAGACCTACCATGATCTCTTTCTCGAGGATAGAGATGACAGATTAAAACAGGGAATCTCATCCGAGAATATGAGAAAACTTCGTACACCTGCAGGGGATAAGAGCACAACTGACGCAAAGGAGGTCGCCCTCGCCACAGTTCACAACACCAAATACGTTATACCTCTCGACCATCCCGTACTGAGTGATCACGGAGCTCTCTATCCGAAGGCTCTTCCTCATCCTCTGTTGTTTGAGATCGCTCTACCGAAGGTCGATCAGATAGTGAATCATGATAAAAAAGAGAAGGATAAGGCACCGACCTATAAATTGACGAACATTGAGTTGGAGTATCGTTGCATCACGAGTGAATACTTGGCTAGTGAGGCCGCCTCTTCCTATCAGGTCGGCAAAGGATTCTACTACGAGAACGTAATCCTTCACAAAAGTTTTCCCATCTCAAAACCGGACGACAGCGTAATTAACGAGCACGTCAATCTTCCGAGAAAGTCGATGACGGGTATACTCTGTCTGTTTGAAGAGGATTATAAAGAGGGAGAACGAGACTCCGAGAAGTTTGTAAATCCTGACATTAAATCGATCAACATCAACATCGACGGCATGCCCAACCGACTCTTCTCAAAGGGGATGGTACCATCCGACTTTTGGGAATCGATCAAGAGACGAATGGGCGGAGCGGGAAAGGTGAAGGAAGAGGATTTCTACACAGACAAGTTCGCTCTCTGGGTCGATTTGAGAACCTTCTATGACAACGGTATTCACGGAGGAGGTCTTCACATAAACACAACACGAGACGGAGTGAAACTTGAGATAAAGAGGAAGACAAGCGGAACGGGAAAAATCCAATGTCACATGTTCGTGGTCGCTGACGCATTTATGGAGATCATGAACACAGAGTTGAAGTCGATCCTATATTAAAAAATCCCTCGCTTAATAAATAAATGAATGAGTTACGAGATAAGATTCCCTTCAACATGATCATAACCGGACCGACAAACTGTGGAAAGACAGAGTACCTAATAGAGAAGTTACGAGGACCCTTCCGAAAGGTATTTGAGTACATTGTTCTTATCTGTCCGACCTACGCCAAGAACAGGACCTACCGAGGGTTTGCACAGGGTGATAAACGCTTCTTCATCCTCTCTCCGGATTCGAGTAACTCTGAAGAGATTAACGACCTTCTCATAACCGTATCAGATCTCTTCTCGGGAACGAATACACTGTTAATTCTCGACGACTGCGCCGTCTCCAAAGACCTAAAGAATCGATCTAATAAATTTATCGACCTCGCTTTCTCGGGAAGGCATGACGGATTGAGTGTATGGGTGGTAACACAGCAGTTGACATCGATAGCGAAACCCTTCCGAGAGAACGTCGCCTGCGTGGTCGCTTTTCACAATCCCTCTCAGGTCGGAATGAAGACCCTGTTCGATGATTACGGAGGAGATCTCGACACAGAGACAAAGAGCGTATTTAACAGAGTGTTAAAAACAGAGAGATACTCTCGACTCTGCCTCTGCCTCAGATATCCGTTTGAGTGTTATCTCGAAATACCGACTTAGTAATTTAAAGGTTTCACCAATCATATCAATGATGGCGAACGTTGAAGATTATATCGATGAGATACCAGAGGTTAAAGAGGATAAGACACTCGATGAGGAAGACGATATCGAAGTGAAGAGAGAGTCACTCGCGATACTCGCTTCCCTCGGATCGACAGAGGAGTTTCTAGGTAAAGCGATGTCCCTCGGAGATATTAAGAGACTCTCTCTCAAACAGGTGGAGAAGTACTTTAATCGATACAAGACTGTCATGGGTAAGAAGGTATCTACCGGTCTTGTGGAGTCAGCCATCTCTGCGGCATCCGTTCTTATCTCCTATGTGATTCCTGTGGATGATGTAGAGGCACTGAATGAAGACTTGAAGAACGATGATCTTGTTAAACGTGAACTGAGTAACTTTGCAGGTCTCTTGGTACTCAAAGGAGGAAGATTGGTAGCGTTAGCTAGCGGACTCTTTAAGGTCGCTAAGCACGTGAAGTTAAGACCGAGTGAGGAGAATTCTAACAAAAATCAAGAGAATGAAGAAGACTCATAATAGTGACTGAATAATATGTTAAGCTTAACTTAATAAGACTCTTAATAGACTTGGTAAAAAAAGAATTTAAATAATCTTAACAGATAATAAAATGTCTCAAGAGAAGGTTCGTTACGTTGATCACAGAGTGAACATCTCTGAAGAAGAGAGAGAGAGATTCTGTTCAGCAATCGATAACAATGAATCCATCACCATAAGATTTAAACATAAGGATCTCGGGGGAGGTGATGATCTCATCGCTTTCACTATGCAACAGTTTAAAAGAATCGCAAGCGCTTTTGACAAAGGAAGGGGAGTCACCATAAAGATGAGTAAAGATCAGGTACAGAGACACGAAATCATTGATGAGGATGATTTTTTCTTTTCACCGTTGTAAACTCTCGTAAACAGCGTAAACTTAAATCAACTGAAACGGTTGATTTAAAGACAACAGAGTACATTACTAAAATGACAGAAGATGTTGAACAGATCACAAAGACCCCTATTGAGAGTAACGTTAAAACAAAAGAGAAAGATCCCAAGAAGGTCGCAGCAGGAAAGAGACTCGCCGAGTATAATAAACGGGCGAAAGATGCGTTGAAAGAGAAGATGAAACGTGAGGCTGAGAAGGAAGAGGAGAGAGAAACGGGTGAATCTGCTATCGGTTGGATTCCTGAGGTTTCCTTTACAACCGCGATCTCTCTTGTCGGAATCGGGTTGACTGCGATCAATATGTTTATGAGTTATAGAAAAGGTGAGATTGCTCCCCCGAGATTACCGGAATCACCCATTCGAGAGCAGATAGAGAGACCTCAACCCTCAAAGATTCCCGTACCCAAAATGGGGATGTATTAAAGATTTAAAGATCTTCTCTCTTAAGATAAATGTCGAAAGAAAAGATCTTCAAGACTATCTATGACGCCTCTGTTCTTATAGGTATCTCCTCAGGTTTCGGTTACTTTGTTAATATGGATGACCCCTCAGACAGCGTGATCGACTACCTTAAATGGGTAGCTATCCTCTCCGGAAGTATTTACTTGAAAGATTACGTGAAGAGAGAGGAGATTTTGAAGAGGATCGATTCCCTTAACTCGAAGAAGTATAATAACATTAAGGAGAAGACACCGAAGAATCTCGATCTCAAATTGAAGAGAGTAATTAACCTTGCCAATCCCGTCGGTGACAGAGACGCAGTAAATAAAAGTTACGCAGACAACAAGGTGAAAACTACTCTCAACAGCCTTGTGAGTAAGGTGGGTGATAAGATGACAGGTGATCTCGACATGAGCGGAAACGAGATAAAGAATCTTAAAGAGGCATCCTCATCGGATGCCACGTTCGCTGCGAACGTTAATTACGTCAACAGAACCATCAACGAACGTAACGCCATTCTACAGACACGGTGGCAAGATTACGTCTCTGGGAGACTTGATTACACCGTCGACAGAGAGATGGAAAACGATTTCAAATACGTTTTAGAGGGAAATAAAGGTGACGAATTCATTGATGAACTGAACATTAAAGGAGTGGGAGTGATCACAAGTAAAGATTTTCACCCCTTCAACAAAAGGACGGCTCATTTCGATCTCGAATTCAAAAAAGATCATTTCAAGAGTAGCTTCGCCGTTAACCTACGTTATGCATCCAAACATCCAAGATACACTGTTGTGTGTGAAATGTTCTGGGATGATAGTGTAACCAATTTAATAGAGTCAGCCACGCTGAAATCCTCTTCAAACTCTTTTGAGGTCATATTTACACAGCAATCGAACGTTTTTGAGAACCACGTGAGAACTTTGGTAAGAACCCAAAGGATTTTCAGTTGGAATCCCGATAAATTGGTCTTTGACATTGTGATAAAGTATAGATCTGGGGTCGCTTATCCCCAAAAATTACCCGTCTACATTGTTGTTTACGGAAGTAAAGGATTCTATAACAACATTCCCACATCTGTTTGGAACTCTTGGAGAGTGTTTGACCAAGGAAACGTTTCGATGCAGAAGGATTTAATACTCTATCAAGACCCTACCGTCGATAAAGGAGCGGCAACAAAAAAATACGTCGACGATAGCATTAAGTTGCAGATGAAAAAAATCTTTTATAAAGGTTATCTTAAACACGACAATGATAGCTTCATCAGATTCTTTGCAAACGGAACGAGTGATCATACAAAGTACGTTAGACAGAGTGATCCCTCCGATTTCATCGTGAATGAGGAGGACTATGAGAAAATACTGATCAAGAATCCGGGAGTCTACTCGATATCTCTGATCGATGGATTGAAGACCCTCGATGAGGAAGACGATAACGGAACTGTTCAGTTTATTTTGAATCCCGCACCCTTTCTGAGTCTGAGCGATAATATCAACATCACGGTACCCAACACAGGAAGGGGTTGGAAAACGTATAATTTTATCTCCGTTTTAGATATATACAGAGACACAAAACTGTCTATACAGACCTCAGATGCTAGAACCATCTTTGACGGTTTGGGAGAGGGGTATAAAAAGTTCGGAATGATACTTATAAATAAGATCGATTAAAGATTTACTCCCCTATTTAAAATGTGGGGTAAGGTTTTAATAATGACCATCATTGCCTTCGGTATTTATCTTACGTTTCGTTCACCAAAAGAGAACTGTGTCTGCGGAGTTAAGATACCTGAGGGAGGAGGTTTATGTGAATGCGGAGAGTATAATCACCGAATGATCGTAAGGAGAGAAGAGGAGTTAAAAAGAATCGAAGATGAGAAAAATAAAGGAAATTCTTACGACACATTTCTGTGAGATTTATTTAAAGATAATCTCTGAAGATTAAAAATGTCAGAGAATAGACTCGTGAAGACCGTCACTGATGCATCCGTTCTGATCGGCCTCTCCGCAGGAGTCGGATACATTGCGAAGAAGGCTATGAAAGAATCGTTTATAAACGACCCCTCGTCCAGCATTGTTAACTACGGTAAATGGGTCGCCGTTCTTTCCGGAAGTATGTACTTGAAAGAGTATTTGGAGAAACAGAAGATTCTTCCCTCTTAAATAGGGATAGAGAGTATTTCTTCCCATATTAATAAATGGCGACTATTGCGTTAATGGTCTAAGGCTGATTCTTCCTATCCCGGATTTTTTAAATTTAGCGAAGAGGGAGGAGAGGGATCGAAAGGTAATCTTCTGCAGTACATATTGAATGATATAGATAATGGTTACGAATACTTTTTGACTCGTGTATCTAACGGATTGACAAACGCCGGTCAGGCGAGACTTAATCAATCGATCGAAGCTTTAGTCTACTGCGTATTGGGTTCGCAGGTGAACGTTCGAAGCGGCATTCTCGGAAACACGGGAAGTGCGCAGGAGGTTCGACAAGAGTTTCTCGTGTTATTGGAGGATGCGATTAAACAGCCGGACATAAGTAAGAGTGTACAGAGATTTCAACTCGCTGTACAGGAGGCGAAAGTTAAGCTCGATTTAGCCGTCTCTCCCGGTACGTGGTTGATGCCTTCGAGAATGGTGAACAGTACAGAGAGTACGATCGGTTATAACAATAGACTGAAACGTGTCGAACCATCCATGAAATTGGGAGTGAATACAGATGTTAATTCAAAGAGCGTGCCAGTCGGTATAAAACATAACCTCGGAGAGAGTAAGGTTTTATTACCTCACACTTCGGTTGTGAAAGAGAAGGTTAATAAGAGTAAACCTGTGGTTGAGGAGAAAGAGCCTCCTAAACCACCGCCGGCTAAGCCTGACTCAACAAAACATGAGATTAATCTTGCGGTATTGACAATTATCGCTGGCGGATTAGCTTGGTATATGTTTCGATAAATTTGGGGATGAGAATTTTTCATAACTTGAGTCTGGTTATGAAAAGGTTAAGGTAAAGTTATGTCTTACACTCTTTTGTTGATAACATCTGTAAATATCTTTGTATTTCAATCGCTTTACACTCTTTGCAATGATACTTTTGTTTTTTATGTTCACAGATCTGTGATCCAGGGCAATCTTTGCAGTACGATTTATTCTTTCCATGTTCACAGATTCCTGATCCTTTGCATTCTTTACATCTATATTTATCTCGATCATGCTCACATATACCCCAAGGTCTGCAATCCCTGCAACTGAATTTACGTCGTCCGTGAGGACAGAATTTAAACCCTCCACACTCTTCACAAGAGGTTTTATCTATTCCATGAAGACATTTACCTTTTCCTGTGCATTCTTTACATCTTGACTTCTGTCTACCGTGTGGACAGATCTGTGATCCTCCACAATCTTTACAGAAAGCTCTCTGTCTCTCGTGAGGACAGATGCCTTTTCCACCGCACTCTTTACAATCATATCTCTTTCGATTATGTTGACAGATTTCACTTCCTCCACAATCTTTGCAACGACTTTTTCTTTTTCCATGAGGGCATTTTTTTCTTTTGTTTAACTTTGTCTTTTCTTCTGCTTCCGCAAGAGGTGGTGAATTTATGTTGATTAAATCATAAACTATCTCCGGTACCGGAGGTTGGTCATTCGCCGAGTAAAAAATCTCACTCTCCTCCTCTAACGCCTCGATCAGCTCCGCTTTACGCATTTTATAATAACCTTTGATGTCTCGCTCTTTAGCAAGGGCCTTCAACTGTTTGACGGTCTGGTTCTCCATACTTATTATATTTATGAAATATTTCTTTAACCCTTTTTTTTATCACTTTTACAATATACTTAGAATTCTTCAAGGAATTCTATCTTGGGAGGATGCAAGAAAATTTTGTCGAGGAATTAAGGGAGAATTTGATTTTTCCTCGGTAAGATTTCAATGAAATGAGCCAGTACCGGCCTCTCTACTCTACTTGGCGTCACTTTCGGCGATGTATATAAGCGAAACATGAGTACCCAATAAATGACTTTCAAACACTCAAACTAAGGGGAGCTTAAAAACAACTCAAAGAAACCATCGCTCTCAATGCTTAGAGACTGCAGTAGCCTTCAAAAGACTCGGATCTTAGAGAACTGTGGTAACGAAACGTTATCCAACGAACTAACCGCCACTTCAGATAAACAGGATGACGGTTGGAGATCCACTGATTCGATACACATTAAATACTACAACATTATTTTAAAGGCTATTATGAATCTTTCGACAAACATGAGCTGATAAACCTAACGAAATATGCCACAGAGCTAGCAAACACAATGGCATAAAGATTATTACTGTAACGGCTCTAGAGAGTGTAAAAAACTCCGTTAACAGACTGAAGGCTTACATTTAGCGACCAGCGGGAGCCGTGTTTGGCCTGTCACATTTTATGTTTTCACTTTAAAATTTAAAACAAATACTGATGCAACAATGGAGTCTCATCCAAAATCAGCCACTGCTGAAAACAATTTCCAAACCGCCTCCGATCATATCATACAAAAGAGGTAAATCGCTCAAAGACATACTCGTCAGAGCAAAACTTTAAAGGCTCACGCGTCGCTGCGCCGTAAACCACATAGGGAAGTCTGTGTAGGCATGTCTATGACGTTTTCAAGTCTGAAGTCGGAAGTCGGAATTCGAAGTCTGAAGTCTGAAGTCTGAAGTCTGAAGTCGGAAGTCGGAAGTCGGCTTTCGTATAAATCACATCAAAATAAGCCAAAATATATTTTTTCAATTCCTTTGCAATTTATGCAATACTGCTCAACAAAGATTTCAATTACCTTTAACGTTTCGAAACAGGGGAGCAAAGAAAACATTGCGTGCAGAATGTAATTTAATTAAGCGAAATATTTTCACGTCTATTAAACACTAAAAGCAGTTGAATGAAAGAGTTTCGTTTTCATGGCTGAGAACCGCTTCCAAATAGTCAATACATGGAAATAACTATCAGATCGGAATTCAATAACTATTAAAGCGAGTTTTCATTCTGTCTTAACTACTTTTTGGCAAGTTTCAATATTTATGCAAATTTCGCGCGAAATGTAATTTGATTACACTGTCTTGTTTTCAAGCTCTAGATTGTATCTTGAATGGTGAAAAAAACTCTTTTTAATGAAAGTTACATTCTATGAATGAAATCCTGCATCAGTTGAATTGAACAATCAATTGCTGACTACAATTTTATTTAATTTCCATTTTTTTTCAAAGTTATTTTTTGTTTATGAACACAAATGTCACTTCCAGATTTTTTTTATCAAAAGATATCGATTTCACGTTGCGTTTCCCACGGATTATAAAAAAAAAAAAATTGCAGCTGGAAAGAGAACATTTTCAGTGGCTTCACACTTGAAAACGAGGATTCATATTATTTTGCACTGTAAAACATTTATTCCAATTACATACATGACAATTTCTTTTACAAGTGCGTGTCGTGCTCGAGCTCCGATCGACCGTTGCTTCGTTAACAACATCCTTGCTTCCTGATTGGATTACGATCACCGCACCAAGCCCGCAATGAGGCGGGCTATTGTTTAAGCACAATTACACCGGACGATTATCGATCCCGAACCATTCCCTTGGGATTGCTAACAGCTCTTTTTCCACTACATAGAGTCTAAAGCGCATGCGCATTAGACTCAAAAAATGATTATTAATCGAACTTGTCCATTTAATTTTCGAGCAGCTCCCCGAAGAACACGTATCAGCATCGAAAGGTCAACATAACGTCACGCGTTTACCCAAAACTCTCCATTGTTTGATTTTAGATAGGCAAAATAAATACAACTAACGGCAAGAGAAGGTCGACTCGTGTAAGCTTACGAGTCAATACGTTTACGACGCAAACTGGCGAGTGAATACAAACAACAATAACGGGAAGTCCCGAAACCTGACGGGCCGATTTTGTTCAGAAAGCGAAAACATGTATATCCTCGTTATAAAATAAGGCTTACAGCATTTCTTAATCAGTAAAAAAAAAAAGTTTGTTGCCTTTGGGCGTTGTCCCGTTACTTCAGATTGTAGACTGCACGCCGTAAATTTACAAGCAAACCGGAGGTAAGCTGCTTCATGTCTTACACAGGAAATGGAACTTTCAAAAGCGTCATTATTTTGGATCTTTCCGGTTGTTATAATATCACGAAATTTGTTGTTTGAGTAATATTTCGGAAGACGAGGTCTCGCTCACTTTTCCCCGCGTTTCATTCAACTCACACATTGACAACTGCGCAACAAATTTTGCCCTTGTAGTTCCCTCCCTCTACCCCGAGTCATAGCATACTAGACAACCTTTTACGTTTTTCAAAATTTCATGGAATACTGACCACTTTAACGACGATAATGCAATCATTACAATGATTATAATTCCACCATTCCGTCATTCTAACATATAGAGCCAAGCAAAACACGTTCTCACACTGTAGAACAAGGCAAAACTTCCAACGGAAAGCAGAGCAACAAATTGTGTAACCTGCGAGCAGGCTCTCTTTGCTGGCTTTGCCACTCGCGCGTTGCCCCCAGAGAGAGCCTGCTTTTCTTTCAGGCTACAAATTGGCCGGACTAAGCGACCCAAACTTTGACTGGTGTACTTCCTTCACAGTGGAATAACAAATCCTTTATTCGATGGTTTAGCATATAATAAGCGCGGACATTTTGCTCATTGCTCTACTACGCAAATCGCAAAACATCTGCTGGTATTTTATGCTTGACCATCGAATAATGTTTATTTATTTCAAAGATAATTCCGTCTCGTATGCCTTCCTCGCGGCATATTCAACATACACAGTGAACAACTCACCCAAAGTTACCTGGGGACTCCCTTCCCCCTCCCCCAGAGTCTGTAAAGTTGGCCGGTCGGGCATACGGTCACGCCATAACGAAAATTTCGGGTGTAAAAATTTCTGTTAGGTTTAGATGCTCCGCACGCGCTCGCCATCGGGTTTTTAATTGCCCGTTTGTAAGACCCTCGTGTCCGCTTGCTGTAAAAATCTTTTCTCTATTTCATTTATGAACCCCTTTAAATACTGCCAACCTCTAGTTTGACAAACCCGCCAAACTTCGAAGACATTTGCCTGTTGCGACATCTTTGTTTAAGAAACATCATCTGTTCTTCATCACATTACAAAGGGCAGTCTTACAAACTACAGGCAGACAAAGAACGGTTGAACGGGACGCGGACAGGAATGCACAAACTGACCACATCTCCTCGTGTCAAGTCATTGTGACGTGACATGACACAGCAAGGTGGAATTAGTTCCTGTCTGATCAGCATACCCTCAATCGTCGGTCAAAAACGACACACAAGCTTATTACCCTCGCAGAGTTACTGGGTAGAAAAAATGTATAAGACTGTCATTATTCTCACATAAATATAACACTGTTGAGTAGCGCCAAATTTCACAAATATAGTTATGCATAATTATCATAGCACGAAAATGGAGATTTACGGAAAATTAATGATGGCTTAAATCTCCTTAAAGCTGGTTATCCAACTTTACGCTATCAATTAAATGTTTTTAAAGGTCGTTAAACCGACATTTCCTGCTTCTCATATGCCGCCGACCTAGCTGCAATATGGCCGCCGGTACTGCCTGGGATGCTGTTATATATATACGCCGCCGGCAACAAACATCATCGCAGGTCCTCCGGCATGCCTTCGAAGTTGCGTTGAGTTCAACTTCGCAAGCACTGAGGCGGTTTATCCAGTGTGCCGGCGATAAAGATATATTTCATGAGAACAGTATCCCAGGCATGTACCTGCGGCTATGTCGCAGGTAGGTTTGAGTTCAACTTCGCAGGCACTTAGGCGGTTTATCCAGTGTGCCGGCGATAAAGATATTTTAGGAGAACAGCATCCAGGCTTGTACTGGCGGCTAGTCGCAGTTAGGTCGGCGGCATATGACAACCAGGCTTAACGCTGCCGTGCGTAAACCTGGCGTAAATGTGGCTTAAAGTTGGCATTTTAAGGGACACTATCACATTGTACAGGATTGCAAGGATGGAAATGGTTGCGATCGATTTTAGATAGGATTTCCAGAAATCAAACCTGCCATTCTGGTGATACTTTTAGCCTTTTTTTAGTCACTTTTCCCCTCTTAATTGATATTTCTTTGCTTTTACCACTTTTAGCATTCTTCTCTTCCTATTGCAAGGCAATAAAGCGCAATTATAGCAAGTTGCAGGCCATTCTTATAAAATATTATACATCAGACATGACAGTGTCCCTTCGAGGGACAACTTAGAGTGCCCCTGTGATCAAATTTTTGATTGTCATCTTTTTGTACATTTTCGTGCACTATTACACTTTCTTACCCATCTTGCTAAATTTCAATCCACTACGAATAACAGAAGTTATTTTATTTTAACATTTATTTCTGAGAATTTACGGCCTCCATTAATCACCCTTGTTCCAAGGCTCGGTTGCAAATGGGAGAAGGTGACGTCAAAGGCTCAAAAAATACCTCACGGGTTGAAATAACAATAACAATAAGTATTGAAAAACACACGAAAAGGAACAAAAACTTTGGACTTGTTCTTCGTGAATTTTTTATACTGATTGTTAATATGATCTCAACCCCGTGAGGTATTTTTGAGCCTTTGAAATTATTTCTGACGTTCGTAATGGCTTCAAATTTGACAAGATGAACAAGAAAGTGGAACAAGGGAGCAGGGATGGCGCAGTGGTGAGAGCGCTCGCTTCCCACCAATGTGGCCCGGGTTCGATTCCGGCCCGGTATCATATGTGGGTTGAGTTTGTTGTTGGTTCTCGTCCCTGCTCCGAGGGTTTTTCTCCGGGTTCTCCGGTTTTCCTCCCTCCACAAAAACCAACACTTCCAAATTCCAATTCGATCGGGAATTCGAGGGCCACAGGTTTGTCAGTCGCGAGACTGTTATGTGCTACCCTCGTTAAACATAGTCGATTTATTTATTTTATTTAATTATACACAAACATGTAAAAAATGAAGTCGAAAATTTGATCACTGGGGCCCTTTAAAGTTCGCTTAAGAGTTTTAGTCTCTTTAAGCAAGCTTTAAACATGAGTGTAAAGCTGGTGTAAAGGTCAGCTTTAAAAATGTAAAGGTAGCGTAAAGCTCATTAAATTCCAAATTTACGCCAGCTTTAATTCAGCTTTACACCACAGTAAAGTTATGTTTTCATGCTGTGTATGTGATCAGTGTACCTGCTGAGTTGTCATTCACCTGTCTGACGGAAAGCCAATCAAACACTCGAATATTTTTCACTGTTGTAGTTTCAACATCGAAATACTAATTTCGTCATTGAGACAGACTGCTGACAGCTTTTAATGAGTTAAATCGTTTTCAGCTTGGATCTCTGAATCGCTTGTCGCTTGCAGTCCTTAAGATCACGTCGACGATCAAGGTCGAGCTCGAGTTGGTAAGAAAATGTTTATGACTGCCGTAAAAAGAACGTTTTGCAAATTACATCGACGACAACTGGACTGTAAGTGTTTGAGTCGCGTCTTGTTTGGCATGGCAACAGTTTGTTTTTTAGCTGCCCTCCTTCTTCACGCAAATTTAAATAGAGAGACCTTCAATCGAAGTGTAGACGATACGCTATTTCCTGCGTTCGAGCTGGTAGGTCGACAGTTGGGAAAAGACTTTTCGTTGGGTATGTTTTATGTTATTGTTCATTCTTATTTATCACTTCCTAGTTGGAAATATGATCTGTTCCAATAGGTGTGCTATAGAAAGTTACTTTTTGGTTGAGTGTTTTCGATCGATCCTTAAACCTATTCTTCAAAATATTAACTGTGATTCCGAGGACTTTTTTCTTTACGATTTTTCTTATAGCAAAAATTAATAATAACGTTTCGATGTATCATGCAAGCATCATCTTCGACAATTAAAGTTGGTTTAGTTTCAGAGTTGTTTACATAGTTGAGTTTTGAATATTAATTGAGTCTGAATTGACTCTGTGCGTGGTATTATGCTTTTTATAGCAGAAGTGAATTCCAGATGTTTTCATTGATTTCCGACCGCCATGCGTTTGCTCGATCCTCTGCATGGACACCAAACATGGCATTTCCATACTGTGCTCTGTAAACATTTTGAAAAATCGGGCTGGTAGTCTAATTGTTAAATAAAGGGAAAATGGTGGCTACCTCTGTCAAGTTTGCCATATATTTTCTATATTTAAATGAGCTCAAGCTTTTTATAAAATTAATGCATTTTAGTGACTAACTCGGCCGCTTTATCACGAGACTTCCTAAATTAAACATAGGCACGCTAAGCGTGCAGGAGTTATTTTTTCAATTGATTGGGTTGCTTGGGGTAAGACTGGGTGTTAGTCCTGTTGGGATGGTTGAGCTATTTGTGCATGGTGCATCACTAAGTACATTGCCCCTTGCTACGACTAAGAGGCATATTTTGAAAAAAAAAAATGTTGCAGACAAAATAATTTTTACGTGGAATTTGTTACGTCAAAACTGTTTCGTTCAATAGTAAATTTTTATCATTTAGAAAAAAAAAAGAACTAATTTAATTGTCAAAATGTCATGAAATGGCTTATTCTGTTAGCGCTTATTTTGTTCCTAGCTTTTTCACAACCGTAACGCGATACTTTTGTTTGTTACAGGATACTTTTGTGTTTTTGTCAAACACTGTAAAACGATACCTTTGTTTTTTTTAAAACGCATGTAACATGACACTTTTGTTTATCTCACTTTTGTAACATGACACTTTTGTTTTTCTTGAAAACACCATGTCTTCATTGAGTGATCGAAAAGTAAGAAACGAAGTAATAAACGATTCAAATCAAAAACTATATTTTTAGGAAAGCTTTTAAAGTGTAGTACACCTGGAGTATTTGTTTCCTGTCGTAAATGTAAATTTTCATTCAGCAAACAGGAACAAGAACTACAGTTGAATCCCGATAACTCGAACCTTCAAGGGAAATCAAAAAAGGTTCGAGTTATCGGGTGTTCGAGTTATCGAGGGTAAAATTAGTAAGAAAATTAGCTGGAGGGGAATCGAAAAAGGTTCGAGTTAGCGGGAGGTTCGAGTTATCGGGATTCAACTGTAATTAATTTTAGTTATCAAACTGTCACGAAATGACATGCTCTTATTCTAGCCTGTTGCCGCTATCGATCGTAGTTAATTTTAAAAGCAAAACCATTTTAAAGTCAATACCCATACCGATTAATTAAATGTCTAAACGTGGTGCGTTTAAGGTATAAACATAAACGCTACTTGCCCTAGAGTCAGCTAATCGCCGGAGCAAGACGCTAAAGAGACTAATTAAATTACTTGCGTTTTCAGTTGGCGACACGGAGTCTCAAGCAGTATTAAATTTGAGAAGTTTCCTTGTCACAAACTCTTAAAACAAGAGGCCACAACACACTCTGAAGAAGATTCCTTGCCATTTTTATGACACAGTATTAACATCAAAATGAGAACATTATTCTTCAAATCAGCTTTGTGCAAATGCTTTACGCAATTTCTACTACGGTCAGCGAAACTAGCCCGTCCTAAAGGAACGCTTGAATAACAATTTAGTGTTGGGTCTTTTGCTGGCGGCGTGTGCGTTGTAAGCAGGCGAGCGTTTCAAATCCAGGGTTAATTCACAACTCACCGATTCCGCCTCCTACAAATCGAAGATCTTCGAATGAAATCGCTCGCTTACAACTGTGTCAGATTACTTCCCCTTTATAAACTGCAATTTCATTGGTTCTGATAGTACCTCAAACTTGATTGGTGTGAGATACAAACATACTCCACTGACTGACTGACTGACTGACTGACTGACTGACTGACTGACTGACTGACTGACTGACTGACTGACTGACTGACTGACTACACGGTCCATCGCGCCGACTAAGAGTTATTGTTTTGAAAAAATAACTCAAAAATCCGATGACTTTACATGTAGCTTGCTAATTATATGACGAATATTCATTTATTCTTTTTCCTTATTTATAGAAAACA
Organism: Meandrina meandrites; assembly: GCA_963693305.1. Taxonomy (NCBI): domain Eukaryota; kingdom Metazoa; phylum Cnidaria; class Anthozoa; order Scleractinia; family Meandrinidae; genus Meandrina; species Meandrina meandrites. The sequence goes on along the minus strand of OY855911.1, from coordinate 23,054,420 downwards.
GCGATTATTTATGTCCAAGAAATAAAGTTCTAAGAAGTTCAAAAGTGAACATACTTGGAAGATATCCAACAAGACGTCGTACGTATCATTTAAAAAAAAATATAATTTACACCTTTACATTGAAAACTTGGAAACACTTTATTTAAACCAAGTTGTTGGAGCAAATTTGCAGTTAACTTGCCAGCTTCCAATAAAAGCTGCCAACAGCCTGCACAATGATTTGTGCTTCTTGTCTCCAGGGCCGTAGCTAGACGTATCACATAGACGAGGCAAGTTTTGCTATCGCCGAAGGCGCGAGCCACCACGGGGGTCTGTGTGCATGTCTTCCAGAACGTTTTGAAATCTAGAAGCTCTGAAAGACTATTTTCAGCATTTTGCATCGGGAATTTCTTCAGAAAAATCAATCTTGTTCAATTGGAGATTATTTTCCCAACTTATTTTGATTCTAATTTTAGGTTAAAATCTAGACGAAGCACCTTGTCTTGCCTCCTGCTAGCTACAGCCCTGGTTTCAGTTCCAAGCCACAGTCTGTTTAGCGCGATTTTTGGAGAATTTAGCTTCAGCAAATACACTAGCTTGTTCAACTACCAACTGAGGCGCAAGTAAATAAATTAGCACCTTGTTTATACCCAATAAAACCTCATAAAATCGCTATGATTTTAGTCACGATTGCCTGCTAAATTCGCATTTCCAACTATTGTTTCTTATTCTACGCTGAGAATTGGCACATATTTATTTTACAGAAACATTAGAGGATGCTCAGTTCAAAACAACAGAAAAAAAACGTTTTCAAGAAAATGACGGTTTACCTCTCTGGCAAGACACAGAAAAGGTCGCCATTTTTTGATGTGCGCGCGTTGATCACGCATGAAAAACTGCCCAGTAGGGGATTCGCAATGCAATACCGGGGGATGACCTTAAAACCTAATAACCAATAATGTGTCTTTACATTTAGGTCATTTGACGATCGGTATAACCTCAGTTACAAGGCCAACTGGGACAAGCTATCTCGTGGAAACTATTCAAAGTTTACTCGAGAATATGAATGATGTAGACAAAACCCAAACATTTATTGTTGTATTTCTCGCTGACTTAAGCATGGCACAGAGGTATGCTGTAGCCAAAGACATTTCAAAGACATTCCGTAAAGAAATCGAAGAAAACCTTGTACATGTTATTGAAGCATTTCCGCAATATTATCCACAGTTGTCGAAGTTGAGATTGAAATTTGGTGATTCAGAGGACAGAACAAAGTGGCGTTCGAAACAGAACGTAGACTTTGCCTTTTTAATGTGTTACTGTCAAGATCTTTCAAATTATTATCTTCACCTCGAGGATGACGTCACTGCATCTCCAAGTGTTTTCCAAAAGCTGCATGACTTCATTTCATCCCAAGAAAAGCCATGGTCAATTCTTGATGCCTCTGGTTTAGGTCACGTTGCCAAGGTTTATCATTCCAAGGACCTTGGAAATATTGCATCGTTTCTTTACCTCATGTATGACGAAATGCCCGTGGATTGGCTGATAGGGTATTGGCGAGAGATTAAGGGACCTGTAAATACAAGATTTATTGGGCCTGCAGCTTCCCTATTTCAACACAAAGGTATCACATCTTCACTAAAAGGAAAGGAATGGCTTTTAAGTCAATCTTACGATAGATACTTTGACCTTTATGACCACAAATACAAGGGATTAAACCCTCAGGCAAGCGTATTGTCCTCCATATTACCGAGTGAAGGACACCCTTACGATGCGTACAGAAGTGGCATGAAATATTTCTGGGGAAAACAAGTTAAAATAAATGACTCTGTTGTTGTAAAGTTCCACTCTGTAGTTAATGTCAAACAAGTGTTTGTGGATACTGGTTCTAATCTGGCAAATGGAGACTGGCTGAAGTCAGGTGCCTTACAAGCTAGCTTTGTATCTAGGAATAACGATACCCAAATGAATGAAGCTAACTCGTTGTCCTGTGGGCATTTTGAGACTATTGCTCTGTTTGAACAAGGCAGAGCAAACATTACGTTTGCCAATTTTAAAGAGACGCTGTGCTTACGAATTTTGGTAATGCAGAATCAATCTGAATGGCTTTTCCTAAGGGAAATAGATGTTTGGCACACAAACAATTAATTCATGTTTTGTTTTGTTTTGTTTGTTACTGGTTGTTAGGTGTGCTTTATGTACAATTTGATTCAATTAAAGACAAATGCGTAAATAAGTTTGTTTATTCTATAGCTGGGGTGCACGTATGTCACTATAATCATAGAACACAGGCCGGTATTTTTTTTCCGTATGTAGCAAGTGACACAAATTGATGGCCTCTACAGAGGCAGTAGCTAGTAATCAAGAAAAATGAGACATCGCGTCACCAGCGTCACCAATATGTAATAACTCTTAAAGTATCCTAAGAGGAAGTCAAAGTGGGTTTTTAATAAACTTGTAATCAATTGTATTTGGAAAAGAACAGTCATAACCTAACTGATTAACCCTATTCAGACCGGGCTTTTTTGGATCTTTTCATACCGGCGGGGGGAGGGGATATATAGTACAGGATGTGTAGTATGTCCAAAAATGTATCTTTTTTTATACGTCACGTGAGATGATGACGTCACATCACGTGACAATTACATCTTGGATTTCGAAATTTTTCCAAAACGTCAGAAAACCGCCCAAAATTACTGAAAAATACTCAAAATCTATAAAATTAAGAGAGGTAAAAATAATTGAATTAAAGTTAATTTTCACTAATGGAAACAAAAAATTACAAATTTGGAAAAACATATCTTTCAAAATGACGTTGCCATGGTAACGTCAAGTTCCAGACACAACAACCTATCCTACCAATTTAATCCCAGATAAATTTTAGATAAACTCGCAAAGTTTGGCAGCGTTTGGTTGTATCTTGAAAAAAGTTATAAACGTTCAAAGTCAGCGCGGGCCCTATTTGACCTTTATGACCACAAATACAATTATTGATCCCTTTCTCCAAAAAAATAATGGTACGGCCCTAAAGGCTAAACTTGTTTTTACATTACTTTTAATTGTCGTCTTTTTTGCACAAAATATATATGTTGTGGTTTAAATTTATCTTTGGTTTAAAATTTTTCAGACCAGTTTGATTTTTATTTCCATTTGTTTTAGATTATGATAATGAATATGAGACAATGGAAATCAAAAATCAAACTGGTTTGAAAAATTTTAAACCAAAGATAAATTTAAACCACAACATATATATATTACAAAATATTACACAATGATGAAATAACAAACAATTAAACAAACAATTTAATAACAAGCAATTAAAATAGAATAAAAATCTCATTCTTAGCCGCTCCTATATAATGTAATAAACAGATGTATTACTTTAATTTAGTTTAGACTTGGCCGTAGGCCGAGCAAGCTAAAAGATATTCCGTAAGAAACAATTTGCAACGAAAAAGATATCTCAGCTATTACATTATGCGGCGTAACACCCGGGAGAGTTGACAAGCTTTGGTAATAACTAGTTGCATGCCGCTAAAACAACTAGAGGTGAGCACTCCTCTGTCATGAAAAAAAAAAAACAACAACAACAACAACAAAAATAACAAATGAACACTGACGTGATCATTTGCGCGTAACCGATTTTGTCAATTGCTGGTTTTCACCGTCACGCCGCAAAAAAAAAAAAAAAAAAAAAAAAAAAAATAGATGAATAAATAAGTAAATAAAAAATTATTATTATTCCACTATTGCGCCATTTTATCATATTAGGGCAAAAGAACGCGCAAAATATGCCACGTTATTACACTGTAGAACAGGGCAAAAATACGGACTGAAAGCGAAGCGACAGAATGGCTGAACTAAACTTTAATTTTTAGTGGAATCATAAATCCCTTATTCAATGGTTTTACATATAATACGAGCGGACATTTTGCTCAATGCTCGTACTACGCAACTTGCAAAATATCCGCGCGTATTATGTGTTAAACCATAGAATAAGGTGTATGTATTCGTATAGCTCGAATACTAGACCTATTAAAGTGAAATTTAGTAGTAAGCTTCTACGTGTGACTGGTATTAAAGAAAAAAAAATTGTGTGATTTGAATCATAAATAGCCGAGATATAAGCACTTATGTAGAATTTGCCCATACATTCTCTGTAAATATGCAAATCATTTCTGCCATTAAATAATTCTACGGCACGAATAGTACACATTTTGGCCTAAAATTTGGAGACATGTATCTCTCTTTGACCATTATTAACCATACGTCCTTGTTTTGGTGAATATCATTTATGAACCGAGAAATTTGCAATGAATTCAGTCCAACATGCCCATACAATCCTTGTATTAAGCGTGCCCATACGTTTTTCTCTACAGATCTGTCACTAAAACGATGAAATAATTCTCCAGCTCGACTTTTAAACCTTTCAATCTAAAACAAGGTTGAAAGTATCTCTATGGATTCTTATTAAGCCACCAATTTTGTTTCCGTGTAAATCATCGTCGAGCCGAGAAATTTGCAATTTTTTGCAACGTGCCCATTCGATGCCCATACATTGCTCTGTAATTGTATTACTCATGTCTGCGATTACATAATTCTACTGCCCGAATATTAGACCTTTTGACCGCAAATTTGCAGAAAAGTAACTTCGTATAAATCTAGCTTATTAACCCTACATTTTTGTTTTTAGTGAAGATAATTTAACAACCTAGAAATTGGCAATTCTGTGTAAACAGCCCATACATTTTCTGTAATAAGCTTACCAATACATTCTCTATATGGATCTGTTACTAAAACGATTAAAAAATTCTACAGCTTGGTTTTTAAACCTATCAATCTAAAACATGGTGGAAAATATCTCTATAAGACTGTTACTAAGCGTCCATTTCTGTAACTTGCGTGGATAATTGAGAAGCCGAGCAGTTCGCAATTCTTTGCAACGTGCCCATTCGATGTCCACACATTGCTCTGTAATTTTATAAAACATGTCTGTGATTAAATAATTTTGCAGCCTGAATACACACCTTTTGGCTTAAAACTTGGTGAAAAGTATCTCTATCGATCTGTATGATTCTTTTCAACCCTACGTTTTAATTTTTGGCGTGAATCATTTGGCAATCAAGAACTAAGCAATTGTTTGCCACGTGCTCTTAAAGCACCTCCAATTGAAATGCTTTAGGTTCTAAAAAACATATTGATCCTTCAGTACAAAGCTACGATAGCTCAATTGACAGAGAGCTGGTCTTTGTAAAATGGGCCGTCTGCCCGGTTGTTGGCTCCAATCCGGACGGAATTTTTTCTTCCTTTCTTTTCTAGGCTTTTTTTTATTTGAATCAGTAAACTTTTAAATTTGAATTATAAAGGTATAACATTTACGCAACAATTAATTTTAATATTATGTGGATGCGGGCCAATCGAAAGTCCGCTATTTCAGTAAAACTACAGTCTCTGAAATCAAAGGAATGAGAGCGCTGCTAGTGCAGAAAACATCAGCTAAATTTATGGTTCCATTTGATAAATTACGTAGTGACAAACAATTGCATTAAGGGTCCCAAGTAGAATTTACCGTTTTGTGGTTGCAAATCCGGACTATTGAATAATAAGGCTCACAAGACATTGTGAAAAAATAGCTTGCAGCGAAGCTTTTAAATATTTTATCCTTGACGTTTCTTAATGGAATATAAATGCCCCAATTAAAAAAAAGTGATAATAATAAAGGGTGCACCCAGTCGTATTTTGCTGTAGCTGGAGTTCAGGGCTTATTGTTGAGAATAAAAATAAAAATAGAAATTCCAACAAAATAAAATGCTTCTGAAACATTTTAACGACATGTGAATACAAAAACGCACAAGCAAGACAGTCGCAAAAATGTTTGTGACTATCTTGTTTGTGCGGTTACCCCGCACAATAATTAAATAAAATTAAATAATTAAATAATAATAGTACTGGCTAAGAAATGGTCCCATTTGATGTTGTGGCCGGTGGAGATTGCGCGATCAGCAACAGCGGAGGCGTGACCCACTTGCGTAAGGGCTTTAAAATGCTCGACCTTTCTATCATGCAATCGTCGCTTTGTTTTGCCGATATCTAAAGCGTCACAATCCCAACAACTTGCTCTGTATACAACCTTAGATTTTTGCGAGCGATTCAAACGATCTTTGTAAGGAAAAAAGGACTTAATCCGGCAAGTGTTCTGAAAAATCAACCTAAGACAGTGGACGTTGTGATTTACATTGTAAAATAAAAGAAACACTGTTTATAGGCAGTGAAAAGGTGTGGCTTTATTAGCTCTCACCTTTTGTTTTCATTACTGTTTAATTAGTTACCAGTACCTCGCTTTGTATTTTTAGGATTTAAATCTTTCGTTTTTTTTTGTAACCGTCACTTTTGAAGATGCGTGCTGTAGCATGCGAAACGTCAAGTAAATTTTAGATAATTTTCAAACCATGCGTAGTTCATGTGTAATGTTTGTTGCCGCTGTTTGCATTTTTAATATTTCTCTTATTCTTGGTTTGCATGTGACGTCATAAAATTTTAAACTCATTATTATTAGGTCTTCTATTTTTTTTCCTGCACTAGGTTGAAGATGACCTAGAAAAAAGTCTTTTTGCAAGTTTTCAGTCTTGTAGTGTCTGTCGCTTTAAAAATACAGCATTTTGAATTTCCAATTTTAACCTTGCGTGACACGGAGATAGTGGCCGCGACAAAGCTGTAATGGTTGAAAAAAGGTCTCCTCTTATAGTTTTCAGCACTTAAAACATTTTTAAGCCTTAGGAGATGTGTTTATGCGCATATATAAGAGCTTACGAGCGAAGAGAAAGTGATTTCATCGTAGAAGTGAATTTCAGATGATTTGGCGGCCATATTGGTGTACTAAAGTTGTACACCAACATGACGTCTCCATACAAAGCTCTATAAATTTGCGTGAAACGTTTTGGCAAATAACTCAGAAACGGCGCATCACAGAGACCTGAGACTTGGAGAAGTTTTTCCAGTGTAAGTCTGTTATAACATTTCATTTTCTTAGGTTCTTTCATTCAACGGTTTCTAATTTATTTTTTTTATGGCGTGACAGTGCAAGCCAGTAATTAAGCCTCCAATTTTGTACCCGTGTAAATTATTGAGGAGCCGACAAATTTGGGTATTATTAATACCGGGAACGGGGAGGGGGGAGGGGGGAACCGGGAACCGGGAACGGGAGTCTGGGAACGAGTGCACAGGGGTAATCCGTATAAGAATTCAAAATGGCGGACGAAATCAAGGAAAAGGGTCTGGAAACTAATTTTGAGCACTCGATCAGCATGGACGATAGGTTTAGGATTTATTGAATGGTTTTACATGATTTTAACTTGAGCGTTGGCTATGGGATCAGTTTCTCTGGGATGTGATTTATGCAGCGTAAACAGTAGTCTAAATGTGACTCAAGACAGCAAGGGACCCCAACAATAGTGCTGCCAACGTAGAGATCCCAGCCGGAAAAATGAAGAAACATAGCAAACACGAACAACGTGATGTGCCAGCGCGTGATTGTGTAGATTAAGGGGGGGGGGGGGGGGGGGGGTGACTCTTATCTACCAATTTGTTTCTGAGGCAGGTTTCGAATAGCCATATTTTGGAAATCAGACCTCATATGGATAAGATTTTTGCATGAGTTTGTTCTATTGAAGATTCCACCAAGAGTTTCAAGTCACGGCCATATTTAACGTGTCACGTGACCCGAATAGAAAAAAATCTTTAAACTCAAACGGCCGATAGATTAAAATTTAAATGAGCGTCAATAGATAAAGAACGTCCGCATGCGTAATGTAATCGTTTTTTGTGAAATTCGCATTATGATAAGAGTTATGGCGTAATAAACACTCGTATTTACAGACTTTCATCAGTAGCGTTTCGTTTTAGGGATTTTAAATTTTAACGCGCGGTTTGGGACTGGCACTAGTTTCACACGCACAATGACATATTTTTCAAAGCAGGCGTAACCCCAAATAAAATTCACCATTTAGCGCTACAAAAAGTTTCCGAATCGCTTGCATCAAAATACAGTCTTCAGCAATCCCTTAGCAACTGCTCTGGATCTGTAGTTAAGAGTCTCCCCCCTTAAATGAAATGAAGAACATTGTCCACGAAGGAAAATGCTATTGACGACAAAGAAAAGTAATTTCAACCTGGGTTGGTAAACCTTATATCTCTCGTATTTTAGCATGTGTTTAAAGCTCTTCAGGGCCTTCCAAAGAAGACAATTGACTAAAATGAAGCATTTAAAAGTTCTGTCCATGTTCTGTCTCTACTGTTTACTATTTTCTTCGATACAAATATATTATGTAACTTGTATTTCCTGATGTTACTTTGCGTTAATCTGTTGGGTTATTAGGAAGCAAATTTGTATTCGCACAAACAAGATAATCTGCTAACGTTGTTCAATGGTAATTATTAGCTCGTTAAGCAGATCTTCACATGCAATTATTTGGAATAAATTTGCTTTTTATTTAGTTTCCTAAGATCAATAAATAAATAGATAGACAAATAAATAAATAAATAAATAAATAAATAACTAACTAACTAACTAAATAACTAAATAAATAAATAAATAAATAAATAAATAAATAAATAAATAAATAAATAAATAAATAAATAAATAAATAAATAAATAAATAAATAAATAAATAAATAAATAAATAAATAAATAAATAAATAAATAACGGGTTGTAGAAAATTACTAGATTATCTGCGTGTCCAAGTCTCGGGTTTATACTTTATTCCGTACTCGGGTTATCCGTCAAAATGTTCCACACACAAAAACAAATATTTAGAAAGCACAATGTTGAATCGCCAGGTTGGTGCCCAAGCAGTAGGGCACCAGCATGGCGGCCGGAAATCAGTGAAAATATCTGGAATCCATTTCTGCTATAAAACGCGGTTATTTCACCCTCATGAACAAGAAAACATTCACATAAACACTTCTTGCAAAACATCAAGTCATCAAGATTTTTTAAACATACGTGACAGCCTTCTGGCGGCCATTTTGATTTCGTGTGACGTAGTACTCCGAAATTCAAAACCCTCTATCTTAAAGACGGCGAAAATGCTATCGGGCCAAAGATCTTCAACAAGACATACGCTAAGAACGCCTAATAGCCAGTGAAAGATAAAAACTCAGGGGTCATGCGATTTTGGATTTTAGAATTTTGATGACGTCACGTGATCACGAAATCCAATAACATTATTTTGTCATGCAAACTGGCGTCACGGTGTCTTATTAGTTAGCACGTTAAACCCCGGATAAAGCAGTCCGTCAGTTTCGAGCGGTGGCCAGGGTCATAGCCTGCCAACTGGCTGCCTATTGGATTCGTGTTTCTTTTTTTTTCTGCTCGCTCCGTTCTTATTTTCGCTCTTCACCACCCTCTATGAGGAGTCTGTTCGTAGGCTACCAGCTGGGTCATTGTTTTGTGTCTATGGGAAGATATAATACGCCTGATCAGACGGATAGGCATGTATCGAGGAGGATTTCAAATCCACAGCAAAAATGCGGACTTATTTCTTTCACTTTTTATAACAGGGTCAGGGCTTCAAACCTAATGTCGGTCGGTCGGTCGGTCGGTCGGTAGGTAGGTAGGTAGGTAGGTAGGTAGATAGGTAGAAATACCCCACCTACCTACTCAACTAAACACCTACCTACCTAACTGCCTACCAACGTACCTAACCTACCTAGCTACCTACCTACCTAGCTACCTACCTATCTACCTACCTACCCACTTACCTGTAAACTCAAAAAAGACTGCCCTCCTCAGGGCATGAGAAATACACCTTCGAAGCTTTGGCAGCTGGTGGATTTTCCTCAACAGGCTGTTTGGACGTGTTAGGCTGAGGCTGTTGGGATTCACCTCTCCGTGAGTCTTGAGTCGCGGATCGAAAAGCACCACAGTTATTTTTTTTTATTAGCTAATTAGTGTGTTGCACCTGAAAACTAGCTGGTGAGTCTAGCTTGCTTGGCTCACAAAAGCTTTGTGTATATTCACAAGTGTATATTCTATCCATCCATCCATCCATCCATCCATCCATCCATCCATCCATCCATCCATCCATCCATCCATCCATCCGTCCGTCCGTCCGTCCGTCCGTCCGTCCGTCCGTCCGTCCGTCCGTCCGTCCGTCCGTCCGTCCGTCCGTCCGTCCGTCCGTCCGTCCGTCCGTCCGTCCGTCCGTCCGTCCGTCCGTCCGTCCGTCCGTCCAGCACGCTCCACTTTTCCGACACCTCTTTGCTCATTTCTAAATTAAATCCTTACTCTGGCTTGCCCTTTCGATTTCTATGAAGAGAATGTACACATTTTCTACCCTGTCTCCAAAACATACCTACCTCAGCTCAGTGCTTTGGACATATTGTCATGATAGCGCCATCTTCATGAAAATGTCCGGCGTCAGCGTTAATCAAATCCTCCTTTGAGAGAATACCAGTTTTCGAGACTTTTGATGCCCTCAGATGCGTTCGGATACGTTTTTGACAACAGGTCAAAGGAAAAAGTTGCTTTTCCCCCGTATAACGGACAGATATTCGTTCGGATACGTTTTTTATTTTATTAGTTTTATTTAGTTTTTTTTTACATTTTTAACATTCATTTTAGTTTTTAACGGTTGGTGTGATATCTGTAGATTTTTACCGACCAATTTAAATGTAGATGTAGATGTAGATGTAGATATGTCACACTTGTTCTCAGAATTATTCAAAAACGAACATGAAAAAGGAGCCATGTTCAACTTTGGGATGCATACATAGCCAACTCTGTAAGCGAGGATCTATAGATAGAGCCCATCACGCCACTTGATCAAGTGCGTGACACGCTTTTCTGCTTAAAATGTGATTTATACGTGGTTATGTAATTAGTGAACACCGAATTGGAAGACACTTGTTGGGTTTGAATAGTAAGCGAAAGAAAACATTCACTCTTTAGGCAAGGGATAAAATACAAACAATATATTTCCTTTGGTATTTTTTTACCGCTTACCATGGTCTTAAGCTCGATTTCCCGCGCATTCAGTTCGATTTTGATACTTTGTTTACATAAGATGTTGCAGTTGTTAGATCAGAATTTGAGGTAACTTCCATAACTGATAAATGTTGCGTGACCTGGTTGGCACCTATCAATCCAAATGACATGAAACTTGCAGTAGTAGTAACACAGGAGTAGTCTTTACGTGTGTCAAAAAATAATGAAATATATCATATTCAGTTCTGTTGTGATGAGAGGTCCTTAAAATTGATGCTTATTTTAGTGTAATTTGTGGGTTTTGGAGGCAAAAACGAAGGTGGGGGGGGGGGGGGGGGGGTGTGGTGGCAAGCTCGCAAGGGAAAAATCGCAAAGCTGGCCCACTCAGTATTTAGAGTTATTGGCTAGGTCCTTCGATCGGGCAAAGTTTCATCCAAATCGGAGGGATGGCATGTAGGTCCTCTCATTTTTGTCTTCTGTAACCAAACATGAGATAATTGATTCAATTAAAAATGCCACATGCGTGGCCAATTTTCTCCAAGTCATTTGTAGTATTGAGTTCCAGCCTTCTCAACCCTTGGTAGCATCCTATTCAGGCAAAGCTCGCGTCAAAGTTATTATTCTAGGAACTTGCATCGATATAAATTATATTTAGCTCTGTGTTCTGGTCTTTCGGCAGTGAAATCAAGTGACGTTTTAACAAGATACTCCAATACCTATTTATATGTAATAATTATTTTTATCAGTACAATAAATATTTCATAAAAGAGTACTATTAATATAACATATTAATATCATTATCAATATTAATATTTTACTCACTGATATTTTGACACCGGAAATACTTTCAGATGAAAAGACCTCAGAGTGAATTATATTTAGGAGCAATTGGAAGCAGATTTACCACTTGAAACGACTCATTGAGAGCCAAAAGTCCGAGATGAGCAGATGAAATCATGAAATTTTAAAGACCTTGATACCTTTTTTTATGCTAATTAACAGCTAACGGTAAAATTTACCCTTTTTGACGGTTAACGGTTAAATTTTAGGCCTCTAGACAGCTGACGGTTAAGTAAGAGATAAATACCGAGAACGTTGGTATTAATCCATATACATCCCGAGGGCCGTAGGCTTAAATTTTCGGAAATTTAAGGTGGCTCTGAAACCGCTCCGGAGAAATTTTTTTAACTTTGCAAAAAGTTGCATCTTAACATGCCAATCATTAGTCAATAATAAAAAATGGGGGTCACCGGACTCGGTTTTGAGTTATAAGCGCTTAAGGGGAAAATTAAGGGTGTTTTTAACAGGTAAAACTGTTGCTATAGTAACCAGTGACGTCATGAAAATGACCACAACTTGTTCAGCAATGATTGTGAATTCGTTTAACATCATTATTGTAGCAGCAACTGATAAAGTTTGTAGTACTGGCCCATCAAAGTTTCAGAAGCTGAAATTGCTGGAAACCGTTAAAGTACTTCGTATCAGGTTGCAGTAAAAATTTAATTGTTGGAATTGCAGTGTTTGATTTATCCAGACAGTTTAATCTTGTCAGGAATAGATCAATCAAAACCTAGAATATTAGAATACTAATGAGAGGTTTAATGAGGGATTTATCTCTATAAATCCCTCGTTAATATTCATAAATTCATTCATCAGCCCCGGTCTTCCCTGCTACGGACTTTCAGTTAATTAATATTCAACAGGGTTGTAAGTTAATAAAGGTTGTTGAATAGCAAAAGAAAATGTGTCAATCATGAGATAACCCCATTAAGATCCTTGCTTCGTCATTGAGACAGCTTGGATCTGATTATTAGTCGTACCACAGTCGTTTAGAACACGTTGGAGAGACTTGTCGCCTACATTTGGCAAGAAAATGTTGATGACTACCATAAAAAGAAGATTTCACAAACTACATCGACGACATTTGGATAAGAAGTGTTTGACTCGCGTCTTCTTTGGCATGACAGCAGTTTGTTTTTTAGCAGGCCTCCTTCTTCACGCAATTTTAAACAGAGAACCCTTACATCGAAGTGTAAACGACACACGATTCCCAGAGTACGAGCTTGTAGGTCGGCAGTTAGGAAGGGACTTTTCTTTTGGTAGGCTTTTTGCATTTATTTATTGCTTTATCGCCTTTTAAACGGAAGTATGATCATTTCCAATAGGTGTGATATAGAATATTGCGCTTGGTTTGAGTGTTCTCGTTCGATCCTTCCTATCCTTTAAAAAAAAGACCTGTGATTTTGACTAATTATTCTACGAGTGATTAAACCTGCAGAATCGTCGCTGTTTTAGTTTATGAGATGAAATTCAAATATAGCGTGCTGCAGACTCTGACGACTTCCACAATGTTCGGTTTATTTAAATAAACACGAGCTATATAAACACGAGCTATACCCTAAATTAAAATAAAGACAATCTTGTGATTAACTGTCATGTTTTCCTGTGATTAAAAATCAGGGTCTGCGAGGGGGGTAAGTGGTATACCAATATACCAGAAACATGTACCTAGTATACCCAAAATTTCCCCTCAAAATCATGCAAAATACCAAAATTTATACCCAAAAAGGCTCAAATTTAGCATAAAAATACTGTATACCCAATTTAAAATTCCCCTGTATACCGTATACCAAAAACCCTGGTCGACCCTGAAAAATACCTGTGATTTTGACTAATTATTCTAGGAGTGATTAAACTTGCAGAATCGTCGCTGTTTTAGTTTATGAGATGAAATTCAAATATAGCGTGCAGCAGACTCTGACGTTTTCCACAATGTTCGTTTATTTAAATAAACACGAGCTATACACTAAATTAAATTAAAGACAATCTTGTGATTAACTTTCAAGTTTTCCATGATATTTTCGTTATTTAAATAAACTCAATGTGACAAAGTTCACAATTGTTTTTTTCTTCGCTCAAAAAAATGTAGGTTATTTTTGTACATAGTATTTTACGATATGTGCTATTCCATAGTTACGCGGAAATGAAGTATTCGATCGGTTGTCAGGTTTCTGTTACACAAACCACAATTTATGTTCTTGTTACTACATGTATCAGTAATTAATAGCCTGTTCCAGCGAACATCAGTCGAATTATTGATTCATTAGTGAATAAAGAACTCTTGTTTCATTTAGCTTGAAAGCATGTATAAATGTGGGCCCGGCAAATTGCTGTTTAAGTTGTGCATACAACAGCTTTGAGTCACAGGATATGACATACTGTTAGGGCATGAAGAAATTGGGAGTAACAACCTAATTTTAGTCAGTTGCTCATAATCCTTCCATTACAAAAACAACCCTATTGTGTTTCTATTTTATTCTATTTTAATTTTTTCCTGCTTTACCCGCTACCTGCTATTGGTTTACTAAATAGGTCACCTGGAGAGCGAAAAAAAGAGAGACAACTTTTGACGGTGGATCTCTTGGCTCACGCATCGATGAAGAACGCAGCCAGCTGCGATAAGTAGTGTGAATTGCAGAATCCAGTGAATCATCGAATCTTTGAACGCAAATGGCGCTCTTGGGTTCTCCCAGGAGCATGTCTGTCTGAGTGTCGGATACCATTATGGTATTTTTACCCTGACTGATCAAATTACAGTCAAAATTGACCTTTGACCTGCTTTATTTTTTTTCTCAGCTGGGATTTAGAATTGAGATGAAAGCTATACCTCATTCAAAAGGATATGAAATGGGCTTCCAAAAAAAAATTGTGTCCAAAACAACCCATAATATTTCTGAATACATTAATTTAATTTACATAAATTAGCATAAATTCACATCAAATAATGGACAAAAATAAACAAACTTAAAAATGGTAAAAGTTTGTAAGAAACTTTAAAAAACAAAAATTGTTCATATTATATTGGTAAAATGTACAGCAATTTTGGCTAAAAAAGATTAATACTGAAATTTTTGGCAATTTTGTGAATTGACGTAGATGAAACTCGATATATGAAATATGAGCTTTTTGTTGACACAAAGATTCAACTCAGTTATCTTTTGATCTTGTCCTAAAAACCCTTTTCCTCCGGAAATATCGATCCTACTACGGTCAAATGTAAACCAAGACATCTATTTTCAAGTATCAGCAAGGTTTCGAACGTAAAAAGTGAACTACGTACAGCATATTATTGCGTTTCCGATCATGGAATTCGAGTTATTTGTTTATATGACGCCGTGCATAAATTACACTCAATTATCTTCACATCTGTTGTCCTAAAACCCCTTTTCCTCCAAAAATATCGATCTCACAAAGTTCAAATATAACCAAGACATTTATTTCAAAGTATCAGCAAGGTTTCGAACGTAAGAAGTCGAATAAATACAGCGTTACATTGCGTATCAGACCACGCGTGTGGTTAAACTCAGTTTCACTTCGCGTAATGTTTACTCAAGTCTTACCCCGATTCGTCGCTTAAATTCGCATCTGACGAGCTAAATCACTTTCTTCATCACTTGAAATGCCATCGTTGGTGTAATCTTTTTGTTCCAGGAGCTAGAGAACTCTCTCTGCGCTGGTAGCGATCGATCGCGGCCGATCGCGGATCACTGCGTGGGCGTATTCGTTATGTATGCCACATTGAAGTGTTTTAGCTGAAATTTGCGGAGGGACTGGGTAATTATCTCGTCACGTTTTTTGTCCAAATTTCGTGGCGATCGGATGCAACGTAAATTTTTGCGAATTTTTTTGGTCATCAGTCTTCAGCGACTGATTCACTTAAATTCGCATCTGACGAGCTAAATCACTTTCTTCATCACTTGAAATGCCATCGTTGGTGTAATCTTTTTGTTCCAGGAGTTAGAGAACTCTCTCTGCGCTGGTAGCGATCGATCGCGGCCGATCGCGGCCGACCGCGTGTTGAACCTGAAAAATCACTGCGTGGGCGTATTCGTTATGTATGCCACATTGAAGTGTTTTAGCTGAAGACTGGGTAATTATCTTGTCACGCTTTTTTCCAAATTTCGTGGCGATCGGATGTAACGCAAATTTTTGCGAATTTTTTTGGTCATCAGTCTTCAGCGACTGATATTTTAAAGGGCCGTCCAGAAAGAGTTTTAAGTTGCCCACATGCTGCTATTGATCCATTCTTTTTCCTCTTTCATAGAAAAGAGCAATTACTTATGTCCAAGAAATGAAGTTCTAAGAAGTTCAAAGGTGAACATACTTGGAAGATACCCTACAAGACGTCGTACGTATCATTTAATATATAAAAAAGATCGTGTGGCATTTCCTGAAAAGTCTAGACTTTTCCGGAAATGCCACACGATCTTTGTAAGCATTGTTCTAGGTTCTCTATATCTTTGCATGTATGAGTTACACTGGACGGCAAAATGGATTTACGAAAGTTTACGAGTCGAGCAAATATGTAGCACATTTGCAATGACTGCAAAGGAAATGTAAACATACATCTTTGCTCTGGTGGCAAAAGTGTCCAAATTTGAAGTGAATATAATATTTATAATATCTAGAACGTGACACGATTTCCGCTTAAAATGTGATTTATACGTGGTTTTATAATTACTAAACACCGAATTGGAAGACGCTTGTTGGATTTGAATAGTAAGCGAAAGAAAACATTCACTCTTTAGGCAAAGGATAAAATACAAACAATATATTTCCCTTGGTATTTTTTAACGCTGACCATGGTCTTAAGCTCGATTTCCCGCGCATTCAGTTCGATTTCGACACTTTGTTTACATAAGATGTTGCAAAAAAAAAAAAAGCAAGAAGTTGCAAACAACATATAACCGCGCTTTAGAAATGAACTTCATTTTTGCTAATTAACAGCTTTCTTCCTCAAAAGTCAAGGCTTAAATTCAATTTTTTTGTACTATGAGTAAACGATTACCAAAGTAGTAGCCCCAGTCATACAATCCCAAGTTTGCGTTATCCCCGGCTATCTTTAGCTACTAATGACGTAACCCCTGTGGGCTCTGGCAAGCTCTCGCTTTCTTTGTAAATATTTAATTTTCCTTCAAATCTCTGAACTCGCTTCAGTGAAACAGCCAAAGATTTCACTTCAGTTGCCTAAACCCATATGAAATACTCGCAAAATTGCAACTAAATTAATGACCATCGCTTCTGGTGAAATAAACTTGCAAAGCAAGCACGATCTTATTTGTCAAGTTGCAAAAGTGAAAGCTGCAACGGCAGCGCATTCCGTGGCTGACGTAATACCTTTTTTAGTGTATGATAATAACCTAGAAATAACCTAGAAATTGTGTTCATGAACTGATCTGAAGTGCTTTATTTTTCTAGAATTTGGTCCTTCTCTCTTTGTTAGAACTAGTCTCTAGTCAAGTAATTTTAACTGTTGTTGCACACTCCCAAGGGAAAAATCGCAAAGCTGACCCACTGTAGGTCCTCTCGTAAACTCGCTCTTAGTTTTGTCTTCTATTTAATATTTATCTCTGTGTTCTGGTATTTCGGCAATGAAATCAAGTGAAGTTTTAACAAGATGCTCTAAGACTTATTTATATGTAATAAATATTTTTATCAGTACAATAAATTTTCATAAAATAGTATACCAAACCAACTCTGTTTTTAAAATGATTTAAAACTGTTTTAACAGTATTTTGACGATTTAAACACTATTTTGAAGCCACCATAGGGTATTTTTGTGCTGTTTTGTAAAAAAGTGTAAATTTTACTCACTGTTTGAACTGTATTTTAGACATAGTTAAAACGTATTCTGTGACACCGGAAAGATTTTCCATCTGTTTTTAATGTATTTTTTTCTTAAAATAGTGTTAAAATAGTGGATTTAAAATCTGTTTTGAGACTGTGACCACAAACAGCTAGTATAAATACTTTAAAAATGCTACTTAAACACTGTTTTGAAAACAATATCGGCAATGGTTGTAGATTTAAAATGTAGTTTACCAACTACCAGTAGAAAAACAGGTTTCAAATAGATATTTGAAATGTAGTTGACAAGTCAACAGTATAAAATAGGTTTTAAATATAATACTTGAAACCTATTTTGAACATCAACTCACGATTAGCATTTCACAATACTGATAAAAGAGTCTGTTTTTAACATATTTAAATGTTTGTTCAGGTGAGTAGACTATTTAAAATGTGGTTTTAAAATACTAACAGCAGGGTTTATGTACAAACAGATTTTAAATACACTATTTTTGCGCTATTTTGAGAGGTTGACCGTCAACTTTGCTCCCTCTCCCCAGTCCCTTTTCTGTTTTATCCTTGATTTGCAATATATCACTTCCTTTCGTACGTGCCAAGAATCTGAGAAAAAAAAAATGACCAACTTATAGAGGTTAAGAGCTGCTTAAGCATCAAGATATTTTATAGGGAAGTCGGGAAATAACTAGCTTAATTGCCGCCCTGAAATATGTATGATAAACATGGCCGAGGCTTTCATATTTGATTTGCGCCAAGGGCAGGAAGGCCTTATGAATAAACTTCAAAGCTTCTGCTCATTTAGTTGTATCGGTGAAACGCGAATGTCGTAGGTATATATAATTGCTCGCAATCGTAGAGTCCTGGACAAGTCTTACATGTAGATGAGACCGAATGACCGATCAATAGCACTCGAGTCACGCGCTCTGGCGCGCCGGCCACTTATAATGGAAACTGTGCATTAATTAAATGTTCATTAAACTCATACCTTAATACACCGAGTCTTTTGCTTGGTATCCCAAATTTTTTTTACAAAAGGAATCTTCTGCTTGCATCTTCCAAGATTGAATTCTTTGTTCATGTGCTTACACGATCGAAACATCACAAACCGTGACCGCGCAAAGTTTTTCCTATCACCTCGGCGTTTAATCATTAATTTCAGCAGAGGGGCATTTTGTCAGCGCATGCGTAGCCTAGGATCTTCTAAGGAAGGCATCCGCTGAAACGCGCCTGCTACGCGCGGACGGAAAATGAAAAATGGCGATGTTCGCGAGAACTTTTCGACGTCTCTTTCAAGTAGTTGCTGTTCTTTTCTTGGTTTGTAAATTATGTGATAGTGTTGGAAAGTATGAAAATGGTTGTGTGGTGTGCAGGAAAATATCCCAACCGAGGCCATTCCAGAAAACAACAAGCCCACGTGAACGAGTTGGAGTTTTGTTTTGGTATGGGACGACCGGAAAAATATATGTGTAGGTTGCAGGACAGCAGTGCAGGGATACCGACGCACTGGAAAACGAATTCATCACGTTATTAATTTGGAGACATTATTGAACATTCAGTGTGCTTCCTCCCCTGTAAACTTAAATTCGTTTTGTAAAAATAGGCTTCAATAAATAGCCTTGACATACATGTAAGTTTACTTTTTTGTTTAAGCTTTAAGTTTGTTGACATGAATCGCAAAAACCAGAGAGGAAGAGTTAGGAAACAGAAAGGTTCAGTTTTAAGAACAGAAAAGTCAGCTAGTAGAACAGAAGAGATGGTAGTTAAACCATAAGAAACGTTTTTAGAAAGGGGGGGGGGGGGGGGGGGGGGTGACGATAAGTAATTTTATTTGCTTTTGGTTCCTTCCATTCAACTTTGTAATGGAAGAATAAGTTATTTTATGGACAGCATTCTCCTCATAACTGAAAAACCAGTATCAGACCTAAAAGCTACAATTTACACAGCAGAACAAATACAGTACCTTCAATAAGGAGTAACGTCGCAAGCCATTTAAATCCAAATTCACCCTTTCCCCCTGCCCTCCCCACCTGAAGTGTGGGCACAGTAGACAACACTTCACACAATTCTGTTGTTTTATGAGATAGCATGGGATGACATCAGGCTCATTGCATCTCAGCTTTGGACCAGCATAAATTTTCTTTTTTCCCTAGAGTATGCATGTTTCTTTCCCTACTCCAACTGACAAAATGTGCCTCACCCCCAAACCATGACTTTTAAGGGGGGGGGGGGGGGGGGGAGGAGAGAGGGTTGAAAGATTTCTCATTGGCAAAATTCTTTCTTCCACTGATGAAAAAGACACAGGGTCTAAGACATTTTTTTAGTTACAAAGAAGTGCATGATTTCTTTGCTTGGGAGGCAGCAGGTTTGTTTTTAGTGGAGGAGGCAGTGCAATTTGAGGATAAACTGTCATAGCAGAGACAAATTATCAAAATAAAGCAGCTGCAGGCAAAAATTAAAAGGCTTTCAAGGGAACTGGACCATGAAATCAGAGCTTTAGAGAAAATGTGAAGTGCTCTTTCAAAATGTTTTTTTTTTGTTTAAAAAAAGACTAAAAATTGTAAAGTAAAGTGGAAATATGTCAAGATTAAAAATGCAGATATGTTTAAGAATTGCAGAGCAAATATCTTCAGATTGACATGAAAATTTAAAAAAATGATACTGAAAATTAAATTTGTAGTATACTGAAAATGGGATATAAAATATATTTCGTAAAGAAAGAAAAAAAAGAATCGAGTGTAAGAAAATAGAAATCATTGTTAATGTCACATTATTAAAATCAATACCAAGATTTTTCAAAATTTTAATAGCACATCAAAAATGAGTACAAATATGTTCAAGGCATATATTTATGCCTCACATCACAATCTTGGAACTATTTGTATATTCTACTAGTTGACCAAGGCATTACAACCAGTAGTTACACATTAATTAAATAAGTTCTAGAGAAAAAAGGCATCAAAATCAACCACATCAACTTAGTTTCAATATCTACCACAAGACCATGCACAAGAACAACCACAAGGTCTCAAATAGGGGAGCAACATCCCTCCTCTGGATATTACCCCTTAGTCACCTATTGAAGAAAAAGAGCAAAATATATTTTAATTAATTTCAAAGCAAGATGTATTCCTATGGGCATTACTGAAACCAAACAAACAGGTGCTGAAGGCACACACACCTTGCCATACATGCCAATTAACATAAAAACCCATTTCCAAAATTTCATCCCTTAAAATGAGGAAATTTGGAACAGCATGTTCCAAAACATTTTCTTCTAATATAAACCAGACTGCATTCTCCAAACATTTCGTAGCATTAGTATCGTTGTCGTTGAGAAATAAAAATCGAGCGAGCTCCCTTTGCTACTCGTTCTAATGAAATAAAGCTTACGCCATATTCGGTTCGAAATCTACATATTCATACACAGAATGGCCATCTACGACTGCGAAGGCCAACAGTTTTGCTTAACAAAATAAGGTGTACGCATTTTTCTTGGATAAATAAACTAGACAGAATGAAAGAGGAACAAGTAAGGAACGTCTTGACAGTATTGCAGAACTTGGGGGCCCGTCAAAATAAAGAGATTTTCAACAGTTTTTACTCAATTGAGCACTTGAAGACAAAAAAATGCAACGACAAAATTACCACTAAAACGAAGGAAAAAATAAATTGAAGCCAAAGTGTGGCATAACGAGACTGCAATCACGGCAAAGGTAAATGACTACATACCTTGTACAGAAGATTTGCAAAGCTGCAAGACCAAAGTCCTCTGTGATCCACGGCTTGGAAAAACTACTAAAATTTGCCAAATTAAACTTCACCAAAAGCTCTCATAAGAAGATTAAAATCTTTCACACTGGAACATTTTTTAAAGCCTGGAGTCCTATACGGCTGTAAAGAGAAAGGAAAGACAATGTTGTCTTGAATAATTTGAAACTTGGGGGCCGTTGGAAAGTAAATGCAAATTCACTTTGAAGTGGAGACAAATTCAGGTCAAACTCCAAATTTCCTACCTAAAATAGGGCCGTGTATCTGACGATCGTCTTAACAGTACAACCAATGATTTAAACCCATAAAACCTCAACATCTTGAGACTAAACTGCAACATATCTCGTCTCATATGGCTATCTTGAACTTTCGTAAATTAAATGTCAAACTTCACTGTTTTGGGGATTTTTCTCGTTTTGTTCGCAGTTTGATCGTCAAAATATCCTCATCCGAAGTCACGGTGAACACCACGAGTATCCATAGTGTTAGACATCTATGTAAACGTGTTATTCTCTTTCATATCTCTTCATGAAATCTTTCCAAGTGCGTACATGTAGATCACCCAGCTGAAAATCCACCGAAGCGCGCTCACAAGTTGAAATGGCGCCGAGGATCTGGAATTCTCGGAAATTCTCATTTATCTGGCGCATGCGCAGACAAAATGCCCATGTGCTATTAATTTCACAAACCACGTGCCTCGCTCCAGGCCTTCTCGGACAAAGGATTTGAATTCTGCTCGCCATGTTTGGAACGTTTTAGCCTTCGTTTGGAAGGGTTGTGCAATCCTGGTTGGTTGATATCTCAAGTGAGATGGTTTTAATCGACGATTCACCTTCTAAACGATGCATTTTCCAGTCATATGGATTGATAACTTCGTAAAAGGTGAGCTTGAATTGATTTTAGCACTAAAAAGACCCGTGACTCAGTTGTGTGCCACGATCAGCACGATGCACTGAGAATTCCGATTTCATGATCACCTCCACCAGGGGAAACGTAAATTGCTTTCACGAAAAAATTACGGAGTAAAATTACCTGGTAAAATTATGGAGAAAGACTGTCGAAGGGAAACGAAAATTGGTTCGAGAAATCGGGATTCTACGTGTGCTACAGCTACTGTTAGTTGTGCAGTAGCCTACGAAATAAAACAGATTGAAATCCAGTTACTTTGGTATGCGAATACGGAGTGATGAAGTCTGCAGGCTCACTAAAACATTTCGTAGGTTGTATTTTATAATTAACAATACATGCACAGTTGCTTTTGAGTTCGTTGTTATCTGCACTGTACCCACGCGTAGTCAATCGTATTAAAATCCGTAACAAAGCCAATCGGTATCAACCTTCGTACTGTATCAATTGCCGATAGAAATCGATGACATCGATGAATAGCGCAGAATATTGCCTGATACTTAGTCGACGAGGCAATACAATGCCAACTTGGCTAAAATCAGACGATATTCCACAAGATTGAGCAGGATAATTGTTTTTTTTTTTGTTCAACTACATGTACATGTAATTGCCAACGAAATGCTATCTGCAGTGAGAAAAATTGTGGCTTTGCAGCACTTTGCAGGGTTTTGGACGAATCTTGGCAACCTACATATATCGCATATGATAACTGTTATGTACAGATGATGGATATTATTGTTGAACACATAATCGGCATTGCACAAATTTGTTGAATTATTATGATTGTTCTCAGAAACATGTTTTCATCTTTTTTATCATTTTCACGGACATTTATCATTGAAACTATTTGTCTGTATGATTTTATTGAGTCACTTTGTTTTCATAGCATAAAGGTAGGTAAAGTCTGTATATGAGCCTAGGGGCCCATCAGGCCGGAGCTTATCCTGGTCTCCGTAGCATGAAGCGACTAGGAGTATTGCTACCCTGTACTCCCCCCTGGACAGGATGCTAGTCCATCGCAGGGCTAGCCCCAGCAGTAAATTCGCTGGTACCCATTTATACACCTGGGTGGAGAGAGGCACTATGAGAGTAAAGTATCTTGCCCAAGAACACAACGCAGTGCCCCGGCCAGGGCTCAAACCCGGACCGCCCGATCCGGAGTCCAGTGCACTAACCATTAGGCCACCGCGCCTCCCACTTTTTGATAGCATGCAAGATTTTAACAACTGTCAACAAACACAACAAACAGAGGCATTTTGGTAATTTTGAATTTAAGTGTACATTTAAGGTCACAATTAGTTGAGTACTCTTCAAAGAAATCTCTGGATGGAAAACATATGTTAGCATAAGAATTGAATACATCATATAATTTTCTTAGAAAATTATGTGGCCATCTCATATGGCTTAAAAATTAAAATTGTTGGCAATTTCAATTTTTGCATTGATACATGTACATACATGTATTTCTCTGATTTCCAACACAGCAAAATTTGAATTGTTTCTCTTCCATGAGAGTTTCATGTGCGTGTACATGTGGTAGATACATGTACACGATGTACATGCAATTTTGCATCACGGCCAGGTACATGTCAAAGCCACACAATTGCAACTGAGGTTACATGTTGGTTTACACTGTAAACCACACCGCATACATGTAGACATTTTTACATGGGACTGTTATGGAACAAGTCTGGAACATATCCAACACTGCTATTTTGCAGGTCCAGTTTTGGATCTGCACTTGACCAGTTCCAGAATGATTCCAGGTACATGTACACTGTGAACAAAAGCCAATCCAGTCCGGTTCAGTTTGGAATGCGTTCAGTGTAGTCCCACGTAAACGTAGCCTCGAGAAATTACTGTTCTGGCACACAAAGATGATTTCAATCATATTTCAGAGGAATTTTTTTCTATTGGAGGGTGATGGAAACAATCCTACATAACTATGAATCCTAGTAGTTTTTGCCATATCCAACATCAATAGTCCAATTAGCTGTTTGATTTCAAAATGGCAGCTCTAGCTGTAGGTGTACATGTATGGATTAATGAATGATTGAAGTTATTTACAATTGAACATTCAAATCTGTTCACACTGAAATCTAATCTGAATAAGTGAAGGCATTTTTTTAACCACTTGCAGGCCTTCAGCCATTTTGACTACATGTATACATACACTGCAAAGTAACATCAAAAGCCTGTATTTATAGTGGCTGAATTGTTTTTGTGGTAAATATTTCTTTGTGTTCTTTAAGTAGAACTCATTAATTTGGGGTTTTACAATGTGAGATCTTAATGTTTGGCACATTTTGTGAGATCTTATAGCTTATGTATCCAAATGAGTGACACACTCATCTTGCTTGCTGAAGTACATTTTGTGACAGCATAATATTGCAACAGGAGGCGGCAGGCGCAGTAGCCTAATGGTTAGTGCGCTGGCAGACTCCGTATCGAACGGCCTGGGTTCGAGCCCTCCCCGGGGCGCTGCATTGTGTTCTCGGGCAAGACACTTTACTCAGTCATAGTAAGTAGTAATGGTTGGCCCTTTGGGCTGTAACCAATCAGAGAGGCGTATTTGGCCCACGTGACGGGTCTAGACCAATCAGAGGAGAGCGTGACGTCATTTGGTCGCCTAGCAACCAAGGGGATTGGAATGCGGAAGTGAGGTGACCGGAAGTCACGTGAGCGGAAACGGAAACGAGACCTGAATTTCAAACATGATTTTTTTATTTTTTTACCAATGTTTACAAGAAGCATCTACAGATGCCTGGGAAAACGCTACCCAATACAAGAACAGAAGGGTTTGGGTTAACAGCACTTGAAGCATCTACAGAGGCTCGAAAGAAAACAATAATGAACACACTCAAAGCCGCGACTGTCTTAAGAAGGTGCAGAAAACAAAGTGTCTGAAAAACGACAGTTTTTTCTGATTATCGAGTGCAAGTCACCGAGACCCCATAAAGTTTGTTTAGACTCGCTCAAGGTGAGTGCAGAAGAAAGGCGAAGACGTAACTAGATTCTTCGTGAGCTGGAACCGCAAAGAGAATCCTATGTCATTTGGAACAACAGAAATGCGACGAAGCCATGGTTGCACGTACTTTTCATCCATCTCCAGCTTCAAATTCTCTTCTTCTTCCATTTTGGATGCAGGATGGAATTACAAGATCAATACAACCACTGAATGCATCACAGAGGTTTGGGAAGCAACGGAGGTTATTTTGAATGCATGAAAAGATTCAACCAACAAAAGAAGAAAGAATGAGTCACAATTCATGCTGCATATGAACGGTGCCGCGAGTGAAAATGTCAGTGTACATGGTTGGAAGTCCATACTAGGGAGTTTCCAGGTCGCATCCGCTCACTGCATGCACGGACCCTCAAGACCTAAAAGAAATCTTCACCAGGTGCGCTGCATGGTTTACCACAGGAGTTTTTATGGATTGCAATGACAAACAACATGGGTTGCTGTTTTCAATCTCGTGTTGTAGTATAAGGCGTTACTTGGGGTAGTAACCAATCAGAGGGCGAGACATTTCGGCTCGATCAATCATAAAGCCGGATATGGGTCACATGACCAATAAAATGGCCGCTTTGATTTTTTAGCCAATCAGGATGACTTCCGGGAATGACGTCACGGCCTCGCTTGGGCGTGCATAGTTCATGAGCCCCGCTTGGGCGTGAATAATTAATGAGCCTCGCTTGGGCATGTATAGTTAATGAGCCTGACTTTTGGCATTCGCATCGGCTTAATTTTATCATCAAGTAAATTCAGATTTTAATAAAGGTTAACGCGCGTTACCGCCCGCCGCTCGCTAGCAGGGAAATCATGAAAATCAAAATATTTTTTGTTGGATATGTAGTACAAGTAAGCGAGCGATCGATTGTACATGTACAAGTTCTCGCTGCCCGCACCACAAGTGTGAGCAAAACTTGTGAACAAATTGATGCA
Organism: Meandrina meandrites; assembly: GCA_963693305.1. Lineage (NCBI taxonomy): Eukaryota > Metazoa > Cnidaria > Anthozoa > Scleractinia > Meandrinidae > Meandrina > Meandrina meandrites. The sequence continues at coordinate 23,028,191 of OY855911.1, read as the reverse complement.
ATGAAGACGAACAACAATGCTCGCGTGCACTCGTTTTGCGAGTCTTAAATTGTGTCAGCTTCGGTTCCTAGGTAAGTTTTAATTTTTTTCCCGAACTGTTTTAATTTTCGCTGAACTGTTGTCGTTCATTTAAGGACCTTGTGATACTTGTTTTTCCTTCGAGAAGAATGGCAAAACGAAGCGCACGCCGAATTATATTTTTGCCGAACGGTAAAATTACAAGAGAGCCGCCAACACATTCGTCTAGGGTTAAAAACGTGAAAACTTTCGTTCGATGGCTAGTTTTAATTGTGGCTGAACTGTTGTCATTCATAGTTGGACGTCGTTCGAAGTGAGGGCTGTGAAAAAAATTGTTTTTCCTTCGAGAAGAATGGCAAAACGAAGCGCACGCTGAATTATATTTTTGCCGAACGGCAAAATCGCAGCAGAGTTGTTGACGTATCGGCTTAAAGTTAAAAACGTGAAAATTTTCGTTCGATGGCTAGTTTTAATTGTGGCTGAACTGCTGTCATTCATAGTTGGGCGTCCTTCGAAGTGAAGGCTTTGAAAAAAATTTTTTCCTTCGAGAAGAATGGCAAAACGAAGCGCACGCTGAATTATATTTTTGGCGAACGGCAAAATCACAACAGAGTTGTTGACGCATCGGCTTAAAGTTTAAATCGTGAAAACGTTCCTTCGATGGCTAGTTTTAATTTTGGTTGAACTGTTGTCAGTCATAGTTGAACGTTCCTTCGATGTGAGGATCGCCAAAAGAAATAGAAAGCCATTGGAAGCGCGGTTGTGAGTATGAAAAACAATCAGCCGAGCGAGCAACTTCGCTCAACTGATTTACTGCAGAGAGACGACTTGTCTGTCAAGTGTAATAAAATTCGAGTTCGTGTTATTTAGGCAATCGACAAAAAGCTAACAATAGGAACCAACGGGTCTAAAACCTTATTTTTCGGCGATCACAAGAGGAAATGTAACACAAACTACTCGTCAAGATTTGTGGTGAAACTGAATTTATTTCCTTCGTTCACGCTTAAAATACAATCCAGCCAACGCTCTCCGTTTCGTACACAGTGAAAAAAAGAAGCAGCTTACCTTGAACCTCGTAACCTTCTCGAATTAAACGCGTTCGCTTCCCAAATAACCAACCGAGAGAAAGAACAAGAGTCTGTAGGTTTTTCTGAGAATGTCACTCGAGATTCCGAGAAAAACACGCGAGCCCCTCCACGCGCGTGCAGGGGTTAGGCAGGGGTCTGGATCTGAGGTGTCTCGTGCGCCTGCGTGTGAGTGAAAAACGTACCGTGAACGTAAGACAGCGCACCACAAGTGCGAGCAATGAAGACGTGAGCAATATATAAGGCTGAATGGTACTTGGGATAGGCAAGTTCGCAAATTCGGGGGGGTCTAGGGGGTTGAGAGTTGGCCACTTTCTGTACCCTTTTGGACGACTCGTGCGATGGCGAATGACGGAGCGGTGGTGGGGTTCCGGCTCCAACAGGGGTGTGCTCGAGATCTCTTCGGAGATCTCACCCACGGTCCCAGTGGTTAAATGGGAGGAAAGTCCTAGCCGTGGGGCTAGGCAAAAGTCCTAGCCGGTGAGGCTAGGCAAAAAGTCCTAGCCCGGGAGGGGGGCTAGGCGAGAACGGCCAACGAGCACACCCCGACCGGGGTTTTTGTCTTTTTTCAATGTAGCAAACCGAACTGCGCATGCGTGTGGGTGAAACTGTAACGGGGGACAAAGGAGAGCGCACCGCAAGTCAGAGCGCGGTACGCGGTACGACTAGACGTGCGTGGAATCTCCTGTGTTGCATCGAAACTTACTGAACACCATACGGTTCAAAACTTTGGCCAAGAAGTCTACAGCTCCAGTGGAGTTCTTCGTTTCTGAAATATGGGAGACCTTTTTCTTAAAAATAACATGGTTTAATTTCTTGCTTCGGTGTTTGCAAATGAAGTTGACAGCGATTTCGTCTTAAATTCTTGCAGGAGTTTTTCAATGGGTTGCTTTCTTTATCCACGGTGCTGTACTTCATGGCTTTGTAATGGCAGGAATTGTTGTGCTTCTTTCTTGGACTGATAGGACAATTGACGCAGCAGTTCGTCTTGAGCGGTTCTTCATTGTGTATGCTTTTCCCATATTGATTGAGTGGAAGCATCGTATTGAGAAGTGCTTTTCATACTTAACAGACCCAGCCGTGAATGTTTCGTTGTACGAGTTCGTCGTATTTCCGCTCCAATTCTTTCTTCTCCTTGTAGAGCTTGGCATACTCTTCCATGAGGCGACTCGTCATGTTTGCCCTGATGATCGTAACCTCGTGCAATTGTTTAAGAACGTCGATTGGAGTAGTAAATTCGTCGTGTGGATCTTGTTTACTTTCTTGGAGCCGTGTTATGATCTGACTTATCTGATTCGTCTGTTCCTTCAGAGTCTGGGTTGATGCCTGCACGCACGTTTCCATCGTGAGAGTCTTTTCCTTTGACGACGACGTCCGTGCTACCGCACCACTCTACGAGTGTTTCTTCTAACTCGATCATGTCCTCTTGTAGCTCTTCGAGTTCCTGCTGCATGACAGTGACATGCGAAGACAGGCTTTCGTTGATGTCGTGTAAAATGTCAATCAAGGGGTGATTGATGTTGGCCATGGTGTTGGGAAAAGTGCAACGCTGCTCGAGGGGGCTGGTGTTTTTATACCTTTTTTGGTCTTGAACGTGTTGCCAACTGACGCTTGGGAGGTTGTATTTTGTTTCATGTCATCACAAAAACACCCGCGTGCAGCAACGTACGAGTAGGAAGACGAGCGTCACCAGTAACTCCTTGAACGTGGGCACTCGGTCGGGATGCGTGTTAAATACCCATTCTTTGTGCAGGTCGTAGTCACGTTGTGGTAGTTTGATTCGCATGTTTTCCATGTGTGCAATGAAATGAAACAGCGTAAACGGTCTTTCGTCGTCTTCTAACTGAAACGCGAAGATGGCTTTCGGATCCAACAGATCGGCAGGGAGGTCATAATCTCCTTTCCAGACGGTGGCGGTTCGATCTCCGTCGTATAGATTCCAAATTCGTCTCCACATCCATTCCTTCGTGCGAGACATGATGCGAGTCAATGGGGCACCCGCATTACCCCGCCATTCTTTAAATAGCTGACAATCAAACCCAGGGGGGACATAAGAAAGAATGTGCATTTTCGTGCCTCCGCCTAAAATGGCTCACTCGATGGACGACGTGCCGGAAGATCCTGTCCGACGAGATGGGAGCGTCGTACAGTGCAGTAATTTCCATTTTGAAATCACCAGCGAGGCTTGGAAGAAATACTTTGTGATGGCCGTCCTCAAAGTGATCCACGAGAAAGAAAACTTGGAACCTGCGTGTCACACCATTTACTCGTTCGATTCATTTCAGCACGTGTTAGACACACAAGACAAGATCTGGAGAGGGCTAAAGTCGTTGGTCTTTGGCGAAGTCGCCCTCTGATTGGTTACTCTTGTGATCGCCGAAAAATAAGGTTTTAGACCCGTTGGTTCCTATTGTTAGCTTTTTGTCGATTGCCTAAATAACACGAACTCGAATTTTATTACACTTGACAGACAAGTCGTCTCTCTGCAGTAAATCAGTTGAGCGAAGTTGCTCGCTCGGCTGATTGTTTTTCATACTCACAACCGCGCTTCCAATGGCTTTCTATTTCTTTTGGCGATCCTCACATCGAAGGAACGTTCAACTATGACTGACAACAGTTCAACCAAAATTAAAACTAGCCATCGAAGGAACGTTTTCACGATTTAAACTTTAAGCCGATGCGTCAACAACTCTGTTGTGATTTTGCCGTTCGCCAAAAATATAATTCAGCGTGCGCTTCGTTTTGCCATTCTTCTCGAAGGAAAAAATTTTTTTCAAAGCCTTCACTTCGAAGGACGCCCAACTATGAATGACAGCAGTTCAGCCACAATTAAAACTAGCCATCGAACGAAAATTTTCACGTTTTTAACTTTAAGCCGATACGTCAACAACTCTGCTGCGATTTTGCCGTTCGGCAAAAATATAATTCAGCGTGCGCTTCGTTTTGCCATTCTTCTCGAAGGAAAAACAATTTTTTTCACAGCCCTCACTTCGAACGACGTCCAACTATGAATGACAACAATTCAGCCACAATTAAAACTAGCCATCGAACGAAAGTTTTCACGTTTTTAACCCTAGACGAATGTGTTGGCGGCTCTCTTGTAATTTTACCGTTCGGCAAAAATATAATTCGGCGTGCGCTTCGTTTTGCCATTCTTCTCGAAGGAAAAACAAGTATCACAAGGTCCTTAAATGAACGACAACAGTTCAGCGAAAATTAAAACAGTTCGGGAAAAAAATTAAAACTTACCTAGGAACCGAAGCTGACACAATTTAAGACTCGCAAAACGAGTGCACGCGAGCATTGTTGTTCGTCTTCATTGCATCAATTTGTTCACAAGTTTTGCTCACACTTGTGGTGCGGGCAGCGAGAACTTGTACATGTACAATCGATCGCTCGCTTACTTGTACTACATATCCAACAAAAAATATTTTGATTTTCATGATTTCCCTGCTAGCGAGCGGCGGGCGGTAACGCGCGTTAACCTTTATTAAAATCTGAATTTACTTGATGATAAAATTAAGCCGATGCGAATGCCAAAAGTCAGGCTCATTAACTATACATGCCCAAGCGAGGCTCATTAATTATTCACGCCCAAGCGGGGCTCATGAACTATGCACGCCCAAGCGAGGCCGTGACGTCATTCCCGGAAGTCATCCTGATTGGCTAAAAAATCAAAGCGGCCATTTTATTGGTCATGTGACCCATATCCGGCTTTATGATTGATCGAGCCGAAATGTCTCGCCCTCTGATTGGTTACTACCCCAAGTAACGCCTTATACTACAACACGAGATTGAAAACAGCAACCCATGTTGTTTGTCATTGCAATCCATAAAAACTCCTGTGGTAAACCATGCAGCGCACCTGGTGAAGATTTCTTTTAGGTCTTGAGGGTCCGTGCATGCAGTGAGCGGATGCGACCTGGAAACTCCCTAGTATGGACTTCCAACCATGTACACTGACATTTTCACTCGCGGCACCGTTCATATGCAGCATGAATTGTGACTCATTCTTTCTTCTTTTGTTGGTTGAATCTTTTCATGCATTCAAAATAACCTCCGTTGCTTCCCAAACCTCTGTGATGCATTCAGTGGTTGTATTGATCTTGTAATTCCATCCTGCATCCAAAATGGAAGAAGAAGAGAATTTGAAGCTGGAGATGGATGAAAAGTACGTGCAACCATGGCTTCGTCGCATTTCTGTTGTTCCAAATGACATAGGATTCTCTTTGCGGTTCCAGCTCACGAAGAATCTAGTTACGTCTTCGCCTTTCTTCTGCACTCACCTTGAGCGAGTCTAAACAAACTTTATGGGGTCTCGGTGACTTGCACTCGATAATCAGAAAAAACTGTCGTTTTTCAGACACTTTGTTTTCTGCACCTTCTTAAGACAGTCGCGGCTTTGAGTGTGTTCATTATTGTTTTCTTTCGAGCCTCTGTAGATGCTTCAAGTGCTGTTAACCCAAACCCTTCTGTTCTTGTATTGGGTAGCGTTTTCCCAGGCATCTGTAGATGCTTCTTGTAAACATTGGTAAAAAAATAAAAAAATCATGTTTGAAATTCAGGTCTCGTTTCCGTTTCCGCTCACGTGACTTCCGGTCACCTCACTTCCGCATTCCAATCCCCTTGGTTGCTAGGCGACCAAATGACGTCACGCTCTCCTCTGATTGATCTAGACCCGTCACGTGGGCCAAATACGCCTCTCTGATTGGTTACAGCCCAAAGGGCCAACCATTACTACTATAGTACCTCTCTCCACCCAGGTGTATAAATAAATGGGTACTGGCAAATTTACTGCTGAGGGTAACCCTGCGATGGACTAGCATCCCATCCAAGGGGGAGTAGAAATACTGTGGTTGCTTCATGCTACGGAAACCGGGATAAGCTCCAGCCTGATGGGCCACTTGGCTTGTATGCAGACTTTACCTTTTACCTAGTATTGCAACATTCTACGATAACTACATGTATGTGAGAGTCTAAAAGTTCCTTTTTTATCTTTTCAGAAGGAAACCAACAGAACAAGCTGACCAAAAAGGGAAAGGCTGCAGACAAAGTAGACAAGTTGGGAATAATAATTAAATAATGTAATGCCAATTTATAGATGTGCTGTATGATGTGCAATGTTCACTGCCTGAAAATTTCTTTTGTCCCTGGAAAGTGAATAAATAATCTTTGCAAAAACTTTAAATTCATGAGCTTTATATACTACATGTAATCAACTTTTGCAAATTCAGGAAAGTGAAGAGAGGCACATTTACATGTAATTTTATGGTTTAATTGCCACTGCTTTAGTTTAAGCATCCAGTGCCTTGCATTTCACAAAAAAGGAATTTTCACGTAAAAATAACCATCCATATCCAATACAATCTATACCCAATCTCTGGTCGCAGCCTTATGTGCCTCTTAGGCGCGATGAGGATAATATATTATATATATCCAATACACTCACATTGACTCAATTTGTCAATTAATTAGCACTGGCAACTTGACTTGGTGAGAGTCTAGTTGCAAAAATAACCGCCTGAGGACTTGAATTTTCTTGATTTTTCTGGCCGTGATCAACAAAATTTTGCCTGTTGGAACTCTCGGGTACTGTACATGTATGTACACTGTATCTGTACAGCCCTTCTGGTTAATGATTACCAGATCCCAACCAGTGGATGCTATTTTTTGTTTGCCTGCTCTGCTGATACTCAAATTGTGGATATGTCTGGTATTCATCTCCCAGCATTTTTTTCTCAGAAAAGTGGAAACTATTTTGTTGCTGGCTATTTTTATACTGGTTTCACTATCTGTTTATGCTTTTTTATTATATTAACGTGATCTTGTATATTTTAACATTGTCTTAAGCACATTACATTTAAAACACTACACGAACAGAGCAAAATATACATGCACATATAATTTAAGCACAATTTCAAGACTGTTGGTTCCAAAAACAGAATTAAAATACATGTAGCATAAAAAAAAATAGTTTACAAATAGTGTGAGAATTTAAAATATATTTTTAATGCTGTTTCCAACCTGCTTCAGTCTGGAATTTTAAAGAAGTTTCAAAATATGTTTTAATACTGTTTTAAACAGCTTTAAAACACCATTTCAAAATATGTTTTAATACTGTTTTAAACAGCTTAAAACACCATTAAAAACAGTCAAAAACTATATTTAAAATATAATTTAAACACCTATTTTTAGGTGTGAGGATTTAAAATATATTTTTAACCTGTTTGTATACTGTTTGTAATAACTATATTTTAAATTCCAATCTGTTTCTGTGGAATTTTAAAAAAAGTTTCAAAATATGCTTTAATGCTGTTTTAAACAGCTTAAAAACACCATTTCAAAATACGTTTTAATAATGTTTTAAATAGCTTAAAACACCATTCAAAACAGTCAAAAACTATATTAAAAATATAATTTAAACACCTATTTTTAATCTGTTTCACAAAAATAGTTCAAAAATAGTTTTCAAAAATAGTTAAAAAAACAGATTTAAAATAGTGTTGTGTTTGGTAATATAATATATTAATATCATTATTAATATTAATATTTTACTCACTGATATTTTAACACCGGAAATACTTTCAGATGAAAAGACCTTAAAGTGAATTATATTTGGGAGCAATTTTAAACAGGTTCACCACTTGAAACGACTCTTTGAGAGCCAAAAGTCCGAGATGAGCAGATGAAATCATGAAATTTGAAAGACCTTGATACCTTTTTTTTTATAACTGCTTTTTAACAGTTAACGGTAAAATTTACCCTTTTTTGACGGTTGACGGTTAAATTTTAGGCGTTATGACGGCTGATGGTTACAGTTAAGCGCGTCGAACCGTAGCCACCCGACTAAGTTTCTGATATCGTTTTGACAAGTTTTTGATTAGTTTAATGGCTTCCGGTTGCACAACGGTTCTCACGAACGATCTGTGAAAAGTTCAGTTTCAACCGGTTCAACAAACCCAGAAGACATTTCCTGTACGAAAAGTTAAGTTTGACCAAATTTTTGTCGGCATAAAATTTATATATCGCCAGTTGAACTTAGCAAAATCGCTCGTGCGAAACGTTGTTTGAAACCCTTTCAAACTCTGACATTCGAAGACGAATCATTCAACAGCTGTTACCCCGCCTTTCATTTTTCAAGGTATCTGATTGGTAGTTTAAAGCAACCGGAATCCGTAAAACTCATCAAAGCAATAAAAAAGATGTAAAAAAGTTTGTCGGGTGGCTACGGTTGGAGGCGTTTGACTGTAGCCCCATTAAGACCCTATGGCAATTAATTGTACAAATTCAATGCTTCGTCATTGAGACCGAGTGTTGACCTGCTTTTACCTGTAAAATCGTTTTCAGCTTGGATCTGATTATTTTGTCGTACCACAGTCGTTAAGAACACGTTGGAGAGACTTGCCGCCTACATTTGGCAAGAAAATGTCGATGACTACCATAAAAAGAAGATTTCACAAACTACATCGACGACATTTGGATAAGAAGTGTTTGATTCGCGTCTTCCTTGGCATGGCAGCAGTTTGTTTTTTAACAGGCCTCCTTCTTCACGCAGTTTTAAACAGAGAACCCTTACATCGAAGTGTAAACGACACACGATTCCGAGAGTACGAGATTGTAGGTCGGCAGTTAGGGAGGGACTTTTCTTTGGGTAGGCTTTTTGCATTTATTTATTGCTTTATCGCCTTTTAAACGGAAGTATGATCATTTCCAATAGGTGTGATAAAGAAAATTGCCTTTGGTTTGAGTGTTCTCGTTCGATCTTTCCTATCCTTTAAAAAAAATACCTGTGATTTTGACTAATTATTCTAGGAGTGATTAAACCTGCAGAATCGTTATAGTTTATGAGATGAAATTCAAATATTGCGTGCTGCAGACTCTGACGTCTTCCACAATGTTCGGTTTATTTAAATAAACACGATACCCTAAATTAAAATAAAGACAATCTTGTGATTAACTGTCAAGTTTTCCATGATAGTTTCGTTATTTAAATAAACTCAATGTGACAAAGTTCACAATTGCTTTTTTCTTCGCTCAAAGTTATTTTTTACATAGTATTTTACTATATGTGCTATTCCATAGTTAAGTATGAAGTATTCGATCGGTTGTCAGGTTTCTGTTACACAAACCACAATTTATGTTCTTGTTACTACATGTATCAGTAATTAATAGCCTGCTCCAGCGCACATCAGTCGAGTTACTGATTCATTAGTGAATAAAAAACTCTTGTTTCATTTAGCTTGAAAGCATGTATAAATCTGGGCCTGGCAAATTGCGGTTTAAGGTGTGCAATTATTTGCAACAGCTTTGAGTAACAGGATATGACATAATGTTATAGGGCATGAAGAAATTGGTAGTAACAACCTAATTTTAGTCAGTTGCACATAAGCCTTCCATTACAAAAACAACCCTATTGTGTTTCTATTTTATTCTATTTTAATTTTTTCCTACTTTACCCGCTACCTGCTATTGGTTTATATAAGGTGATTTTGGTATTTTTATTAAGGTGCCCACATGCTGATAGTGATCCATTCTTTTCCTCCTTTATAGCAAAGAGCAATTACTTATGTCCAAGAAATGAAGTTCTAAGAAGTTCAAAGGTGAACATACTTGGAAGATACCCTACAAGACGTCGTACGTATCATTTAATATATAAAAAGATCGTGTGGCATTTCTGGAAAAGTCTAGACTTTTCCGGAAATGCCACACGATCTTTGTAAGCATTGTTCTAGGTTCTCTATATCTTTGCATGTACGAGTTACACTGGACGGAAAAATGGATTTTCGAAAGTTTAGGAGTCGAGCAAATATGTAGCAAATTTAGGAGCCTAAATTTGAACCACATTTGCAATGACTGTAAAGGAAATGTAAACATACATCTTTGCTCTGGTGGCAAAAGTGTCCAAATTTAAAGTGAATATAATATTTGCGTCAAATTTTCTTTACCTTTGCTACTAAAGCAAATCTAAAAATTTTACTTACATTTGCATAGGAATTGCTCTCTTTGCAAAAATAGTACTTTGCCTTTGTTTACAAATGCAGTCAAATATGGTGCAAAACTGTTTATTTGCATCCATATTTTCACATAATTCAAATGAGCACGTTTGGCATTGAGTTTACTCTCATTTGTTTTAAGGGCAAATGTGTGAATTTGCGATTAATTTGTCTTTGTGTACAAATGCAGTCAAATATAGTGCAAAACTATTTATTTACATCCATATTTACTCATAATGTAAATGAGCACGTTTGGCATTGAGTTTACTCTAATTTGTTTTAAGGGCAAATGTGTTAATTTGAAATGAATTAACCCTTAAAATATTGCTCAAAGATTGGTCTTTGCAGTTTGTGCATTATATGTAAACCATTGCTGCATTACTTTCGAAGTGTTTATCACATTTTCCTTAATTACTTCCACCTAATTTTAACCGTGAGACAAATCATGACAAATGTTCAACTTTCACACTTAGTCTAGTGTTTTAAGGAACTGACAGTCTTACACGTTGTAATTTAAAGACAAATCATTTCCAGCAAAATACAGCATAAGCATTTTGATGGGTTATCAGAATTCCACACTGAGACTTCAAGTTTGTAAACAATCTTATAAATTGTTTCAGCCAAGAGCTGCCAAAGTACAAAAGCAAACCAAAAAATGGAAAACAATGTGTATTTCCTCTGGTCAAATGAACTGTGTATGTTTTTAATAGGAATGAGTTCTGGTTAAAAGAAAACTTTAAATATTTTGAGTGGTGTTTTATAATAAGGGACCGGTCATTATTTAACTGGGGAATGGCACTAACGTTGTGAAGAGGTGGGCTAAAATAATGTGACCCTCCCCACTTGAGCCCCCAAAAATAACCCTCCCCTTTGAATGGACACAAAAGTAAACACATCATGGTGCGTCTTGTGGAAACCATTGTTTTTAGGTCATCTTCTATTTCCTGTCTTTTGTTTGTTGCCATGCATGTTCATGCTATTGGTGATCGCAACACCAGAGCTCCCTAATAATTGAAATCGGCGTTAAGGTAAGGTTTGGAACTTAGCCAATTCGCGCTCTCTGGGCAATTTTGAATCCTTTTAGATCTATTTTCTGCGATTCTAAGCATCAAATGGTCTTTTCAAGCATGCAACCACAGCGTTTATCGTTTCGAGAACGAGCATTGGCACAAGTTAGCCTTGCGAGCAGCAAGCATTTCCAAACTACCCCTGCTAAAAACTGGGCATGCAAGCATTTGTAAGAATATAAGGGGTGTAGCCAAGGAGGGGTCCTGGGGTGCCAGTAATCCCCCTTTGTGAGATAATTTTTTAAGTAAACAACATACAAACCTTATAATTCAAATGACAAGAATAATGGATACTCAGCGGTGATATGTGATGTATATACACATGAATTTCAGGGAAGCACTGGAAGAGGGTATTTCCTTGTTCTGCTATGAAATACCTAGTACGAGGTAGATTACATTGTCTCCTGCATAATAGCACCAAATTTGGTTTCCTGCATGCAGCACTTGGTCACATTGATACATAGGTGTTTGGATTGCTTGAAAATTCTGTTTTGATTCTGTTTTATGATGTCACAATGTGGACAAAACAATAATTGTAGTGGTGTATTTAGGAAAATGACTGATTTTGCTCTCTGACCTGATGTCTATGTCAATGCTACATGTATGCTTGTACTGTCAACCTGACCAAGCTTATTACTGGATGATTTTGAGTACAACCATCGCTGAAATATTCTTATTGTTTGTAACCAAATGTGGGCGGCACAACGGCATAATGGTTTGTGTGCTGGAGTCGAGCGAGCGGTCCTGTTTCGAATCCTTGCTGGGATAATTCTGTTGTATTTTTTGGGAAGACACTTTACTCCCTCAGTACCTCTCTCTAGCTAGGCATTTTATCACTTGGTCCCCCCTGTCTTATACTAAAGGAAACAAATCAATCTACTGGGCAAAGGCCCAGCAGTCAAATCTTGTATAATTTTTAACTGTATCAAAAGTTAGTGACAAGTGGAAAATGAGATTTCAGAGACACTGTTATGGGTAGGTAAATCAAGATAAAACTGAGTACTACATACAAACACGATTTTTGAATTTCTCAATATTATCCACCATTAAGCAACGAATCCAGGAATTGTAACAGCTATAGAGAAATCTGATGCTCTTTCCTTGACTAGTACATGCACCTGCCTAATGAAAAGAAATTTCTTCCTTTTTTCGACTATTTTGCTTGGTTACCAAGGAAAATGGTAAGAATTGGGATCATTGGAGCAATCTCTGACACACATTTTTGTATACTTTCAAGGGACTGTTTTAATTTGTCAAGGGAATACTTTTCGCTGTGGGCGATAAAAACGTCACTGGATAGGGATGCGTCAGCAGTTCTCGATCCCGAAGTGTTATTTTCACGCGTCGCTCGTCATTTAGCCTGTCTAGCCTTTTCCAAACTACAGGTAGGTATTTCTGTGCTATTCATCGATTGAATCGCTTAGTTTTACATGCTTAAAAGCTGCTGCGAATCTTCATTGTCAGAGGATATCGGCCAATGCTATTTTCTATTGTTACAAGTCTATTGTTTGTCGTCTTTGAAAGAAGTATTTTTAGCTCGTCACGCAATCTTTTGTTTTGACCACAATTCAAGATAATTCACGGACTTGATCACGACTTAATGCAGCTTCTCAAGACTTCAGACAGGAAAATGGTAATGTACAATATTGCTTCGAACTTAATGGAATTTTTAGAAGGATCGGTAAAGCCACTTAGTGAAAAATTGACTACAAAAAGCCGTCGGGCTAAAATTAAACTTACGCTTTAGTGTGAATAATGCAGGATCTCACGGATTCAAAAATATGCAGAATTTTGAAGCTTTGATACATTAGTAGCTACATCTTGAAATGAGAATTAATCTAAAACAAAACTTCCTTCAAGTTTCTTTCATTTGCCCAGTTTATGTTTGGAATTTTAGGCTTCTGAAGCGTATTGATTTGAAAAGCGCATGGTGACATCTGATATGCAGCGTGCGGCCGACTTACCATCGCGTTGTTGTTTAGTTTACGACCTTTTACATGCAAAGATTTACTACAGTACTTCGGAAAATGCAAACAAGTATTTTTTTTGTTATTAGTTATAGTGATGGATAGCATAAAAAGCAATCTGAGTGTTAATTTTGTGGAAGGAATTCAGTAGTTTTCCGCTATCTCACGGCACCATGATTCGCAAATTATTATCCCCAATTACCGCTTTTCTGTACCAAGATAATACCACTGGTGGTAAATAAATGTCAGTGACAGTTGTACAGAATGAAAACCTACCTTTCAACAGAGTGTTTTGAACTAGTGTTACATTTTGTAGAAAGAGTTCGCGAGTTGTTAAAATGACGCGCGGAGGTGAAGAAATTTTTTTCACCGTCTTCAAGTTTGGTTTCGGATCAATTTATCAAGGTTGATAATTAACATTTCAAATCATGAATTGGTCTTTCAGCCTGTCTAGTTGTAATAAACGTTTACTTCAGAAAGGAATTATTTGTCTGAATTTAGTACGCATATGGTATATTTTTCCCACTCGCACGTTTGTGTTAAATGCCGTAAAAGAGCCAGGATTTTTTTTTTTTTTTTTTTTGGGGGGGGGGGGGGGGGGGGAGGGGCGGGGTGCGCGCTAATAAAAGCCTTCTGGACTTTGATCCAATGGGTTAATGCATCGCAAATCGCTTTCAATACTGAAATTTCCCCAACGCATACTCTATAAAAAGCACTCTGAGTGTTAATTTTGTGGAAGGAATTCAGTAGTTTTCCGCTATCTCACGGCACCATGATTCGCAAATTATTATCCCCAATTACCGCTTTTCTGTACCATGATAATACCACTGGTGGTTAAATAAATGTCAGTGACAGTTGTACAGAAAGAAAACCTACCTTTCACCAGAGTGTTTTGAACTAGTGTTATATTTTGTAGAAAGAGTTCGTGTTTTTGCGAGTTGTTAAAATGACGCGCAGAGGTGAAGAAATTTTTTTCACCGTCTTCAAGTTTGGTTTGGGATCATCCTGGCGTATCTAATCGAACAAAATCGAACAAAAATCCAATCGAACTCAATCGAACGATTGGTGTCCGATTGGGTTCGGCAATCGAACAAAATCGAACATCTATTTTGCTGTGAGTTCGATTTTCGAAACAATCGAACAAAATCGAACTAATCCGATGCAATTTTGTTCGGACGGTATCTCTTGACACCGGAAACTAGTAAAACGCGTAGGGTATAGTCACTATCAGCCTTTATTTAATGGAAATAAAGAAAAATAACTTCATACTGAATATAATTGTTGAAACAGAACAGAACAAAGTCAGTGTCAACGATTGATACTCATGTACCCTGGATGTACTTTGAGTGTTGATAGGAAATGGCTTATATCATTATCTTCGATGTGATTGTAAACAGACAGAAAGACAGACAGAAAAATTGGAGCCAATCTTCTTATAGATGACAAACTCTTCTCCCACATCTTCACTGAACCGACATTCTTGGTAGCCTTTTACACTACACGAAATCTTGATACGTGCAGTGTCCTCCCGGGTCTCCTTGGATGTAGCTTCCTGACGTTTTCGACATTTTTACTGAAAGCCGGGTGAAAGGGGAAGGGGAAAGCTAGCAGTGATTTGACCTTAACACTGAATTTCTACAGACCACGTGCCTATCATGCGATGTGAATATTGTCCTATCGAACAAGGGTACGGTAATCGAACGTTCGATTGAGTTCGATTACTGATCGTTCGATAATCGAACGTTCGATTGTGTTCGATTGGCAAAATTTTATTGTGAGTTCGATTATGTTCGATTGAGTTCGGCAATCGAACGATTGGTGTTCGATTGGGTTCGATTAACGAACTGTTCGATTACATACGCCGGGGTTAAGGCATCGCAAATCGCTTTCAATACTAACATTTCCCCAACGAATACTCCATGCAAAATAGTCGAATCTCGAAGAGATCTTTGATTCAAAATTGAGCTGAATCTCTGCATTGTCTTAATTGAACGATATGATGATTTCAAGCCATTCTCAGTAATGGTTGACATATTTCGGTTGTTGTAGTAAACTAACTGACTGCCTAAAGATGTCTACATCTTGGCAGTGGGCTTCCCAAAAATGACCACATTTTGAAAACCAATAGTGAATGCTACAACAACAAACAAAAAATGCTAGTCATGACTGAGAATAGCTTGAAATGATCAAATCATTATAAAGACAATGCAGGGATTCGGCTCAATTTAGAAAAAGGTAGAAATGTCTTTTAAGATATGGTTTCAAAGGCTTTGATTGAGGATTTTGTTACAAGTTTTACCTAAGACCACCTTTTTTGAACAATTTCCACGCTGGTCCCTTTACACGTTCAGCTGACTCGACGAATTACGTTACTTTTTTTTAACAATAATCTTATTTGTATTGTATTCGCTCATTAATTCTTATTTGGTTTATGTTTCTTGAGTTTTGTACCGCATTTTGATAGTTTCTCGCTTAGTAATCACTGGTTGTTCATCACTGGTTAATTGTTTTCGCTTTCATGTGCTACCACGCGCTGTTATATGTAATCATCTTTGCAATGTTATGTCATTTTTATACTGTAAACCTATTTAAGGAAATTGTAATTTATTGTTCACTTGCACTGCAACTGATGAAGGTCATTGACCCAAACGTCTATTTTTGTTAAAAGTTTTAACTTTTTTAGATTTTTTTACTGTATGTATATATTTTTTTCGCTCGAAGTTGTCCGTCCTCGTTCTTCGTAAGACCTTGTCCTTCCAGAGCGGACTTTTTGAGAGCTTAAAACTTATCTTGGATATGTGAATGAGCAGAGACTAACCGCTATAGAAATACGTATGACAAGCTAAATACAGAGGTGTCTAAATCTAGTAACGGGAAACCGTGCAGACCTATGACCTCTAAAAACATTTGCTGGGTGGCCGTCTTACGGCTCTCCTCAACTAAAAACTCCTCCCGTAATAATACAGCTGACAGCGTATAGTGCCCTTTCTATACAGGTGACAAGCAAAATAAATTGGACGACCAAATCCAATACAAAACGGCAACTGTAAAATTTCACGAACGTAGGAGTCTGTGTTGGCCTGTCACGTGCTTTTTGCTTTCCAAAATCTGGAATTCAGGATTTAGGCATTCCAAAATCTTGAATTCAGGATTTTGTCACTTCCAAAATCTTCTTGAATTCAAGATTTTGGCCTTCCAAAATCTCGAATTCAGGATTTTGGCCTTCCAAAATCTCAAACTCAGGATTTTGGCATTTGTTAACTCTAACTCTAAGTCATAACTCTACTGAAATAATTCTATTGCTAGTCGACCTTATTTGATAGAAGCTAAGATTATTACGTAAATCAAAGCATAACAAAAAGAACTTCGTCACTTGAGTATTAACATAATAATTTGCAGAATTTATCAATTCTTTGGTCACTTGTGTAGGAGGTAATTGTTTGATATTCGGTAGGTGATACTCTATTTTCCCTTTGAATTTTGTCCCTAAAAATTGACCATTTAGTGCAGTGGAAAAGTAAGTGAATTTTATCTTCAAATCGATTACATCCACAAGTAGGGCAGAGTCTATTAACCCTCGCGGGATTTGATCACATCTGCCAGTTTCAATCATTAGTCTGTGATTACCTTTTCTAATTTCACTAATTCTTTCCTTTTGTATAACTTCCTTTAAGGGTGTAAATAACAAGAAGGCTTATATTCTTTCTTTAAACACAGAACGAGCCGATAAAAAGGCCCCGTCTAGCACTTTGTTGGCTTTAATTTTAAAAAGTCGTGTCAGAGTGACGGTCATGAAAGAGAAGAGCTCCGCAAATTTTGCTTCTTAAATGCGATCCAGTTCATTTATATGGAATTAACAAGCTAACATACAATATAAACTACCAATAATTCTTTCCATTCAAGCTAAAAGAAAATGTAAACAGAAGTTAAGCAATAATCCTGGAAATTCAAAATTGATGTCCACCACGCACAAACACTGTTACGACATGAAAGCTCAAACAGATATTGCTGAACACATCAATGACAATCGTTTCATTATTTTGTTTTTATGGGTTAAGGATTCAAACAACAAAGATAACAATACTTTGGAAAAAAATCTCTACATTTCGAAATTTGGCGAACCAGGAGCTACGCTCTTTACAAACGTTCTTTTTATACTATCGTGAAACGGGAACAATCACCAAATTCAATTTTGAAGCGACAAAATTCAAAACTACAAGTTTCGTTTGCTCTTGGCTAGCTTTTATGTGGCATATCCTTGACTAAAACGTTATTCTCCAGCAACAAGCGGATTAAGATTTCAGAAAATCAATTTATAAATATTTCTTTGTTTACTTGCAACACATTTATCCAATGTAACTGTATTAAATTCAGTATCGGCGCTAAGCTCAGGTCGCTTGCGGGCAGGAAATTCCGTGATTTCGCAGAACAGTGACTGAAGCTACAGGTATCTTTCACTATTTCTAAACCTCGCTTTCGATTGTTTGCACCCAAGCATCAAAACAGGGAATTTTATACAAGAGAATCTTGATGCTATTTCTTGTACTGCTTTGAATCTATTTTTAGTTTAGAAAACGAGGTAAGTCGGAATCACACCACACCAAAAGCCATTTGATTGCATTTTCCAACGAATGAAATCATCGCATTGGAATTTGTGATTGGCAGGGGTTGGGAGGTTGAACAGTTCAGCCTCGTTATATAGGATCGCTCCGTGTTTAAAGTGTTATAGGATTCTAATTTCTTAGAGTATTGAAGAGTATGTTTCCAGTGTAAAATATGCTTGATCTCAGCATCAGTTTGGTCAAAATCAGGCAAATTATATAATTCTGACATCCTCATTACATTAGAGTAGAAACTACTTTTACCGGTGTGATGAAGATCTGATGGCATGAAACAAAAATTGTTTAAAAATAGTCATTTAATTTCCTTACTTTAAAGATATAAGGTGTAATTAATTATTTTCTGATTCATAGTTATAATAATAGAAAACCTATCTTGTTCAGCTCTACAAGCTACATTCGACGCCTTATAGCTTACAGTTAAATGACGCTTACAAAATTGGAGATGAGCTAAAATACTCAGCGAATTCGAAACACAGCACCAATGACTAATAACCTGATAACTGAAGTTTTGTTTACATTTAGGTCATTTGGCGATCGGTATAACCTCAATTACAAGGCCGACTGGGACAAGCTATCTCTTGGAAACTATTCAAAGTTTACTCGAGAATATGAATGATGTAGACAAAGCCCAAACATTTATTGTTGTATTTCTCGCTGACTTAAGCATGGCACTGAAATATGCTGCAGCCAAAGATATTTCAAGGATCTTCCGTAAAGAAATCGAAGAAAACCTTATACATGTTATTGAAGCATTTCCGCAATATTATCCACAGTTGTCGAAGTTGAAATTGAAATTTGGTGATTCAGAGGACAGAACAAAGTGGCGTTCGAAACAGAACGTAGACTTTGCCTTTTTAATGTGTTACTGTCAAGATCTTTCAAATTATTATCTTCACCTCGAGGATGACGTTACTGCATCGCCAAGTGTTTTCCAAAAGCTGCATGACTTTATTTCATCCCAAGAAAAGCCATGGCCAATTCTTGATGCCTCTGCTTTAGGCCATGTTGCCAAGGTTTATCATTCCAAGGACCTTGGAAATATTGCGTCGTATTTTTACCTCATGTATGACGAAATGCCCGTGGATTGGCTGATAGGGTATTGGCGAGAGATTAAGAGACCTGCAAATGCAAGATTTATTAGGCCTGCAGCTTCCCTGTTTCAACACAAAGGTATCACATCTTCACTAAAAGGAAAGGAATGGCTTTTAAATCAAACGTACGATAGATACTTTGACCTTTATGACCACAAATACAAAGGATTAAACCCTCAGGCAAGCGTATTGTCCTCTATATTACCGAGTGAAGGACACCCTTACGATGCGTACAGAAGTGGCATGAAATATTTCTGGGGAAAACAAGTCAAAATAAATGACTCTGTTGTTGTAAAGTTCCATTCTGCAGTTAATGTCAAACAAGTGTTTGTGGATACTGGTTCTAATCTGGCAATGGGAGACTGGCTGAAGTCCGGTGCCTTACAAGCTAGCTTTGTATCTACTAATAACAATACCCAAATGAATGGAACTAACTCGACATCCTGTGGGCATTTTGAGACTATTGCTCTGTTTGAACAAGGCAGAGCAAACATTACTTTTGCCAGTTTTAAAGAGACGCTGTGCTTACGAATTTTGGTAATGCAGAATCAATCTGAATGGCTTTTCCTAAGGGAAATAGATGTTTGGCACGCAAACAATTAATTTATGTTTTTTTTTTGTTTGTTACTGGTTGTTAGGTGTGCTTTATGTGCAATTTGATTCAGTTAAGGACAAATTCGTAAATAAATCTGTTTATTCTATAGCTGGGGTGCACGGATGTCACTATAATCATAGAACACAGGCCGGTATTTTTTTCTGTATGTAGCAAGTGGCTCAAATTGATGGCCTCGACAGAGGCATTAGTAATCAAGAAAAATGAGACATCGCGTCACCAGCCAATGGCGGCTATTTGGTTCAGATGTCTTTCTACCAAAAAATACAAAAGTCCGTCCCAATTCTGGAGATCAAGGAAACCATTGCAATTGGCTTATCAATCTTAGACTTTTAACAGCCCCCTTATCTTAAACGGGAAAGTTGGCAAGCTTTAGCAGTAACCAGTTCCATGCCGCTAAAACAACCAGAGGTGAGCACGCCTCTGTCATAAAAAGAAAAAAAAAATGAACATTTACGTGACCATTTGCGCGTAACCAATTTTGTCAATTGCAGATTTTTACTGTCACGCCGCAAAAAATATATCAATAAATCCAAAACTGTTGAGTCCAAAAAAAGAGAAAAATCAAGAAAACTACAGTTTGTAGAATAAATAATCTTCTTGTCCAAGTCTCAGCTTTGTGCAGTATTCCGTACTCGAGTTATCCGACAAGATATTCAACAAAACTAAAATTTATTCAGAAAGCACAGTATGGAAACGCCATATTGGTGCCCATGCAGTGGAGCACCAGCATGGCGGCCTGAAATCAATGAAAACGTCTGGAATTCACTTCTGTTATAAAAAAGCGGCTAGTTCACCCCCATGAACAAGTAAACACTTCTCGTAAAACCTCAACTGCTTAGATTGTTACAAATCTCAGGACGTGGAATTTTTTAAGCAATACGTGACAGCCTTCCGGCGGCCATTTTGATGCCGTGGTCGTGGAACTCCGAAATTCAATATGCTCTATCTTAAAGACGGTGCAAATGCTATCGAGCTAAAAACCTTCAACAAGATGTATGCTAAGAACGCTTAAAAGCCAGTGAAGGATAAAAACTCAGAGAATATTATTTTTCACATGCAAACTCAGTGGGGTCACGGTGTCTTATTAGTTGGCACTTTAAACCCCGGATGAAGTAGTTCGCCAGTTCAATTCGAGCGGTGTCCAGGGCCATAGCTTACCAACTGCCTTCGGCGCCCGCGGGCGGAGCACCATTGCTATAGAAATTGGTAACCCATCCAGCCGAGAAAATTTGGATGTCACGTCCGTACGTCCGTACGCACGGATTAGGGCTGGGGACGAGTTTGTCTTTGTCCTTGATTTGGAGTCCGAGGAGTCCTTCTCTGGCAAACAGTAACACAAAAACATTTTTTGGTTTGTCGAGAGTTAACTTATTTGTCGTAGAAATTTGTTAAAACACTGTGTCACTTCAGGTTGTTTTTTTCTCGCGTTTTCTTATTGATCTGGACATTACATTGCAACTTAAACGAAACGATTGGATGAAAATGCGCTAAAATAGTTGGTACGTTGTTCACCTTTTAACCTGAATGAAAGACGTGAAGAGAGCATACTGGAAAACATAGTGCTTCGTGAATATTTCTCACTCTATTTACTCATCAACTTTATGGAAACCTCGTGCCAAATGATTTAGGACAACCGCTTAACGGAATGATCCGAAATAATTGCCGACTTAAATACGATATACATCGGAAAACACCGAGATTTGAAGCACTGCGGCTGACCTTGGCTGAAAAGCTGCTGAAAAGTTAATTGAACTGGAATAAAAGTGAGCTCAGAGCTGGTGAAGTTCACTAAGTGATGGACAAAAGACTGCTAACAGACCTAACAGCTACACCGAAAGGAAAGGAGAGATCGATCTTCGCCGATAATTCAAAACACTGTAAGAACTTATATGTCGGTGGTGTTGGAGTAAGCTTACAACGAGTGGCGTTTTCGCTTCCGCTATTATTGTGCTGGTTTGAAATTTTAGCCCTGCAGAATTTACAAGCCTTCTCCAAACATGAGGTAACAAACGTAAATGTATGCACTAAGCGTAAGTCTTTTTTGTTGTGCATGACAATCTGTTTATACTTCATTTATGAGCGAATTTGAAGTTGTGTCGGTTTCGCATCTTTTCGTAAATATTTACAATTCAATTAATGCTGCTCTCAAACTTGTTCATGTTTGGACACTTTATACAGACATTGTTTATTAAATATTTCATTTGGACTAAATTGTTTGGTGTTTTAGTTTGTCGAGTTAATGTGATGTTCATTATTGGATTTTGAAAACAATATTAAATTATTAAGCTTCACGGATCAAAATCACGATTTCGATTTGTGAAAATCCTGCAAACAAAAACGAGTAAAGCTACTCAGCGATACTGCACACCAAGATATTTTTAAGTGACCTATTATCCAACCGGTCTTTTTGATACTCGATTGCATTTGTTTTGTTTCTCTTATCAGCGAGTGTGTTGAAATGATCTTGAAGTTTTGTACGGGTAAACCAATATATATTTCGCCGATTTCGTTGCGAGTTACCCGTGTTTGGCTCAGTGAGTTCAGACTACCTCCCGGGCTTTCCCTACCGCATATTTGCTTACCAGAGATGAAGAAAATTGAATCAGTTCTCTGCATAAAATTCCCTTAGGTATTTAACAACGCATACGATAAAACAGAATTAGATTATTATCATGCAACCAAACCGCAGCGAAAAGACAGAGGACGGTTCAAAACAACATTGTAAGCTTTATTCTAAGTTAGCGTGCACCACTTCCCAAATCACAAACTGTCACAATTCTTACACAAAATCTGACTTACAAAACCGGCACCATCAATTTGCAGAGTTTGTTTTGCTGCGGTGATTTTCTCAGTTTGCCGTGGGGTGAGTTCATTTGGTTTACTGTGTTTAGCAGCGATTTACTTTGTTTTTCTGTACTTTTTTTTTGCCTTGAGTTGATTTTTTGCCCTTACTGTTTTGTATTCAATCAAAACAAGATCAAGGTCCTTTTTACATTGAATAACTCATAAAGGTGTATTAATTAGTGTACAGTAAACGTTGTAAAAAGTTTTACAAAGATATCTGTTGTGTGCACCTACGTACGTACGTGAGGAACCCAATAAAGTGCACTCGTCAATTTCGGTTTAACCTCGAAATATGTTGACATCGCTTTCGTCAACAAAACCATGAGAGGTTTTTACATGTAAGATATTTTATACTTAAAAGTTTAACCATGAGCGATTAAAAACTAATTTATTTTGTGTACCACTGTATAAGCTTAGAAATAGTGTGGCTACTTATTTGCTAATGATAAATGGGAGCTCCGCTTTTAGGCCTGCCTAAATCTATATATTATTGGGTTCGCCTTTCTTCTTTTCGACTCGCTCTGCTCTTATTTTCGCAGGCTACCAGCTGGGTAATTGTGTTGTGTCTATGGGAAGATGTAACATGTAATGGTGGCTATGCTCAGGCCTGATAAGTCGGCTAGGTATGTATCGAGGAGGATTTCAAATCCACGGCAAAATGCATCCTCCACCGGAAAAAAAAATTGAAAATCTAGACACGCTCTAATGCCATTTCATGCACTTTGGAACACCTTTCGAGAATAATGGTTTAATATCAAAATGCGGCTCATCTTGTGCATGATTTTTTTTCTTTGCGTTTGTCCTTGCATGATTTTTTTTTCAGAAAATTTGCCTTGCATAATTTTTTGGGGGTTGTCCCCCTCCCCCCAGCATTTTTCTAATGGTCCATCCCTAATATATTATAACGACTGTAAGGACTGGACTAGACTGGACTGTAAAGAAACTAATGTTAAAATAGCCTGCCATGATCCAAATATTTGTCCAAACAAATTAAGCTCCCCCCACCCGGCATGCAGGGGCGGGGGTATAAGGGATAAGGGGTAAGAGATAAGCTCGTACCATTGACGGAAATAACCCAGGGTTTCAGTTTTACGCGCAACAGACGAAAGCAACCGGAGAAAGGGAAAAAATGAGGACAATGCCTTGCACATTCATTTGATTGCCTGAAACAAGTTGACTTCATTAGCCAGGCCTGAAACCGATTTGAAATTAATTCATTTATTTATAACGAGTCATAAGAACAGTGCTATCTTTCAGCTAGCGACAAATTAGTCTAACTCTAACTGTACAGTTCTGGCCTATGTTAACCATTTAGAATGACCCTTAAGGAAAAAAAGCTAGAACAAAAAATACTCAACTAGTCGAATCAACCGAATACTGTTGATCCCAATAGATCTCAGGAACTGTCGATTCTACTCTTTTTTTTTTTTTTTTTCGCCTAATAAGCATATATTTTATTGCTTATGCAGTCGTTTTCTTAGCTGTAAGTGTTAAGTTCCCTTACAAACGGTAGTTTACTAATAATATTAATTGCTTTTCTGTTACAGACATACGTCAACCTTCAAAAATATGATGACAGTTTGCACGCCAACGTCGAAGATCTCGCAGCTGAATAACTGCGACACCCGCTGACTCTTGGGAGCTCTAATCAAATTAGAACCTGCTCAAATTTGCCTCTAGTTGGGTCCACGATCGATGAATTGTAACTGAACTCTAATACGTTTAATTTTCTGTGACCATCGTTCCACTTTGGCCAGGGCTTAATAGATTAATGTCTCAATACCAAATGCATACATATGCGATTTAGATAACCTAACTACAGAAACCTAATGCTGATCCACCGATAAAACGTATACAGCCAAAACGCTAGCAAGTTAAATTTTTCACACTAAAGCTTTCGTTTATGTTTAAGTTTCTTTGGCGTCTCTCTGGCGTTCATATTGTCTACCAAACTCCAACCGACCTTGTATGTTCATCTCAGACGTTCACTGGATCCTGAAAAAGAAAAATTTTAAACACATTTCTACTTTAAGATGAGTTTACGTAAATGGTTGCGAAACACGCTAGTGAAGAGATAAAGCCAATAAAATGATAAGTGACGGTCGTAAAGAAAATAGAATAGAAAATAGAATGTAATTTCTGACTTAGATAGAAACCATAAAAGAATATGGTAAGAAGAGAGTACCCAGAAGTCTCAAAACAACGGTTGGCGACTAAAAGTCGCTACGAAATAATCATGCGCAACTCTTACGTATAATTCCGCTAGCACCCTGTCGCGGACCCAGACGTGTACATGTGCAATCTTATTTGGATTTTCCCATATTCGGCAGTTAAAAGTTGGTGATCTCTTGCCAAGGGTATCTTGAGACAAAGAAATAGCATACCAGTCATACGTGTACCTGTTCGTTTCTCAGCCTAATGTACCCTCCACGTCCAGAGCTCTGAGTTATTTCATCCTGCTGAGGTTCGTAAACTGTGGTCATGGCTTCAGATGTATCAACTTGAACCAACTGTGGTGAATAACCCAACGCTCCGGAAACTGGTGCAATGACCATTTGAGATTGGCCTCCCTGTGCCCCTGGTGTGACGGTCTGCACTGCAACCATGCCACCGCCTGCTTGCATTGGACCGGCAGCAGGGCCACTGACTGGGAAAGGAGTCATAGTGTAACCAGGGTTGACCGTGTACATCATTTGTCCCTGAGAAAAGAAAAGAAATATGTGCGCATTGATTGACATTGTTCTACATGGTCGATGGCTGTGTAATAATAATGTGTGTTAAGATATTTCTCATTAAAGGTAGCCATCCAGCAAACATGTTGTACATGTTTTAGGTAAACATGGTTACATACTCCATTTTCAGGACTGAACATTTGCAGTGGACTATGCAAGTACCATGGGTGTGACACAGTGTAAAACCACCACCACCCCCCCCCCCCCTTACTTTGGAAACTCCTAGCCACACCCCGGTGTGTTACATGTTAGGAAGAAACAAACAGACATACAAACAGAAGGGAAGACAGAAACACAGACAAACAGACGTGTTTCGATTCTAGTTAAAATCATCCAAGTTCATTTCAGCGATAAATGAATGATGAGACACTGCCAGTGATATTAAATTCATTTTTCCGTGGACAGCATTAGTGTGCAGCTATTCTCGTGAAAGCTGCCAAGCGGTACTTTATGCGGTACTGTGTTGTTTACTATGTTGTTGAGCTTAAATAAGTGCTTGATCTGTCTTGGACCGCTCACCTGCTGGGGTGGATTGTCATAGCAACATGTGCAAGGTTTCATCAGGCACAGACACACGGCTGCCCAGATTCCGGTGGCAAACTCAACAATGCCAAGAAGCAAAATTAACCCCATCAGAGCCATCTGTGTGTCATGTCTGTATCCCGCTCTGCTTCTATATCCAATGGAGTCGTATCCCACTGTAGGACCGTAGTCGTAATCGTAGTAGTCGTAGTCGTCGTAGTACCAGTTTCTAAGTGTAGCAAATCCTATGCTATAGACAATGATGATTACTCCACCAAACACAGCTGAGGTGATAGAGAAGCCCATGAACACACCAGCCTTAACGATTAAAGATGCATATTTTAATAATGGCAACTGCGTGATTTACTCTCATTGAGCAAGGTGTCGCCCGCCCAACAATTTAAACGCCCTAGCAGATATTCCACTACTTTAGATAATAATTCACTCATTCACACATATAAAAAAATATTACTATCGAGAATAAAATATTATCTTCGCGACGCCGCGTAAAATCTTCTATTTATGGTGTAACAGATGGTTGAAATAACCATGTGTGTGGCCATTGGAATGAAAGCTATTTAGCAATATTTTTATGTGGTACTGTTTTTATGTTGTAATACAAAGTGGGTTTTTACTGTTTAGTCCAGGGATAAGACTCTACCTATAGTATGTGTGAGAGCAATCATATGAAAGTTGTCGAGAAGTCTAGTACGTGGTACTTTCTGTTTTTCACGATTTTGTTCCTCTATGTATGCATACATGTAAGTCAAGTTCCACCTTGGCTTATCTAAAATCCTAAAGCCGAAAACCTGGATAAAGTTTAGAGTCTAAACCAACTACAAAACAGAACCTAAACCACAGGACCCCCATTCGGACGACGAATATCTCACAATTTCCATTAACTTACAAATGCATTTCTGGAAGTAGTTCGTTCTTTTCGTGTCCCAGGGATACCCAGACCTCCAGCGACGCACATCTGAAAAAAAAAAGCCAAATCGTTATCGTAGTAAACTTTATTAACTTTATCTTCAATCTGAAGATTTAAGAAAGCAAATTGTAAAAGGATACTGTTAGTTCCTTGATTTTTTTATCCAAGCTACCGAGGAACATTACCAACTTCTGCATACGTAAGTTAAATCACGGATCGTCTCCAACCTTTTTTAACCTTTCAAATGGTGCCAATAACACAGTTGCCATGGGTTGCAACCTCGATGAAGTTCTCGTGGTGAACTTGTTCGCCATTTGGGAATACAAAGGGGGCACGTCGGAAATTAAGGTATTTGTATGTGGCAGTTTATTATTTCCGTAAAAAAAAAAACTCTGAAAATCTAGGATACTGAGAGATTCCACGCACCAATTAATTTTGCTAGAAACCATTCAATTTATTTTCACAGATGGCGCGGAATCGGGGTTAATAGTCCTCGCCAAAAAAAAATAATTAAATGCAAAATGTGTGTCCTCCTCTCAAGAAAGTTTGCTGTATTTGATTGAGGTCTGTTTTCTGGACCCCAAGACAAATAGAAATAACAGAAGCAATTTTGCGGGATAACTTGTATATATGCAACAACAATACTTTATTTGCATTCCCAATTACAATTGGTATTGCATATAGAAAACACACAAATAATAATAAAATAAAAACAACAAAACAAAAACAAGACAAAAACAGTAACTAATTAATTTAATTTGTGATCGTCGATTCATTTCTTAACGTAAAAGCTTCATGAACGAAGTAGCCTGATTTTTTTTATAGATGGAAGCATCTACATTATTAAGAAGGAATACAATTCAAGTTGTCGGATAAGCATCTAAATAATCTAAATCGGAATACTTTTTAAGTGTCCTTCGGTTTCAACTTCATTTGAGCTGCAATATTAACAGATTCTCAGATGCTCAGGGAGTTTAGGTGTAGAGTGCCTCTCAGAATCAAAAGCAAACTGATCGCCGCATTCTGATAAGAAACCGTGTTTCCATAAGCCCAGGACTTAAATCTGAGGGTATCCATCGCAATGACTATAGATAGCAAATCGATCAATATTAAAGTAATTCGTCTCAAGACGAACGAAGGACAACACAATCTATTGGTATAGCGAGGTACGTGCCTCTCATCTTGGTTAGAGGAGGATGGAAATAACTGAAACCGGGAACTAGGCATTTGAGATCCATCATTTTGGTTTTGGCGAAGGAGTATCTTTCTTCCGCTCATTCTCGGTGTAAAACCTTGTGAAACTCACCAGTGAAGTAAAACAAAGAACGACCATGAAAACAAAGAACCTCAAAAAAAAAATATAAAGCAGGAAAACAACTCTTAAAACAAGGACAAATTTCAAAAATTTTTGCACCAAGGTAAACCGCCTGCCTTAGTAACTTGTATCTCGGCAAACTGTGTTTGATAGTTAAGTAGACGGAGCTTTGGGGTTTGGAGTGATTGTACTTGAATGGTTGTACTTGATCATACGTCCACAATGAGTTGATAGAAAAAAAAAACAACAACAACAACAACAACAAGCACTTAATGCATCATTGAACTGGCTTCCAATTAAAGGGAGACTCATTCTAAACGACGCAACCATGATGCACAAATGCATTAACAAACTTGTCCCACACTTTCTTGTCAATATATATTCATAATAGACAAACTCGATCGTCTAGTGCCTTGGATATACCCTTATGCCGCCTGTCAACAGGACAGCACTCTTTTGCCTACAGAGGAGCAAGACTCTGGAACTCTTTGAATAGAAACATTAAGTCTTTAAAATGCCCCAAGAATTTTAGGCGCCATTTCGCAAATGTATTATTAGGTTAATTTAGAATATTTTTGACATATTTATTGTAATTATAATTATACTTATATTCTTAATTAATTGAAATTTAAATCTGTATTTGTAATTGTATTGTATCATGAGCTGAAAAACCCTTTTTAGGGAGCATCAATAAAAGTGTGTATGTATGTATGTAATGCACATTTTCCTAGGATAAAGTGAACATGAATACATTAAGCTAGCCTCCAATAGAGACTCTCAGGCAAAATTGACCCTGGCAGCTGGAAAGGACTAATACAAAGTATAAAGAAAGGGGCTGCAGACAAGAGAGCATCTGACCTTGCTGAGTCCTTACACGCTATAACAACCACATGGACTTAAATATCATGCAAATATAAAATAAAATATTACTGTTGTTCAATAACAGCAAATCTATGAGGAAAATGTATTATTTACATTTTTGTGACACTATAACTAACAAATAAGTTTGAAATTCAACAGATCATCACAACGCTAATTTGAGCAGTCATCATTGCTTTTTCTGTCTACAAAAGTAAGCTGTTAGTGTTTCGCTCACCCCACCACCTCCCTGCTACCAAACATTGCTACTTGTGTCAATTCTCCTCACTCCTCAGTTGGAACGTTTATTTTACGTTGATTTTTTGGCAAACTTCTTGAAAAGTACCTAAGACCCCATTGTTATCGTCATCGCTTTTGCACTGGCATTACATGCCGTTCATTAACAACGTGGTCAAAATTTACAAACGCCGAACTATAAACCAAGATTGAGTACTGAGTTTAATAACGGGCGCCAAATTAAAAATCCGAACCACTTGATCAGGCTATCGGCAAACATATGGAAACGATTTGTCAGACAAAATTTAATGAAGCTTTGTTTCAAATCCTGCAGTTTATCGAGCTTGAAAAGGGTTAAAAATCAGCGCAAAAAATCACTGGCATAAATGTTTGTTTAGAATTAAAATACGACAAATTTGCATCTAATCCAAATACAATTGTACCCAAACGAAATGCTCGCCGAGTGATAAACTCGCCGAATAAACGACCTTGATGGGAATTGTTCATAAAATACTCCCTTCATTTTATACTTCTTTAACAGGGCAGTAAGCTTGATCTAAACAACAGCTAACTCATGATAATGTTTGCGAGTTCTTTGTGTCGTGATATTCAACCCGGAAAAAGCTCAAGTTTCGTTTGCTTCCATTCGCATCGATTTTTCTCTTAGATTATCGCGCCTGTTTCGTATATTCGTTACTCACGGCTTCTAGTCTTTCGGATTGAAAATTGCTTGAAAACGTTATAACCGTACTTATCACATCGATGGGCTGTTCGTGGACCACTGAAACTACAAGATTGTTCGATTTTGTATATAATTATCTAGCCTCCGACGCAGACGTACGTGTGTTAGCAAATTTGGAATGCAAATTTAAGTATAACCGAGTTTTTTCACTGAAGCAGTTTCAACGAAAACGAAAGTGCTCGAAGTTTCCTTCAACATCGCAACAGCCTTACTGATAAACTGCAAAGATCTAACAGCTAAGAACTAATGTAAAATTCAGAACCCTGTCACTCGGTTAACTTAAAACCAATATGCTCGCTCGAATGAAGCAAGCTTGTCAGCGAAATGTCAAGAAGCGCAACTCACCCAAACACCTATCCAAATGCCATAACATCCATAACCAGTCCAGTAGTACTCCACAGCACGGTCTGCGATGCCGAAACAGATGAGTATAAACCCAACAATGATGTGTATGACGGCAAGAACCCTTGCCATGTTGGCGACCTTTGCTGAATAGTCCGCCATGTTTTTAACATAACGTTGAGCAGGCGCTTTCGACTCGTCACGCAATCTTGATTGACAAAGCAGGACAAGATGTAACGTGGAAAATGTGACTCACGCACGGCCAGCCGTGACTCAAGCAAATTTTATTTCCTCGTTGCATAAACTATCGAACCTTTCGTCCTCTTCCGTTGTTGTGCTTTTGAAAATGAACGAGCGATCGATCAATTATTGTACACGTACAAGTGGACGATCTCGCTGCGCCAGGCTGCATTTCGAACCCAGAATTATAGTACGGTTGGTAAAATGCAGCCTGGTTCAAGTCCCTTTTCGGAAAGATTTTGTTTTTAGAGAAAAAAAGAAAAAGAAAATAAATCAAAAACTGAAACGATTGATTTTTTCGACCTGTGGGTGTCGAACCATCGACCGACCCGCTTTCACAGCTGGTGCGCTACCACTACGTCACCAGCGCATAGAAGGTTTTTTTTTTCTTTTTTAACGAGTATCGACTCCTATCGTTGCTGCAGTTTTGAGATGCTGCTCATACTTCGGATTCCGTGACTTAACCATATAATATTATTGAATGGTTATTTCATTCACCTGATGCAAAAAAAGTCGTAGTCTCTGCTGGAAATGAGAGAAATCACTTTTCTTGTTCGCGCGTTTTTTTCGACGGAAAAGCAGTGCAGCAGGCTAGTAGTTTTGTCGCGCCACCAAAACAACAGACCCAAATCTTTCTGTGATTGCTGAAAGAACGATAAAGTGCTAAAACTGTGCATGGCGAAGAAGCCACCTTTGTAAGGGACGGATTGGTGATTGAGTAATCGGGGCGGGGGAGGGGGTGGAAAAAATTCTTATAAGTGAAAATCTCACCCTCCCTCCTCCCCCCCCCCCCCCCCCCCAAAAAAAAAAAAAAAAAAAAAAAAACAGTCATGCAAGGTAAAACGCAAGGAATAAAAATCATGCACAAGATGGACCGCATTTTGATATTAAACCAGAATTATAGTTGTTCTTAAAAAGTGTTCCGAGATGCACCAAATGGCATTGGAACGTGTCTAGATTTCAGACATATTCCTAGTCGCTTAACGTGGGGGTAAACGTGAATTTGAGTGAAATTTTAAGAGGTTTACATGTAAAGAAGAGATAGAAGTAATGAAAAATTTTTTGGAACACTACCAGACAGTTGACCACCACGCAACAGCATCCCAGGTTGTCAGGGGACTACTTGGGTGTCCATCTATTAATTTTCTACTTCAAATTCTAATTTTAAAATCATATTAAATCTTTAATATTTCTTATTTCTCCAAATTTTACAAATCCTTTGAGAAAAACTATCTCTTCCCAAACATCCCCAAAAATCACCAAAAAATTTACAAAACACCGCTAAGCATAGCTTTGTGGGATGAGCTGAGGGTTTTGGGAATGCTTGAAACGGGAGCGAGATATTCGCATTAAACCCAAGTTAAGCAGTGGAAAAACGGGCTTCAGGTGAACCCCCACCTTAATGCTACGGTATGGGACACTTGGCTCGACGCAGACTTTACCTATCCTAAGTCGCAAAACAATGATTTGCGCTCTCAAAAAATTACGATTCGAAGTATTATCATAAATAACGATTTATTTCTAGTGAACAAATTTACAAGAACAGTGTAGAGTTCTGACATATGTTAAACCGTTAAAAAAAACTTAAAAGCTACTAATGAGTTGAAAACTGTTGATTCCAATAAAAAACGACCTTAGGAGCTCACGTCGACGTTTTGTATGATATTATCGAATTTGACCCATTTGTCTCCCGTGTGGTGCAACCTCGCTAACGTGCAAGTTAACTCTTAATAAATCTAAGTGACCAACGTTCCCGTTTGACCTGCTTTGCTTATAGTCTGTTGTTTACATTTACGTTTATGTTTTAGTTTTTTTTCCTTGACGTCTATCTGGCGTTTTTGGTGTATAACAGACTCCCACCGAGCTTGTATGTACATCTCAGACCTTCATTGGATCCTAAAGAAAACAAAATAACAAACATATGTTTACCGTTTAACATACGTAAACGTTTAAAGAACACGCTGGTGAATCAGTAAGATCAAAATACGATAAGTGACTGGTTGTAAAGCAAATAGAATGTATTACTATTAACTTAAGTGTTTTTTTTTTTTGTCGCTTCCAAGCAGCTACCCGATAAAAACAGTGAAGCAAAAAAGCTGAGAGTATCCAGAAGTCACAAAACAGCGAACAAAGGAGGTTACACCTAAACATCGAGCTCAAGAGACAAAACGCTCAATCAAGCATTACCTTTACAACAGAGAATGTGTCTCTAGAACCAACTTTAAGCTTTCCGAAGATAAAGCTACAACAGTCTCTGGCGAGGCCGGACAAAGATAAATATGTCACCGTTGATAAGATCAATACATCTTGCAACAGTATTGATGAAAAAGCCTGGCCGGGCATCACAAATATAAATGCAAGCAATCAACACTTTCACGGAATATTTCAGACTTTGTCCTTCCACAGTGAACACTTTGTGAGGTTATAGCATATCTTACAAATAGATATGAGCCAAAATAAACCGCATTAGCGAAACGTCTGACAAATTATAGAGCTAGAGGTGTCATTTCTCTAAGTAACCAAGCGATTGAAATAGCATTCTCTAGAAATTTAATGTCAAATCTTGTAAAAATGCTTAAAACTCGTGTTATTTTACTTTGAAATTCTTGATATATATGAGTTAAACATGTATCTTATAGCACTCTTTATGTATTTCCTATTTTAGCAATAATTTACCAAAATATTTCAATGATTATTTTACTTTGAATAAAACATACATAGTCATGATACCCGTTCAGCGTCAAATATATTTATTGATTACAAAAGGACAAATTATGGAAAACTTTCACTTAAATATAGGGGGGCGCAAATTTGGAATAATTTACCAATAGAATTGAAATCATTGCAAAGTTATAATCTTTTTAAAAAAAAGCACAAAGGTTTATGTGCAAAATCAAAGTATCTTAGGTAATTGGGTTTCAGTTTTGTTTTCAGGAAAGCACATGTATTAGAATTAGCCGTACATCTAGAATTAAATAAAAGTCCATCTGCTCTGTGATTATTTTAAGTTATAATAAGGGGATCTTCATAGAAAAGCTCATTGAGCTTGATAAGATCTGCAGCCATTATATCTAAATTAGCAGATAATAGAACAGTTTAATTGTTACCTATTATATAATGGACAAATAAATTAATAAATAAAAAAAAAAGTGACGTGAAGCATCCGTTTTAAGGAAAATATAGAAAACTTCGAATTCAATTTTCTCTCGCGGGGTCAGCTTGAGAGCTAAACTTTCAATCAGTTCTTCTTAAGGGCTGTTTACACGATTGAAACAACTTGAACGGTTCCGTTAAAAATTGAAACGGCTCGCATGAATTTTTACGTGTAAACGATACTTGGCCGGCCCGTTCCAGTTTTACCCCGTAAAAAGGGTCCATATGCGCCTATGGTCCTCTTTCTGAACGGAACGGATCAAAATCGGTTCGGTACCTACTTTTTACGACTGTTTTTGCGTATGCAAAACGGGAGGAATGAGTGGCGATTTGAAGCCATCCTTCCTTCACTTCTTCAGTCGATCAGATGTAAACAAAAGGCCGTTGACAGATGGTTGGCAGACCTACATGTAACGCCACTCTCAGTTTGACGTTGCGGTATATTAAAGGGGCAGTATCACGAGATTTCTTCTAAGTTTTTGTGTAAACTATGATAGAATTATAAAGGTGCACTGACTGATCAACAAAATTACCTTTCAAAAACAAAAAGACACGAATTCACTCTCTAAGATGTAAACAAACCTCAATCAACGGTTTTTTAGTGATTTTCCTCCAAGTAGCACTATCAAACTTGAAAACGTCGGCCCGACGTTTTCAAATTTTAGACCACTTCTTCCCTACCTGTCCGTCACCACACCAGTTTTAAACAACTTTCGTGATGAGTACAATGCATTTTAGCAAGGATAGGCAACTATTAGTGGATTTGCAATTAATACCAATACCTTCATTGCATTTTCAAGTGGCACTAAATCTTGGTGAGACTGCCCCTTTAAGACCGATGACAGACCACTGTACTTTACGCGCTAATGGTTTTGTTTTGATGGGTGTGTGATGATAATTTGAAAATCGATTGTGAACATATTTTATTTTTATTTTACCTTAAATCAGGTGTATGTTGTTTCTGCCCTATAGAAAAATCAACAGAATTTTCTTAAGTTTGCATGTGACGGTGAAAGCGAAATTGAAAGCGAAGTTTTTGTAATCGCTTGCTGACAGAAGGTTATCAGTGTCACGCGACAAAGGTCAACCTAGCCGATTTCAAAATAAATTTTATGCGACGCTTAATCTTCACAGCAATCAAAGAATGCAAGATCAAACCTATCATGGTCATGGCACTATCAAAACACATTCCGGAAATTGAACGTCAATCATACACGCTGTACAGGGAAAAGAGTGTACACACGCTAGCACGAAAACACGCAAACTTGAATTTATCTGCTTGGAGCTTGCTTCTTTTACAAGCAATGCAAAACAAAATGAAAAACAGCGTAAATCCGTATAGATCTTTAAAAGTGATGCACGTTCGACTTCGACGATTTAATTTGTCACTTGTTAAATAAAAGCGACAAGAACTCGCACGAACACATTAAACGATGACGTCATCGCTTAAAAAAACAGTCGTGGCCTCATAGGGCCCTTTGATTTATTTTTTTTTTCCGACGTGTAAACGTTCGCCCTCTTTTCGGAACCGTTCCGCTTCATATTTCCTGTCCAAGCGCATGCGGACTTGTCTCAGCAGTTTTTTTTTTTTTTTATCGCTGGCTCTATCGGTTCCAGTCCCGAAAAAAAACGTGTAAACGTTCTTTACCCGTTCCTCAATTCTCTGAGGACCGTGCCCTTTTTTATCCGTTCCATTACAAAACTTGCACGCGTAAACGGTCAATTTTTTTATCGGAACCGTTCCAACTTTTTCGCTTTTTAAACGGCCCTTTAATTACATTAAAATGTTACCACGCTATGAGTTCTTTTTGGTAACTATATTTTTGCCTTTATTGCTCGAATGTTTAGCGGAAACCGCCTTAATCTCTAGCTCTTGGGACGCTTACCTGCTGGGGTGAAATGCCATAGCAAAATGTGCCAGGTTTTATTAAGCAATGGCACACGGCTGCCGCACAGATTGAACTGGTAAACTCAACAATTCCAATAATCAAAACATATCGTATGAGAAACACTTGTGTGAAACGTAAAATCTGTCTGTTTCTATATCTAGTAGAGTCGTATCTCGCTGTAGGACCGGCGTCGTAGCCGTCGTAGCCGTCGTTGTACCCGTCTCCATATGTAGCAATTCCTATGCTATAGACGATGATGGTTGTTCCACCAAACACGGCTGAGGTGATAGCGAAGCCCATATACACACTGGCCTTAACGAATAAAAATACATATTTTAATAACGAGTCGCATCATCCAATAGGTCCGTTAAAACTGGTGGCTGCGTGATTTACTTTATATACATACATTTCACTGAGCAAAGTGTCACCGCCCGCCCGCCCGTCCGCCCTCTCGTACTGGAACGACTTAAACGCCCTAGTAAATTTGACGTGTTTCAATTTCATCCCTGGTTCAAATTTCATTTTTTCTTACCTTTAAACCAAATATCATACATTACCATACCCAAAAACAAAGGAAAATAGAATTTGAACCGCAGATAAAATGGAGCCCCAACAGATATTACACTTGTTCAGATTACAGCCACGGCTTATTAGAGATTTCTTGTTAGAGGTATGTAGTCACAAGACAAAACAATATTTCACTCATTCAGACATATAATATGTAAAATATGTATCTTCGCGACGCCGTGTCATATCCTCTATTTGTGCCGTTACAGGTGGTTGAAAAAAACCCTGAGTACAGAGCCCCACTGTGTGGCCATTTAAATGAAAGCTCTTTAACAATACATTCATGTGGTACTGTTTTTTTTTAAGCTGTATTAAATAGTACAGAGTGGTTTTACAGTTCTGTCTTTTATGTTTTGTTTGCTATTTTGCTATTTTGTTGTCCGTGCACAAAACCTGACGAAATATAATTTAGCTGGCTTACCGCATGTATTCATGCAGCCAACCAATAGAAACGCTGCGATTATGTAATATCCATGCAAAGTGTATAAGCGCAAAACGAAAAATGTGCAGGGTCGTGGACCTCCCAACATAAATTGTTGCCTCTTTGTTTGTTTGTTCCTCTTATGTTTGCCGGGTTTCATAACCATTTGCCTGTA
The DNA here is from genome assembly GCA_963693305.1 of Meandrina meandrites. Lineage (NCBI taxonomy): Eukaryota > Metazoa > Cnidaria > Anthozoa > Scleractinia > Meandrinidae > Meandrina > Meandrina meandrites. Next base: position 22,991,767 of record OY855911.1, on the reverse strand, counting down.
CTAACTATGCTACAAAACGGAACCCAAAACCGCAGGATGCGCTTTCAAACCAATCTGCATCAACTTACATATGCATTTCTGGAAGTATTTCGTTCTTTTCGTTTTCCAGGAATATACAGACCTCCAGCGAAGCACATCTAAAATAGAATAACATCGTTATAATAAAAAAAGCGATTTACAGAAAGAAACTTGTGCGTATGCAGACCCGAGCCTCACACGCCCGCCAACTAAATTCTCCTCACTCATCAGTTCGATAACATTCACTTAACACTCAAGTTGTTATCTACTCTTATTCTTTAATTGTTAACGTCATCGCTTCTGTATGCATTGCATGCCGTTTATTACCAATGTCGTCAAAGTTTACAAACGCCGAACTAAGATTCAACACTGTAGCGGGCGTAAAATTTAATGGATCTTTGTTTCAAATCCTGTCGTTTGTTTGTCGAGATTGGAAAGGGTTGAAAATCAGCGCAAAAAAATTCTGGCATAAATGTATATAGAATTAAAAGGCGATGAATTTACATCTAATCCAAATACAATTGTACCTAACCGAAATGCTTGCCAAGTAATAATCTCACCAACTAAACGGACTTGATGATAATTACTTATAAAATACTCCCTTCTCAGTAAATTGATTTAAGCGACAGTTAAACACTCATTAGAATGTTTGCGAGCTCTTTGTGTAATGATGTTTAATATGAAAGTAACGTAGTTGTTCCCCGTTTGCTTCTATCGGCATCGATTTTTCTCCTTATGAGCTACTTTTGTATACTTGTTACTCAGGTTTCTAGTCTTACAGGTTGGAAACATCTTGTAAACGTTATAAACGAATTTATGACATCGATGGACTGTTCGCGGACACCCAAATCGTCTACAAGATTATCATAACAGACAGATCGGTAAATTTTCCATGCAAATTTAGCTAGAACCGAGTTTCACTGAAGCAGTTTCGACAACGACAGTAAAAGTGATCGAAGTTTGCTTCAACATTGCACCAGGGTTACTGGTAAATTCCAAAGATCTGAGAGCTAAGAACTTATGTAAAATTCAAAACCCTGTTACTCGATCAACTTAAAACAAATATACCTCGAATACCAGCTTGTCCGCGTAATGTCAAGAAGCGCAACTCACCCAAACACCTATCCAGATGCCGCAACATCCATAACCAGTCCAGTAGTAATCCACAGCACGGTCTGCGATGCTGAAGCAGATGAGTATAGACCCTAAAATGATGTACATGATGGCAACGAACCGCCTGGAATTTTCCATGTTGGCGACCTTTGCTGAATAGTCCGGCATGTTTAAAGACTCCCTGTCGACCAGTATGCATTGCGCACATCGCCCGAGGTTTCGTATGCTACAAAACCTCTATTGTTGAGTTGTAGATCATTTCGCTTTTCAATCCTTTATAATCCGAGGCATCCTCCGCGACTCTTCAACAGCTATTGCTTTTAATAAAGTTTTGTCTTCATCGTGTGGCAGTGAAAACAAATTGAGGCACGAGCAAAAATAGCGTGTCCCTAGCTCTTCGTTGGGGTTTAATTTGACATAGTGTCGAGTCTATTTCGGGCTTTTTTTGTTACTGTCGTGAGCGATTCGGAAACGGCCTACATGCAGTAAATGCAAACTTATGATAGGAAAGCCCCATGTGGCTTGCAACAAAGCATCAGAGGAAAGTCGAAATGGCGTATACAATCGTATAGTGGCAAAAATATGGTTTCTGCTCTTTTTTTTCTGTCAATCTTTATTATTTATTAATCTATATCTTTATCTTTATTATTTTGGTCTATCTGATGATGAAAACAGAGGATAAATGATAAATGATCAATAACGAATATTTACCGAGTGTGATACACTAGAAAGAATTTTGCCACCTACCGCATTTGGAGCGAGAGAACTAAGCTTAACTTATATAATTAAACCATAGTGGCTCACTCGAAAGATTATAAATCACTCGCCTGACGGCTTATGAGTTACAAGCTTTTCTCATGTTCTCCCAGTATCCCGCGGGGATTAATTATACGCCAGCAAACCCCTAGAAAATGTGGTCTATTGCTAAAAAAATAACTGTTTTCTTCGAAAAAAAAACAGTCGTGTCGGCTTGAAACGCATAGCCACAGGGTAACCATCCTATCCTTATGACCGTAGCTCGTCAATATAGTTATTCAAATTTCTTCAGAGACAGAGAAGCGCGCGAGTGACGTCATGACTCAGACAAGACTCAGACAAACAAACCGGAATAGCGGACAATTTTCTTAAAACACCTTCTAAAACAGCTAGTGCTCCTAAAACTCTTTTTTTGAAACTAAAACTTCGCCTAGATTCCTTCTTTTCCCGTCAGAACACGCTGATGTTGTCTGAGCCTCGTGTGTGATATAATGACTATAATGATTTGCATTCTATTTTTAAACCTACGCGCTTCACTATTGCCATGTGTTGTTATTGCGAAAGTATTTGACGATTGTTATTTAAATTGTAATGTATTTCACAGGAATTGTTAATTCAGCTTATGATTGGTCTATTCATTTTTCCTTTTGTTATTCAGCAATTGTTTTCCATTTAAATTAGCATTTTTCTATACATGGATTTATGAAAACCAGGTCAAAGAACTGAGTCTCTTCGGTCTGTTTGGCCATGTACCTTGGGACCTTAGTAAGCTTTAAACAGAGCCGAGAAACGAAAAAAAAAAATGCTAAACAGCGCGAAAGGGTTAATAAGGCAAAGGAGAAGAGCAAAAAGAAATGAAATTTCCTTTTCTTTTAAATCGTCTACTTTCTGGCGAGAAAAAAACGTTTACGGCGAATTTCGCCCAAAGCGCTGAAAATAACGTTGACCCCTTTTTCAAAAATTCAGACATATATATGTGTGGTATTTTTCCGTTATGTGTATAACCGTTTTCGAGATAAAAGTTGTTCAACGCTGGAAATTCATTACTAATATTTTGCGGCTCTGTTTTTGCAATATAATGAAGTAGAAATAGTTTCGCATTATTGTTTAAATTTGTTCGTTTGATTGTTTGACAGAGAAGTGCTGTACGGCTTTTCACAATTGCACATCCACGTCCCCACAATATAATGTTATTATAACAGTACGAATTCCACAAAATGTTTTGTATGATATGAATGCTTTATTCACCCTTTGAATATGTTTGACATTATAATGCTTCTCTTTTTACAATTTTATCAAAGAAAGCAATGATAATTACAACCTGAAATTAAGGCAGCGCAATGGCTTTTCCTTCGCTGTCCTTTGAAGTAATTTACTTCCAGCCAAGCTCTTAACACTAAACACTAAGCAAGGGTCAAGCTGGACTATATCCGACCATCATCAGCATATTGAATTTATTATCTTTGAAAATACTGGTCACTCTTCGACCTTTTAAACTTAGTGATCGAACCCGTCAATTTTGAGAACAAAATATACTAGAAACAACATCATGAATAGTCTGAATTCGATCCCGTTATACATGCCTATAGGCCTATCTCTTCACACGACTAATTCATACCACGAAACTAGCTTTCTACGTATTCATCTGAAGCCTAATCGTATCTTAATAATAGAAAATATGACGTCAAAGAACTCCAGCACGGTCAACAGACTTGCGCCAACACAGAGGCCGACTTGACCTCCGATTTCACCTGAATTTAATGCGAAAAAATAAATATCACTGAATGCTCAAAGAGAGGCCTGAGGGGTAAAATGGGAATTGCGATTTGGGCAAATTTTAACTAGGAGTTGAGTCGCTGGATTGCTTACAAGTCGTTTCGTACCCACGATCAGTTTGTACTCAGACGATTAATTCGTACCCAACTCGGACGATTCGTACCCAACAAATTAAGACGTTTCGTACTCATCCTACCACAAAGTTGTTTTGTGTCAAAAATTATCTTGTTCTTGTTTAGTATTGTGTTTAACAAAGTTCACTTTAAGCCCTGAACGGGATTACATTATGTCTACTAAAATAAATGTGGAGTCTGGGACGAGCAAGCAAATAACCTGAATTCAATTGCCGTTGGCGTTCCGTTACGGCCAAAAACAGAGGGAGAGAAATAGAGCGAATCTATGTAAAGTTTTTGTTTCTAAAAGGTGTTTTAGAAGTGTTTTAGGAAAATCGTTTGCCATTACGGCTCGTTTGTCTCAGTATTGTCTTCGATTTTGACTTGTGTTGCGCCTGCTCGATTTAAACCGGAACCTGTTTAATCTTAAGTTAAATGTAGTTAATCATGGCGGTCAATCATCACGGCACACAGTGGTGGATCGAGGGTAAAATTGCTTGAATTCACTTAAATATGCTCTTTTAAAACAACCAGAAGTGGATAACTTGTATCTAACTCCTTTCATCTTTAACAACATGTCGCACGCAACAATCGCGCTTAAAGCCGATTTTCTATATCAAAATGCACTTATCAGTCAAGGAGGATAAACAGTCAACATCATTCAAGGTAACTTCGGTTGATCTTGATCTTTAATCATTCTCAAAAATGCCTCTTGTTATGAATGTTGACCAGTCCAGAGGGATTGGGTATGAACCATACGAGTTTGGGTACGAATCATTTACATTTGCGTACAAATCGTCTGAGTACGAACTGACCGTGGGTGCGAAACGACTGGATACCGCTGGATTTGGTCACTGCGAATGGGAATCACAGAAAAAAATATAACTGGGACTGGGAATTTGAAAATTTGAGAAAACAATAGGTTGGAAAGATGGGACTTATACCCTCCCCCCCCCCCCCCCCCCCCACCACCCTTTAAGACAAGGTTATTCTCGCCTTTATCTGTGTCAAAAGCTGTTTTAGAACCCTTTCGAATGCATTGAAAAGGAACTTGTACACATGGGTCTCACATACATGGGTAACAAAGTAATATTGCCGCGTAGAACACAAAGAAAAAAATACATCCCGGCAGTACTAATGCAAAGTAAAATAGATTAAAAACAGGAAATCATTTTTAGTTCATTCTTTACAAAGGAGTATCAACAAGGCAGCAATTACAGTGAGGATTGATCTTGCTCACGAGTATCGCTTATCGCCTTGTGAATGACACGGTTTTCTTTATCAGGGAAAGCGATTTTATTTGTGGGATATTTTATGTTTTTTGTTACTTTGTCCAATATCAATTTACTTACCCAACAGACTTTCCGAGTCGTAGGCTGGTGTCTCTTGAATAACTTGGTAATTTAGTTCTTGAAAGTACACACGAAGTTCTAGCATGTTCTGACTGTTGAAATAAAAAAAAGAAAAGAAAAGGAGATCGTTATGTTGTTTCGTATTTAACCTTCTGAGCCTTTGTCTTCCCAAACTATGTCCTCGCCTTCCAGAAAATCGCAAAAATTATAGCTTATAAAAACATTGTTGCTACACTGCAGGGCTGACTTTATAAACGTACGAACGCTACCAAGGGTAAACGTCTACGGTTAGTTCCGTATCTTTCGTTGAACTAAAATTTATGTAGCTTAATTTTTTCCTTCACGAAACCTGGGGCAGAAGGCAAAACGTTTATGCCATGTGCACAACAGGGTTGTGGACCAAAAAAAAAAAAAAAACAAGACACTCTAGACTCAACTTAAAGACATTCACTGTGTTTGTTGGTTTTCTGGACGAGACAAATAGACAGTTTTTTTTTTTTAAGTACACCAGTTGGGGAATTGGTGCGCTATATTTCTTTCCTTTTTTGTGGGGTGACGTCTACACTAATCCAGATAAATTTGAAAACGAAACGCGGCGTCGACCCTAGATGAATGACAGAGCATTCGTAGATTGTAACTGGGCCGGCACGAAATTCAAATTAGGGAATTCAATGTTTTTGTCGACGCAGAGCATAACGTCGATCAAAAAGTACTAATTTATTATATTTACGTCAAAACTTCGCAATAATCCAAAAAAAGCGATCAGCGATCAGTTATCGAAAAAACTCGAATCACAAAGAGAAGCAAGAGCCAGGATGTGCTCCTAGAGGCAGGGAAGCCTAAAAATGTTGTAAAGAAAGATGGAAAAACCGTAAAACTTTTGCGATCCGATGTCAGTTCTAAAGGATATCGAGAAGTCGACAATAAGATCGATAAGTCATGCTTGACTTTTCCTTTGTCAGACAGGAGCTTGTCCTTAGCGGATATTGTATCATGTGACCGATACGTACCTCATATATTCTTGTGCATATTTTATAACTTCCGGTGTTAGGTTTGTCCCGTCCGGAATAAATAATTTTCCAACGCTTGATACAATGCTATCACTAGGGTATGTAGCATAAGAAAGGACGGGTTTGAAGGAGATGGTATCGCAGGGAACTGGACAATCGCATTGGTAATCCTTCAAGCCAGTGAAGTTATCTGGAAGAAATCACGGTAAACATCATTCATAATTTCCTAAGTTTTTGCAGACGTTCAATGGCGGACATTGTAATTCTAATGTAACAAATTTAAGAAAGAAGTTAAAGGAAAGATACAATGTCTATAAATATGATAAACAAATACTTTACGTACTCTTTTCTTTTACCAAGCAACTTGCCAACTTCTCGAGACTGCAGACTTTGGAATTGTTTATAGCTGTTCAGGTTATTGAAAGAAAAAATCAACCTTTATTCCAAGATGTAAATAATTTTTTGTAAGAAAATCAAGCGTATCATTTGAAAAGTATAAATATACGTTTTTAAGGTGGCTCGACTGGGTTTTTTAGGGGCAACACCGCTCAAGTTTGAGAACTAACCAGACTGTCATTAACAATGCCACCGAAAAACGATCACCACAGCTGAATTAGGTAAAGATGAAAATTTGTTATGACCAGTGTTATTTTGACATCGGAGTTGTCATAGCAACGTAATGACGTCATCACGTTTATCAATTTCGTTCGTATTGCTCGGCACCAGGAGATTTTTTCGGAAATCGCTCAAGGGAGCATGTACCTCCTATACCTGCCTCAATGTTGGCAAAGTTTGAACAAATTCTGTGAGAGCGTTATCGAAATTTTTGGGGATGAAGTTTCGAGGGTTATAAATACAGTAAAAAACATACTATTGAGATAATAGGGTAATATCTGAAGAACACGACGCGCTTTGGGGATGCAGTTTCATCTCATAGTAGTTTGATGCCATTTAAAATTGTGTATACAAAATTATGGGGATCGCCACGACCGATTGCGAAAAAAAACGGATTTGATGAGCGTGCATTCAGGTGCTCTTGTTGCCACTTTTGTAAATAATTTGGTCTACACCTACAAATGTTATAATTATTTGGAAACCGCTCGATGAATTTTTTTAAAAACTTGTCAATCTCGAGGTTTGTCATCAGTTTATATGGCCGGCAAGTTTCAAGGTCATTGAAAACATTTAAGACAATAAAATCGGGGCTCCAATGTACTACTTTTCTCTCGCAGATTTTGTGTTTACAAGTGAGTGTCCTCATTATTCACGTGTATTGTTTTTTATGTGGACTTTCACACGAAGTGTGAAAATCCACATATTGCGATCGTGCAGTTTTCCCGATTGGGACGTCAATTTCCGTGATAACTCGTGTCAGCGCTTTCGGAAGCTTTCGAGGGTGTTCGGAAAATCCGAAGTTTTGGAGGGAGTTAACGTTAAGTTGGACGTGAACCCGGGAAATGAACTGCCCACGAGACGCCACAAAATAAGCATCACGCATGCTAAATACTTGACTTTCATTAATCTTTATATTTGCATGGCGTTCGACTGAACTGCGGGCAAAGGTAACGCTATTTTTCACACTTTTCGCGCGCTATTTGTGTTCGACTGGACTCAGTTGCTGTATTCGCTTGATTCGCCACACAATTGAAAATAGTTGATTAGCATTATTTAGCAAATATCTGGATATTTGTTGTTTTGTTTCAGCTTTGCCACACAGAATCTTTAGAACGGTAGAATGGATAGACAACGAGTCAAAACAAACAAGTTCACTAATCAAATTGTTTCCCGGGGCTTTCCCGCCATTCATTATTGTCTTGGATTTCTCCCGAGTTTAATTTGAATAACGCACAATCTGACTGATGGTATAAAGTAAAGTGCGAATCGCATAAAACTTTATTGAACCGAAAATGTATGTATTGAAACCGTGCGGTAAACTAAATTACTGATAATTATAAACGTGTCGTTCGCAACTAGCCGACTCCACTCGAAAAGTAAATCAAGAACGATGATAATTTTAGATTGAAAAAAAGTTTTCATCTGCCTTCTTGCATCTAGAAATTATTAGTGAAATCTTGTTGAAAGGCGATAAAAGCCATTACGGAAAATTTAAAACAACGCATTCAAAGAAAATGAGTTAATTAATGAGTTCAGCTGTTGTTTACACAAGCGTTCAGATGAAATGTCACGCAAACAAAGACAGTCTACATACTCAGCGAAATATTTATTTATGAGGGACTGAAATTATTATCCCCGATTTCTAGTGGTAAGATTTTGTTTTGTCTTAATAACTAATTTTATTGTTCTAATTCAATTTAAAGATCTTATTTGTCTATTTCTAGTAACACCCCCCCCCCCCCCCCCCCCCCCCCCCCCCCCCCCCCCCCCCGCAAGAGACTGTCATATGAATGGTCCCAACAGACATCTTCTTTTGGTTTTAAGGACATGTTGCCAATGTTTTTATCCATTTAAAGTGACTGTAGCTCTTATTTGAATTGTCTGTTTTTTTAAATGGGATCTCTAGCTTGGGGGCTAAAAAAATAGTTGAGCCACGCCCAGATTGCCATCCTTTACGGGAAAAGTAAAACTCAAAACAGCAAGGGGCCGCCAACGATAATGCTGCTAACGTGGGATATACAAAAGATTCTATCAGCCGAAAAAATAAAATAACATTACAAATAATACAGTAGACTAATACTACGTGAAAAAGTAGACTTAGAGAGACACCAACACGACAGCTGTCCACGGTTGCAGCCGTGCTATATCAATTCTGGGGTCCGTTTCTCGAAGGTCCTGAAAAGTTTTCGCACCCGGAAAGCCATAGCAAAATCTTAAACCTCATGATTACAGAGGTGTCTAATCTATGATATTTTTTTTAATATGAACAGAAGTTCTCTTCAAACAAAGTTTCAGGCCTATACACTTCTCTGTTTTTAAAATACAGATAACTAAAAGTGGCTTTGCGGTCCCAAAAGGTCTCCGGGGCTTTCGAGAAACAAAGTCTACTTTTTTACCTAGTATCAACCTTGCTGTATTGTCTGTAATGTTATCCTTTACAGGAGTAGAATCGGTAGATCAAATTCTCCGACGAACATCCCCGTCCTTTTCATATAATCATATAGAGATACTGTCGGGTCTTGTCCCAGGTTTTCCGCTTCTCTGGCACAATTTAAATTGGACTGCATTTCAATGTTTAAGACGATGTTCAGGGTAAATTGCAAGGTGTGTTCTCAAAGCGAAAAAGTAGTTTTTCTTTCATGATCATAAGAAAAGTTGATTGATAAGTTTTTTATCATCTCGAGTTTCAACTCAACTCATATTTGACCGATACTTAGACTTGCCTACAAGTCGAGCTCACAGAGCGCGAAGCGCCAGAGCGCCAGGGTCTATTGCCAAACCGGAAACGAGAAGCAAACGTCTTTAAAAAGGTCTAACATTGGCTCATCTACTCATTTGTTATCGAAAGCAAATGAAAGTCCACATATGTACGCATTGCGGACCCACTTTTATTACTTTCATGTCCACGTGCACAACTCAGCAAAAAATTCATTTGCATTAAACAGAACGCTCAATTGCTTTCTAAAAGTGTTCGGGATATGACTTGAAAACTGTAATAATATTGTTACGGCATTAGACTGTAATACAGCAATGCCGAGGGTCTCTTTCTCTAGGAAACGAAAAGTTATTTTGTGTAGAACAACAGATCAGGAAAAAAGTCTAAACTCACTGATAAAATGCAAAATGAATTTTTTGCTGAGTTGTGCACGTGAAAATGAAAGTTGAATACAATGCCCGTGAATAATGAGGACACTCACTTGTAAACACAAAATCTGGGAGAAAAGTGTAGTACATTGGAGTCCCAATTTTATTGCCTTACGTGTTTTTAATGACCTTGAAACTTACAGGCCATATAAACTGATGACAAACCTCGAGATTGACAAGTTTTTAAAAAAATTCATCGAGCGGTTTCCAAATAATTATAACATTTGTAGGTGTAGACCAAATTATTTACAAAAGTGGCAACAAGAGCACCTGAATGCATGCTCATCAAATCCGTTTTTTTAACAATCGGTCGTGGCGATCCCCATAATTTTGTATACACAATTTTAAATGGCACCAAACTACTATGAGATGAAACTGCATCCCCAAAGCGCGTCGTGTTCTTCAGATGTTACCCTATCATCTCAATGGTATGTTTTTTACTGTATTTATGACCCTCGAAACTTCATCTCCAAAAATTTCGATAACGCTCTCACAGAATTTGTTCAAACTTTGCCAACATTGAGGCAGGTATAGGAGGTACATGCTCCCTTGAGCGATTTCCGAAAAAATCTCCTGGTGCCGAGCAATACGAACGAAATTGATAAACGTGATGACGTCATTACGTTGCTATGACAACTCCGATGTCAAAATAACACTGGTCATTAACAAATTTTCATCTTTACCTAATTCAGCTGTGGTGATCGTTTTTCGGTGGCATTGTTAATGACAGTCTGGTTAGTTCTCAAACTTGAGCGGTGTTGCCCCTAAAAAATCCAGTCGAGGCACCTTAATATGGCGGGGTATGGCGAGCAGGAAAGATGGGAGGGGAGGGTTGGGAGAAAGGAGGGGAGGGGAGGGAAGGGGAGACTTGATTGATCTATAACAACGGATATTCACCCAGTTTGGACTATGAGGGAAGGCTCCAACCGAAAGGGGTAACTTTTTTGGGGTGTTGCTAAATAAAAGGGCAGTGATTTAACGAGCTGAATTATTCGAAAGGGTGGGAAAAACTATTATTTGAGTATTTAATAGGTCTTTTAAAATATCTTGAACAGACTGAACAGGCCCACCAAACTGTCAATTCATTTAAGTAATGTAAGGGATTAACATTGTGCTTCGTATAAACTTGCTATGCGAATGTTGTGTGCGGCTCAGTATAAGAGTAAACAAACAACCTACCTGGCATTCCATCCTCTCTGCACCCACATTTTTTAATCACATGTCTAGCCTGGCAAATCAACGTGCAAGACGGAATTGTGTATTTCGGATAGTCAGGCATGTCGCTGATAGTTTGATTAAGACAATTGCTCTCAAAAGGTTTTTCAAGGTTGAGAACCTTTTAAAACAAAATAAAAAAGACTTTGTATCTATCGTTTCATCTTTTCAAAATTAATGTGTGGGTAATTAGTTAGACCTTAGACATGATAAATATATTTATACACCCCCAATTCACCATCATGCAATGAATGATCGTTCGTAGAATTTTTTAGGCGGGGGTTGGGTTATCATGCTACATATTTTACTGACAAATTCCATTTTTAACAGGGAAATTTTTCGACATTAGTAAAGGAAAAGCTCTTTGAATGGGATTGAATAATGCTTAGACGGCCATTGATTTCCATACCCCTTCCTTTGACGGCAAATGGGATTCCAAAAGAGGCAGTCTCACCAAAATTAAGTGCTACTTGAAAATCCAATGAAAGCGATGGAGTTAATTGAAAGTCCACCTTGCTGAAAGGCACTGTACTGGTCACGAAAGTTGTTTAAAACAGGTTTGGCTTCGGACAGGTAGAAAACAAAAGGTCTAAGGTTTTAAAACGTCGAGCCGACGTTTTCAAATTTGACAGTATTACTTGGAGAAAAATCACTAAGAACCATTGATTATGGTTTGTGCTCATCTTAGAGAGTGAATTTATGACTTTTTGTTGTTTAAAGGTTATTTTATTGATCAGTGAGGGCACTTTTATAATTCTAGCAAAGTTTAAAGAAAAACTTAGAAAACTTCTCGTGATACTGCCCCTTTAATCATCTCGCTAGTGACTACATGTGCGTTTTTTTGTTTTGCATTTTGTAATGCAATGTAATGTAATGTAATGTAAATTTTATTTAGACACGGGAAACCATCAGTATATCAGCTACATTCTTAATAATTTGCTTAAAATTATTAGCAGATACGGCATTTGGCATTTGGCATTTGGCATTTGGGCAAGTTATTCCATAACATAGCCCCGGTGTAAGCGAAGCTTCGTTTTAAGTAATTGGTGCTTGCTTTGGGTAGAGTCAGTTTTCCCTCAGAGTCTCTCAAGTTATAAACAGAGTAACGCTGAGAGAAAAGACTTTGAAGATAGTCCGGGGCAAGTCCATTCATGGTTTTAAGCATCGTCAACGATTTCTCTTTCTTTCGTTGCAGAAATAGCCTCTCCCAGTCGAGAGTGGACAGGAGGTAGTTTAACTCTGGCTGCACGATTCTGTAATTTTTGAAGCTTATCGCTCACGTAACCAGTCAAACAGTCCCAGACAGGGCTGCAGTAATCAAAATGTGGCACAGTTAAAGCGTTACCAATTTGAATTGCGGTTCCTTTCGAGATAAAGGGCCGCACTCGTTTAAGGGCGCCTATAGCCGAAGACTCTTTTTTTGCAAATCTCCTCAACGTGTTTAGACCAAGAGAGATGAGCATCAATGGTAAGACCCAAAGATTTGATATGATCAACTCTCTTGATAATTTGGTCATCAATTTTAATCTGTACGTCGTCACACTGGACAGATAGTTTTTGTCTTGATCCAATGTAATTTTAATAAATTTCACCCCCTTTATGCTTCTGGATGGATGGAGTCTCTCTTGATAAAGTATTAAACATAAAGACTCTTGCAAGGGACCGGAGCGCTCGATCCGGAGAGTCCAAGCCACTGAGCCTCGCACTGGAAATTGGCAAATCTCGCCATTGTGGGTTTTTGTTGTACATTTTGTGAGGAGGTCTACACTTAGTGTTCAAACTATGACTTGGCGGCTTTCAGAAGTAAATAAGAACGTAATAAGAGTTAGGTTCATATTAATTACTTTCTTTGCAATAGTGTATATGATTAAATGATTAAATCGTTGGATTTGATCTTGGTTTTTGATATCACTATAAACCTCATTAGCTTTTAAAATCGATTTAAACATACCAAGTATAATTATTCCTTACCCTCTGTTTTTGTATTGCTGCAAATGTACTCGTACCAGATCCGACCGCAAAACCAAGCTGAGAAACCATAGGTGCTGTCCCTTGATGATGAATGAGAACCTTGAGGCCTGCAACAGACGCCATGACGCCATAATATTCTTTTTGATGCACGTTTAAAGTGAGGTGAAGTCCAAAGGGTGACCCAGCCTGCTTCACTTTTAGTATGCGTTCACCATTCGTCCCTGGAATAATAAGATAGCTGTCTACTCTTTCAAAACAAACACAATATTGTACCCAGTCGTTACCTCATAGCAAAGGATAATTTCCTTTAAAATATGCTAATATGCTAATCTTTTCATGTTTTCAGATTAAAATCTGATTTATGGAGAAAAAAAGCAGTTTGAAGCGAACAGAATTTTGTATGATAAACGATCTTGATTAGTTTTGGTTAAACAGGATGTTATTTAAAATGAACGTAATTATGTTTTGTAGGACTTGGGGAGTGTGTGTGGGAGATGAATAACTGTATAAAGAAAGCGCTCTCTTCATACCCCGTTATCTCCAAACATATTTAAGGAAGCTGGAAGCAATTTTGAGAACTTTTTGGCTTTCATTATGCTTTGATGGGTCATTGCCACTTCCCTTTCACGAGTAGATGCTAGAGGAAATGCATCAAAAGAGTCGAAAGCTGATAATTTAATCGGTAAACAAAACGGGGTCTTATTTTTGATAGCCTTGCGTAGCTGGCGGGATGTCGCGAGCGAGTGCTTTTTTAGCAGACGCATGCTTTTGTCTTGGCCACCAAGCCCTTAGGGGTTTGGTGAGGAGTGGAGTTAGGAATTTCAGAAAAAAAAAATGTCGCTCGAGACCCCTAATCCCACCAGCTACGCAGGCTTTATTCTTGACACATAAGGTTACCATAACAATAGTATCAACTCATTGCAATTCTCGTTATCTATTTGGTTAAAAATATTCTGCAATTAATTTATAAAAGAAAAAAAAGGAACTTTCTTGTACTGTGTTTAGCTAAAGTGAACTCATCATTAGGAAAACGTTAATAAAATGGAAGCAAACTAACCTTTTTTAAGAACGACACGCTAAATTAATATTTTCGAGCTTTTGAAACGTGATGTGAGTGAAATACAAATTGATGCAAATTCTAAAAAAAAGGAAAATAAATAAACATCTGCACAATGTTTGTTATTTTTATGAACTAACCACTTCGAAACCTACCTGAATTGAATGTGTAGCAAAGACCCATATCAGTCAACACTGGTGTGAAATTTCTATAATCGCACATCCTCCCGCTCCAAACGCAACTCAACAAGGTCTCGTTAATTTGATGTCCAGCGATAAAATTAAATTCCGTAAAGTTAAAGTCATTGTATTTGCTAAGATCTATGGTTTCATTTTCAGCACGCAATCCAAATGATTTCTTCTCAAATTGGCTTAAAAGCTCGTCGTATCCTTTCGCCATAACAACAGACCTTTTAAACCTGTTAAAATTGCAAATAGTGACAGCAGGGAACTCGGGTGTGTCTTCATATTCCTGAGAAACTTTCGTCGTCACAGGATAGCTGAAATATTTTTTTAAAAGCATGGATGACTGAAAGGAAAACCACGCCATTGCGCTCACAAGAATCAACGCCCAGAGAATGCGGCGTAGCAGCGTTCGGCTGGTGAATACGTTATTCAAACCATGGAGGGTGGAAGATCCGACAAAGATACTCCATCTTTTTGTTATTGCAGCAGACTTACTTGGGACCTGCGATTGCACTTCGCTACACTCGGAGCTGATTTTGTTTGATTTACATCCTTTGTTGTCTTGTTTTTGATCGATTTGCTCTGACTTAATTTCTGAAATTTCTGGCTCAATTACAACGCCATCTTCACCCGCCGCACTGTTCATTCTCACAAGATTCTGGGTACATAAATCTTTTTGTTATATAAGGGATGCGCTTTTATAGGTATCAGGAAATTAAATAAATTTGCATATTTAGTGCCCACTTTTCGTGAATTACCATTTTTATTTTTGATTTAATGCATCCTTAGACATATTAACGCGGTATGAAAAGGCTAAAATTTAACTTAAAATATTTTATAGTACAAAAGCTATAAACCTTCAACAAATGCGGATGACATTAGCAAAAACTATTCGTCAGTCTTATCGTAGTCCGTAATGTTATAATTTAGTAACTATTCACTACGAAAGCGTACGCACATCAATTTACACTGCTTTATGAGAGGCTTAATTATATTTACATAAATAAGTTATATAATTCTAAAGTTAGTTACCTGGAGTTTTAAAATTGATTGGCTCACACATTTTGGTAATTGAAAAAACGTACTTGAGCTTTTCCTAGCAGAGCAGAATTCTATTCAGATGACGCTCACCAGATAAATAACATCTGTGTAAGAAATCAACAGAGCTTAATTAATAAATGAAAATATTTGCAAAAGTCCATCTATTTTTGCATCTGGCTCAAACTACTTGCTGTGACGTGCTTCTAGATCTTGTTCATATAAAAAAAACTATGTTTGTAAATTTCTATTTGTTGTTCATTGCAAAGGCACAAGGTTCTAAACTAGTTTAAAAGATCAACATCACTTTTGACAGACATCGGCCAAATACACAAACCAGGTTTCGAAGATTAAAACTCCCGTCTACGAGGATGACAGACATCAAGATATCGGAAGATAAGCTCTTAGGATCGAGACCGCGTGGTCCACCAAGAGAAGTGGGTACTACTCTCGTTCGGGTCTCAATGTGTTGGCAACATTGCTTGGCGTGAGGCTGTTTTTGGTGATTTTTCTTTCCTCTCGACTTCGTTACGGCTTCCTAGGTAAGTTTTTCGACTTTCCGCCTTGTTCTTATGTGCTGTAAATTACACTGTTTTACATCGCTGCCTTAAACTATGCTACATTTCTTTTGAACTCAATTCAGATACACCTGAGTATAGCGTCCTCAAAGAATATATTTTCTTGTGTCTTGGTCTAGCAAGACAATTCTAAGCACAGAGCTTAGAGTGTATAGCTCAAATCTAAGAGTGAGTTATGGACATCTCAGTACGCGACAAACTATTGTATACAGTTTGAGGGTAATCTGTGTAAAACTGAAGTTTTGAATCATTCTTTCATTTATGACCAAGAAACACTTAATGACTGGTCGCAGAGGAAATAGTCGTATTGTTTCCACGATCCTTAAATGTGAACTTAATATATTAATTGAGTTTTTTTTTTGATACTGCGAGACTTTACACTTACGTATTTTTCATTTTGTTATAGCCTTCTTAAGCCATATTAAATGTATTTGTACATAGACTTTTGCATGCATTGTATTAATTTCAACTGTTGACCCTCCAACAACAGAAAGGTGCAAATTCGTTCAAACTTGGTTTGTGGACTCAAAGAAACAGTGAATGCCATGTGTTGTTATTTCGAAAGTATCTGAGGGTTGTTATTTGAATTGTAATGTATTTCACAGGAATTGTTAATTCAGCTTATGTTTGGTCTCGGCGTTTTTCCTTTTGGTATTCAGCAATTTAGCATTTATATATGTGTTGTATTTTACCGTTCTGTGTATATAACCGTTTTCGAGATAAAAGTTGTTCAACGCTGGAAATTCATTACTATGAAATATTTGCGGCTCTGTTTTTGCAATATAATAAAGTAGAAATAGTTTCGCATTGTTTAAGGACGTTCGCGCGAAAATCTTCTAACATTGACTTTTTTCTTAACTTTCACGACTGTGAGTTTATGGGTTACTCATGTCAGAAATGTAAAAAAAAAAAAATGGGGGGTCACCGAATTCGTTTCGGAGATAAGATGTCCGAAAGATCTCCTAAAGATCTTATAAATCGGCCTTCGTTTCTGACAATGGCGACAGTGTCTGTTTGCCCAAACATAATGCGAATAAACTCATGAAATGCAATTTTCTTGTCTAAATATTGTTTAAGGGTATCTAGTAAGCAAATTGATTCAACTGGTGATGTTTCTTTAGAAAATCTAATCGTTTGGTGATTACATTTGCACTCGCCTGGCAGTTGAAAGATGGACAAGATTTGATGCCGCGTTGGCAAAAAAATTAGAAATTTGTAGACTTCCCACATTGACTTTTTGTTCGAAAATTAAGGTGGCTCTGAAACTGCTCCGCTGAAATTTTTTTAACTTTGCAAAAAGTTGCATCTTAACATGCCAATCATGATTCAATAATAAAAAATGGGGGTCACCGGACTTGTTTTTGAGTTATAAGCGCTTAAAGGGAAAATTAAGGGTGTTTTTAACAGGTAAAACTGTTGCTATAGTAACCAGTGACGTCATGAAAATGACCACAACTTATTCAGCAATGATTGGACATTTGGTCGATATCATTATTTTTACAGCAACTGATAAAGATTTGTAGTACTGGCCCATCAAAGTTTAAGAGCTTGAAATTGCTGGAAACCGTTGTGAGCCTCCTTAAATTTGTTCGTTTGATTGTTCGACAGAGTATAGCAGCGGAGCACCTTGGGTAATAAATTTTGGTAAACCATCAAGCCGAGAAAACTTGGTATCACATGACCATGACCATATCGCGGGCTCAGGTGTAGAGCTAATCGAGGTGACGTATTTTTTGGAAGTTGACCGCTGACCTGGTAATGGTTTCCAATTGATCGCGGGCTCAGGTACTCATTTTTTTACTTAACCTGATAATTTTATCATCGCATAAATTCAGATTTAAATAAAGGGCAAGGTAAATAACCGACAAGCTCTGCTTTTAAGCTTGGCTAAATCTCTTTTAGAAATAATTAATTTAGTTTTTCCCCTTATTACATAAACTGCAGTGGTATAGCGTGTGGTATCCACACACGTGTGGATAGAAATGGTATCCACACATGTGTGATATCATTTTTTACCAATCAGCTCACAGAGTTTGCCATGTTACAATGCTCAATGGGCCAAGGTTTATCGATATTAAGTCGAAATATCTTCGTATCTTCCTCGGCAATTTTCGGCAATCTTCGGAAATCTTCGGAAAACTTCGGAAAATTTTCGGAAACATTCGTATGACTACCGGGCAACATTTTCAAAATCTTCGGAAATCTTCGGAAAATGGTCGGAAATCTTCGGAAAATCGTCAAAAACCTCGTTATTAGTAGGTTTATAAAATAAACAACAATACATGGTTGCTTGGAGATATGAAATTTATCTTATCGTGTTCAAATCGATATCTCACTCGTTCGCTGCGCTCACTCGTGAGATATCGAGTTGAACACTCGAAGATAAATTTCATATCTCCGCGCAACCATGTATTATCCTCTATATGTTAAATAAATGATCTGGACATTTCATTTCAACTTAAGGTGGCTCCATATAGTTTTATAAATTCGCGCGCGCTGATGATGCGAGCCTTTGGAAACTGCGCGCGCGCTGACGCAAGCTCGGGCAAAAATGTTTAACCACGGATTTGAGTTGAACATTTCAAAGGAAATCTTTATCTGCAATAGAATTTTAAGAACAGACAATGCTGTTTGAACTTCCAAACATTATGAGGTTGTGGACTTTCATCATGGAATTGCATAAAACGCTAAGTAAACACTGTTAGCGAGCCTAATGGTTTCAACGTTGACGCATGCTCAAAAAGCGATCTTGGCGAATTTCTATTCTGTTACGTAATTGTTACAAATATGCGGGGCAAAAATGGCAACTTTCGTGTCATTTTTCTCGCGTTTCCTTCGGTGAAATTTCGTAATTATTTAGAATTATAATTATTTTGCTTTACGTGGCATTCGTTTTTTACGAAAATCTATAAGACCAGTTTTTACGCGGAGGGGAAAAACACAAATTTGAAAATAACAAAGAAGCTGCCTTTACAACCCCCTACTTTTTCCTGTTTAAAATTATTTTCCAGATAGTATCCATGTACTGTGAAAATTTTGGAAGATTTCACCGAAGGCAATTGAAGAAAATTGCACTTAAAGCCACATAGACACTCAAAGTTGCATTTGTTTGGGTACTCTTAATTCACGACTTAAACCCAATATTTTAACAGAAATGGTTGTAGAGCACTATTTCATCGTTGCTTATTGCAATTGATAAGTTTGAGCGAACTGGGAGTGAAAACAAATGCAAAAACAAGATTTCAAAACTTAACACTAGCGCGTGCCACATATACTACTTATTAACCGAGAGTGAGGTCATTACAGGGAAATCTCAGACCGAGGCCTTGATGTATTGACCGAGCGATGGCGAGGTCAATACATCAAGGCCGAGGTCTGAGATTCCCCTGTAATGACCGAACGGACGAGGTTAATAAGTTATTTATTATATGGCTTTTTTAGCGCTGAAAAAAGGAAAAGGTTTTTAAATATCCGCTTGCGCGCGCAAGAGGTCATTCGAGGTCATGCGATCCAAACCAGAAGAAACGGTTTCTTTGACAATGAGGCAATTTTTGTCTTGATTACGCCAACATCTAGGGCAAATTTAACCACTTTAATTTTCACAAAACAAGTGACCTCTGTTTACAAGTGTTTGACCCTTAAAAAGTTATAAAAAGCTAAGGCAAGAAAAATTTTCATAATGCCCGGTCATTACAAGAAAATCTTGCCCGCTCATCAGCCAATCAGAGCGCGCGTACTATTGTAGCCATATAATAACATATGTTATTACCCTTAGCCTGGGGGCGTCTAATCGAGACAATACGGTAGTCTGGTATGGTTACTTTATTTACCCTCAGATTATGTTTGACATTATTATGCTTCTCTACTTATATTTCAATGGACGCAATAAAAAGAAGAATCTTAAATTAAGGCAGTGCAATGGCTTCTCCTCCGATATTCTTAAAAATATTTTTTCCAGCCAAGTCACCATCTTCAGTATATTATTAATCTTTGAAAATGTTGGTTATTCTTCGACCTAATTAGTCGGTGATGGAACCTGTCGATGTCGCAAACAAAATATGCTAGAAACACCATCCTGAATACATGGCTGTTATTAATATCAAATTCCTAATTAAGCCCCCAAACTGATGTAGCTTTCTTTTGATAGCATGCCAATACGCATCGTATTGTGAACAGCATCCCGTTAGGCCTATCTCTTCACACTATCGATATAAATTTTCAAACGACCAAACTAGTTTGCTACGAATTTATCTGTAACCCAGTCGTATCTTAATAATAGAAAATATGACGTCAAAGAACTCCAGCACGGTCAGCAGACTGGCGCCAACACAGAGGCCAACTTGACCTCCGATTTCACCTGGAATTAATGACCAAAAAAATAAATTTCACCGAATGTTCCAAAGACAGGGATCAGATTGCATTAACAAAAAAGACGTTTATTATAAGCACATTGAAGAGGTAAGAGAAGTTTCTTTCGGAACAAGGGCCACATTTAAACCGTCTTGGAAGAAACCTCAGTGGGTCATTCTGGCGACAAAATTGTCGTTTTTGTTTCGTGTTCGTAAGACAAGACTGAGAGGCAAGAAGATCTGTGAGGACTTTTTGCATTCCCTGTGTAAAAATACTTCTCATTCCTGTTGTATCACTAATTTAAAATCCCTGTCAAATTTGCTGACACATAACAGGCTTTAAACAATGATGGCGGTTTGGGCTATTGAACGGATTTAAGTAAAATACTAACATAACCGCGTCACAAAGACATTCTAGCCTTTATCAGTGTCAAAAGCTGTTCTAGAAACCCTTTCGAATAAATGGAAAAGGTCTTAATACAGACAGGTCTCACATACAGGGGAACGAACTAATATCGCCCCGTAGAGCACAAAGAAAAATACACCCGGGCAGTTAAAAAGGCCTAATACAAAGCATAATCGAAAGAGAGAAATTATATACAGTTAAATCTCGATGACTCGAACCTTCAAGGGAAATGGAATAACGGTTCAAGTTATCGAGGGTAAACTTAGTAAGAAAATGAAGGGGAATGGAAAAAGGGTTGAGTTAGTGGAAGATTAGAGTTATTGAGGATTCGAGTGATTGGGATGAAGTCTCTTGGATTAAAAAAATATATATCTTATAATTCTTTACAATTGGGTATAGACAAGGCAGCAATTACAGCGGTATTGATCTTTCTCATGATCACGAGTATCGCTTATCGTGTTGTGAATATCACGCATTTTCTTTACCAGGGAAGGACGACACGTGCATAGAAAAGGATATTTTTTTGGTCGATTTTTTCATGTGTATTTTTTTTTCATATTATTTTGTCAATATTCAGTGCACTTACCTAACAGACTCTCTAAGTCGTAGGCTGGTGTCTCTTCAATAACTTGGTAATTTAGTTCTTGGAAGTACACATGGAGTTGTAGCAGGTTCTGACTAATGGAATGGAGCAAAAACCAGCGTGTAAGGACTCAGTGCTTTAAGAACCTGCTGGCAGGAATTTTCCTTTTTAATACCCAAAAAATAGAAGAACCTGTTTAGCCAAGTAACATCAAGCAGGTTCTTTTTTGTGGGAATTACCAAACTAAAGGGGTTTGACTTCCAGGATGCAAATCTATATTACGCGAAAATGCTCAGTATCAAACTGTAAAAGTTAAGCATTAAGTATATTTTCAAAAGGACCAAACCCAAGTTTATTAACTGAAGGCAAATTAAGAACCTACCCAGCCTAAATAATTAATTGCCAATGCCTACCCCAACATACAAGAGCCGATCAGAGCCAGACTTCAAAAAACGTACGTTCCTACACTCGAGTTTTTATTGCATATAAACAAATTTTAAAAGACACGGAAATCGCAATTTCCCTCTGTTTCTTAAACTTTCGTGCTTTCTGAAAAAGCGTTTTACTTCTCAAACCAAAATAAATAATTCCACTGTTATTGTTATTGCTACAATGTACGAACGCTACCAAGGGTAAACTTTCACTTTTAGGTCCATGTCTTTTGTTAAACTAAACTTCATCTATTTTTGTTTATTGTTTTATTTTTTCTGCACGAAACACATAATGCTATGTGTAGTCGAGGTTCGAAAAGGGGACTTCCATTCCAGTGCTGTAAGCCAAAACCAAAACACGACAGTCTAGGCCACATCTTTCAATCATTAACGCTCCCTGTTTTCACCATTTGACCAACAAGAAAATTCATACCACCAACGTTCTTCGATTAGGGGCCTTACGAAACTACGACGACGACGCTGAGGACAACGTCAACTAAGAGAAGAATTTAATTTTACTTAACAATTTCGCAACTATCCTAATTTATTTAGAGCGTTCATTTTTGTCAGAACTGATCTCTAGCTAAATATGTAAGCGCATTATTAAATCCAAACTTAAAACAAGAAAAATCGTCGTCGTGGTTCACGTTCTCTGAACCACGCAAAATTTAGCCATTTCACGTCTTTGTTTTGCAGAGCAAGACAAAAAAAAATGTACCTAGATGGATAACGCATGTTCGGAGCTATTGTACTGCTCATTACGCCTTTTGTTTGGTGACGTTCTCGTTGCAGTCGCCGGCGTAGTTTCGTAAGGTCCCTATCCACGCACAGCGAAGTTATTTCGCTTGAATAGGAAGCCCTTAGCTCAGATTACATAAATGATTCTACCATTTACATACAAAGCCAAAATTCTAATGGCAGGTAAAAACACACGAATCCGGTATATCAAAAATAGCGGTTTTTGGCCATAGCTGCATGTTATTATGGATGTTGAATGGTAACTTTAGAAATCATCATCACATAAAAAACGTACCAAATTTTTACACGGGGTGAATAAATAGGTAATGAAAGTGTCAGGAGCAAAATAACGGGAAAACCTCTTGGGTGTGGTGACACCCACTCCCTCGTCCCCCTCATCGACGACCATCAAGCTGAAAAAGATGGCGCGTGAATAATTGACCGCATGAATTGTATTCGATTACTGTAGCCATTGTCAACTGCGGGAGATGTCGAGAAAATTGTCTTCCTTGAAACAAAAAGTTTAAGAAAGATTTCAATAAAGATTGAAAAACCATAAAACGTTTGCGACCTCGTGTCTGTGAGGAACATCGAGATGCTGACAATGAGATTTGTTATTCTAGCTGCTTTCGATGAAATGTTTTCCTTCCGTTCTGCGCCTGTTCTTGTTGTTCATTGCTTGATATACACGCACCTCATATATTCTTGCACTGCTTTGATTATTGCCGGTGTTAGTTTTATTCCATCCGGAAGAAATGATTTTGCCACTCTCGGTGCAATGTTGTTACTAGGGTAGTCAGCATACGAAAGGACTGATTTGAAGGAGATTGCATCGCAGGGTACTGGGCAATCGCATTGGTAATCCTTGAACACATTGAGGGTATCTGGAAGAATCATGACAGGCAGACATTATTCAAAGTTTCTTATTCGTCGCAGATGTCAACTGAAAGACGATGTAATCCAAAGATACAATTAATTTACATATGTATTAAAAACAACTACTTCACGTACCTTTTATCTTCGCCAGGCAACCTGCGAACTTCTCGAGTTCGCAAACTTTGGCATTGTTTATATCTGTTCAGGTTATATAACGATAAAAAAAGATCCTCTTTAATTCTAAAACGTGAATACCTTTCCATAAGGGAAAAAACGCATTATTCTTAAAGTATGAATACATGGGGCTGGGGGGGGGGGGGGGGGGGAGCAAGACTGATTTTGGTGGTGGTGAGGAGGCCAGTAGGAGTTGGAGAATTTGAGTGTAGTGATCAAATTCTTTCTATAAAATGATAACAGATCAATTTCTATGTTCGAAAAATAAATTATCACCTGAGACATGTACTTAGCCATTTATACTCGTGAAGACATGATTGTAGTCTCGAGAGCACATACAATCACTGTCGATTAAACGTGCCTAAGTTTATCATAAAACATGCGCTGAAAGTGTTCGACGTCGATGCGATACATTTGACTTCAACACGATCACATTCTTACATTTTTAGTTTTTGCTCTTGGTTAAACGGAAAGTGCCGCCGAAACCGGAGGCTGAGGCGGATGACATCCTCCTACATCTGCATAATTCTTCATATCATGCGAACGCCGAATTCAATAGTTGTACTATTCATTCAAAATATTTCCAGAGCTCTTAAAACACCAAGTGTATTTAGATGGTTTCTCACTTTGGCGTAGAATTTTCGCAAAACAGTGACCAATTCCTCCGATGTTGCCGGTTTTGGATGTTTCTCTCCTGAAGATAAGGTTTAAAAATCAAGAGACTTCCCTTCGAAGCTTTTTTTTGTGCTTTTGCTTTCTTTATCATCTAATAATTTTGAAATGTTTTCGTCGCGATGTTCAAACCTTGCGGCCATTTTCGCGCTTTCTAGCTGTTCGGCATAAAAGCCGTTGTTGCGTGACCTCAATATTTATGACATATTGTTGCCTATTTCCTTATACTGTGCATTTGTGATTAAAAGCTGGCCATGTGGTGTATAAATATCGGTTGGCAATTCAATACGATGTTTGGCAAATTTTGTATTTAATTCACTTGCCAACCTTTCGAGTGTGTAATGACCAGCCGAAAAGGGCACATCAACAGGTTTCTCATGTTCCTCTATAAAAATGTTCTTTTCATCTTTCTTCAAATTATACCACGAATTATAGAGGGAACAACTTAACAGCCTGATATAGCTAGGCTTTTGAATAGGTTGGTCAAAATTTACCGTGTGTGGATTACTTGAGGTAATTGCCGTGACAACAACCATTTTATAATTAGAAAAATATTTTGTTTAAAATATAAAATGGCTGCTCTCCTTAAGTGGATACAAACACCAGAAGCTGACAAAAGTGCCTAAGCAGCAGAAGACAAGGCTAGCATGGAAACCTTTTCTTGCAAAATATACAGACGCTGACCGAACAAAATTTGAAGCACAGACTTAGTTAGCAAACAAACACGCGGCAACTGCATATATTTATTTCAAAGCAGGGCTAGGCTATTTTATAAACGTTTCAGATTCAGACAGCGAATATTGGAACCCAGAGATGAAAAAAGCACTAGTGCTCCATGAATCTTCCGAAGGGTCTCCATAACAGCTTACACCAAGCGGCGCAAAAGGCTCATATTTGCCTATTCCGGCGGTTGGCTTTCACGATGCCGCACCGAGTTTGAAAAAAAAAATATTTTTTTACGATCAACAGAATATTTACGTAACCGTGACCGGACCAGTATTTCACAACAAAGTTCAGAGAGATACTTCAAAAATCCAAACTCACTCACCATTCATGGAAATAGTCCAAAACATGGCTAGCCGGCCCGAATATGAGCTACAGGCCACAACAGCTTAACTTCGCTGTCTGCATGGTGTGCGACAAGTGGCTGTGGAATTAGTCGTGAGATTTTCGATAATGATCACTCGACTCTGGGTTTGCCACCGACTGTGCGAGCTTTTTACAAATTCCAAATTCCATATTTTACTGTAAGGCGAATACTTTTTCAGATGGGAGGAATTCAGAGGGAAAGCGCTTTGCCTGGCGACCAAACTTTCAGCCAGTTTAACAACAAGTACGACGTGGCTTCATACAAAAGAATATGCGCTGAGTTCGGTGTCGACCCGTCAAGCGATTTTCGTTTCACAAGAGGCGCAAACCACGGCCTGGGAAGCGTTTACTTTTATGTCACAAACGTTGGACCAGATAAAACGTCTGATAGCTACCCTGGTTTTAATAAATTTTCTGACGAAGAGGTAACTTGATTTACTATATCGAGCCGGATGACGCTGCATTTTTAAACGAATTCGAAGTTGCGTAGGTTTTCAGTTCTTTCCTGGCGTAAATTTTAAATGCCATTAAAAAACTCATTAATAATTCATAAAGAAAATACAAAAGAACTTAATGTTTAATGAGTGTCTTCCTGATATCTGATAAAGACACGGCTAAACTTTACGTCCAATTTTCTCGGCCAAAATAACCCCAAATCTAAATATTAGTGCAAGAATGAGTTGATCTACATCAGAAGATTTTGAAGCTGTTCAATAAATTCGCAGCTCGTGTTTTATCAAGTCTAAAACTCTCGGCTACGCCTCGTGTTTTAAACTTGATAAAACACTGCTGCTCGTTTATTAAACATTACTTAATGCTGCTTTCAAACCTCTTAGCTTTAATCACTTTTGTACATTTTATACAGACATTGACTATTAAATGTTTGGTTTCAAATTTTGTGTTCTAGTTAGTGGAGTTAACTGTGATGTTCATTTTTGGATTTTGAAAAGAATATTAAATTATTGAGCTACACGGATAAAAAGCACGATTTCGCGCGCGCAAATATTTACAAACTACACTTACAAAAATATCCCGCAAACAACTGGGACCAAACCAAAACTAGTAAAACTAGTCAACGATACTGCACATCAAAATGTATTTCAATGATTTATTATCCATCTGCTCCGGCTATTTTACTCACTTGCATTTTTTTTAATTTTAGTGAGTGTGTTGAATCTCGTACATGTCGTATGCGTGATTTTATTAGATTCGTAAACGAATATTTACGCCGGTTTCGTTACAAGTTACCTGTGCATGCTTGGGTGACTGAGTTCAGACTTTTCCTTCCACACATTTGCTTACCATAAACGAAAGGAATTCATTTAGTTCTCTATATAAAATTCTTTTAAGTATTTAGCAACGTGTACGGTAAAACAGAATATTTAATCATGCAACCAAACAAAGACGGTTCAAAACTACATTATAAGCTTATCATGCACAGAGCGAGCTAGCGAGCACCACTTCCTATGTCACAAACAACCACAACTCCTACACACAAAAAAAAACTGTTTTAAAATGACTTATATGACCGGCTCCCAATGAATTTGCTAGGTTTGTTTTGAAGCCGTGATTATCTTTGTTGTGGCGTGTCAGCCCATTTGGTTTAGCCGCGAGATGATTTTTTTTTTGCCGTATTTTTTTTGCCTTGAATTGATTGCTTTTCCTTGACTGACACAAATGTCTTCGCCTCATCAAGGTCCTTTTTACACTGAGCTACTCTTAGAGGTGTATTAGCGTACCCTGCGTACAGTAAAAGTTGTAAAAAGTTTTTATACTAAAATTTGATGTGTTCGCGCCTACGTGCGTACGTAAGGAACCCAATAAAGTGCAGGGACATCAATTTCAATTTTGAACCAGTTACACGCCAGAAAAGTCAGTCTTTTTTAGTCACGAAATATATTGATCTCTCATTCGTCAACAATACCATGAGATGAAAACGATGCCATTTTACATTTCCTGTGAGCAAATTTCTTGTGTCGTAATATTATCTTGTACCTATATGGGCAACTGTATACGCTAAAAAATAGTGTGGCTTCTCATTTGGAAACAATGTAAACTGCAGAAAAAATAATGTTTTTTTTTTTTTTGTGCAAATATTAAAAGATCTGTATTGTAAGGATAACGTTCTGGAACTTTCATTATCCACACACGAAGCTGATTAAAGTTGTTTTGATTTCTTTCGAAATTAACCCACAACCTTTCTGGTCGCAAAGGAATATTTTGCCTTCCGTTTTCTTCTACAGAAATTGGGCCATAAAACATTTCTATCATGTTGGATGAATACCTCGCAGCAGCCATGGCTGTGTGTTATACCTTGAGACAACAAATGTTCAACAGGAAATAATTCTGACGTTAAAATATAAAATCTAGGCTTAAACCGCTTTACTACTATTTGTCACGCTCTGCCGCTCTCGGCCTGAAAGATAAAAGACAACTTGAATTTTCATACGACTTATCTGTCTTTGCCGCGAAGCCGACATCTTCAAAGTTGATTAAAAACCATGCTTGCGCGTAAGCCGAATCGGATAAACCCCTTACAAAATGAGATCATCAACTTCCTGTTTTTTCCGAGAATGTCGACATCTTCAAAGATCGATTTAAAAACCTGCTTACGCGTAAGCCATAAATGTGAAGCATTTCACGGGATGCAAAACACCGTAAAAAGGTCTGCTTGAATGTTTTATTTCTGTCTTTGACAAAGGCAAATGAAGGAGCTTATAAATAGAAATTGGGTAAATAAATTCGTTGCGGAGCCTTAGCTCGAAAGGTGATTAATGGTTAATTTCAAGAAAAGCTCTTCTAAAAATAAAGTTGTTTTTTTTCATCATAGATAAGAGGGAGATAATAAGTAAAATGCTGTTAAACGTGATAGGGTTTTAGGCCTTATTTCATTAAAAGGCTACGTAATTTGATTGGTGTGCCAGAACCCCCACTATATATGTGTGTCGGAGAAATGAATGAATAATAATCCAACTTATTAGATTGGCAAAAGTAGTTAAGTGATATTTATATGTACGTATAGCAACGTTTATAATCAATAATGAAATGTAACTTCGCTAGAAACGTGGTATGCGGTTTAATTATGTTAAAAAATAATAACAAACTTACCCGGCATTCCTGGCTCTCTGCACCCACATTTTTCAATCACATATTTGGTCTGACAAATCAGCGTACAAGATGGAATTGTGTATTCAGGATAACCAGGAATGTCGCTGGTAGTTTGGTTAAGGCAATTGCTCTCGTAAGGTTTTTGAAGGTTGAGCACCTTAACAAAACAAACAAAAAAAAAATGCATGAATTAATTGAATAGCTTGACCGATATGATGCCAACGTGGACATACCTTATCACAGTTGTAGGAATGAGTCGTGTATACATCGCTTCACGTTTAATAATGTGAGGGCAGTAACTAATTAAACCTTAGACTTAATAAATAAATTTATGCACCATCACTTCACCACCATGCAAAGGAATACCGTTTCCGTTAAAGTTTTTCGCGGTGAAAATGACGCCAGAAAAGGAGCCGAGTTGACTATCGCTCAGTGACGACTAGTCTACTTGTTTAAGCAAAAACATGAGTTGACTAAGATTAAACACTTACAATTTTAAATTTATGTAATTTTAAACCAAAAATCAAGTAAGACTAGTTTATTCTTTATTCAGACCGGGCTATTGACAGAGCTTCTGGGACCCGGAAGCCCCTTTAGTAACTTTAAAACCGTTGCTAATAATTTATGGTCACAAAATTAACACAGGACGATACAGACAAGAACTCTAGTAGATGTAATCAATGTTTCACTTAAAATGGCATCAAAAGAAATTCATTATGTCTAATGTGATACTTTTTTGCTAAATTAAGTGTAAAAATACAAATTCCATCATAAAACATCGAAATGCATGGTATTGATTAAAACCCTGAAAGTGTAAATTTTGATAAACATAGCTGTCAATAACCGGTTGCGGTGGAAACGTCAAAGTTGGTAGTCACGTAGTAATAGTGTTAAATGTTGCAAGTAGAATTTTAAGAAGAGTCGCCAAGTTAATCACTTTGAAATTACATCATCAAAGTTGGCGCAGTCCTCAAAAGCGCTGGCCACCCACGTGGTCGGAAACACGATCATCCTTTTAAACAACTGCGTTGGAGGCTACAAAAGCGCGATATCGTGTTTTAGGGAAAAACAATCAGATTCCCAATAGCCTATAGCCAATTGCCAATAGAACACGACTGAGTTTCTAACAATTCTGGATAGACAGAATGTCTCTTTCCCAAGTACTAAACATAAAGACTCTAACCAGGGGCAAGACGTCTCGAGGAGGGTCGACCCAGTGCGTTTGTCATTGTAGCTGTGTGTTGTGATGAGGTCGACACTGAGTTATTTTATGGTGGCTAGCTAGTAATTGTTTCGACAGAATTAGACATGCCCGTCTTTTGTGTTCTATCGCAGCTGTACCAATAGTTTTTAGGAAAATCTTTTAATAGAAACTTGCACAAGTTTTGCCAATGAACAAATTGAGATCACTGTGACGTCAAAATTCGTTGCCATGGCAACATCATATGAGGTCAAAGATACCCTATTTTGGATCTTTTGACGCTAATAACACAAAAACTGTTCAATGAAAGTTCTTGTTTTCGCTATATTTTTGTCCAATCCACAAAATGAACATTTTTGCAATTTTTTAAAAAAATCTGTAGACAGGATTTGGAGTTACTTTTTCATAAATTAAAGGTGGCTCTGAAGCCTACCTACAGAATTTGTTTAAAGAAATATTGGATTGTATGTGTTGTCTGTTAGACATAAATATATCATAAGTAATACCTTACATCGAGTAGTTTTGAAGTAATTAGCCTCAAACGATCAAAAATAATGTATCTTTGACCACTTTTGTCATTGCCATGGAATCAAATTTTGACATCACAGCAACTTCAGATTGTCCATTGGTAAAACCTTTAAAAAGTGGTACTAAAAGCTTAACCTCAATATCACAATAAAGTTGATGTTCGCGTGTGTAAATAAGTTTTTGCCCCGACTCAGGCTCATTTTAGCCCGAGCCTGCGGCTTGGGCTAAAATGAGCTCTGAGGAGGGACAAAAACGTATTTACGCCCAAGAACATCAACACTATTACTATTGTAATAATTTCAGAGGGCATTTATAAAAGGAATCAAAACAGTTAGCGATATCTTGAACACTGCTGGCGTCGAGTCGGCGTTTGCTTCTGATTGAAAACTCGGCAGATAACCGCAAAATTACTCAAAAAATCTTTGTAGTAAATTTCCCTTGAAACGGAAATTACAGAATTGTACAGACAGCAAAGAACAGTAGTCGTCATTGAGAAGTGTTACAATTAATCGTGTAGCAGACTACCTGAGCGAATTTCGTTCGCTCGACGAAGACAAACTTACATTGACATTGTCGTCTGGATCCTTCTTCGAGTTTCTGTCATTTTGTCGTTAAAAAGCTCAAAAACAATTAGTAGTATAGTAATTGGGGGTACCAGCTCATAAAAATCCAGCTCAAAAACTGAGCTCGTAGCTCCATAGGGGTGGAAAACTGAGCTCGAATTCATGAGAAGGAGAAATAAGCTTGATAAAAAACCATGCTTAAAAGATCAATATAATTAAATATAAGCATGAAAACAATACTAAATTAAGTACTGAATTCAGTATTGAATTAAATGCTGAATTAAGTACTGAATTCAGTATTGAATTAAATGCTGAATTAAGTACTGAATTCAGTATTGAATTAAATGCTGAATTAAATGCTGGAATATATATTGAAACTTTGGCTTGGTACTAAGCGGAGCTGAA
The DNA here is from genome assembly GCA_963693305.1 of Meandrina meandrites. NCBI lineage: Eukaryota > Metazoa > Cnidaria > Anthozoa > Scleractinia > Meandrinidae > Meandrina > Meandrina meandrites. The sequence goes on along the minus strand of OY855911.1, from coordinate 22,960,703 downwards.
AAATTAGTCAAATCTGGAATCTTCAGAAGAATTTTAGAAAAAAATACTTCTAGAAGATTGGGGTGAGATTTGACGGTTTTGGGGACAAAAAATTTTAAGCTTTGCTCCTGGCGGGTGAGATTTAATTTGAAAAATTAAATCCGGAGCAAAGCTCAGGCCATGGAAACCATATAACAAAAAGCATTTTATTCAGCATATTATGTTCTATACTATTTTTCAAAAATAAATCTATACTATTTTTCAAAAATAAATCTATACTATTTTTCAAAAATAAATTAAACATTGTATATAACTAGCATAGAGAGGAATAAAAAGTAATGATACATACAACTTAGATCAGGCCTAAACAAATAATTGAAACTAATATCATACTAATCAAACATCATGAAACCAAAATCATATGCAAATCAATACTAATATCATACTTTACAATTATATGCTAATCAATAACCCATAAAATAGCAATAATATCATCATTAAAAGCATGACGAAGGTCATTAATTTTAAAGCAAGGTTACCCCCTTGAAGCAAGTAAATATGAATAATAAAACATTAGACTCTGGCCTGGAAAAAGTAATAAAGCAAACGAAAAGTTGGAAAAGATGAATAATTTGGCCTAAATAAAGTGTTAAATACAGTAATAAACTAATATTGTAATATTTAATAACAACTAATAATTGATAATAAATATTATGAATAAAAATGGAAACAAAAATATTTAACAATAATTTGTTACTAATATCAAACTAATCAAATATATGCTATTGTAGAAGCCATTGAATAGCATAAACATGGTTACTATAAGCATGACAAAGACCATTAATGAAAGAGCAATATTACCCCTTGAATACAAGTATTGTAATATTTAATATCAACAAATAATTGATACTAAATATTATTACCAAAAATTATATCATCTAATTTTTATAATAATATCATACTAATATCATACTAATCAAATATATGTAATTGTAGAAGCCATTGAATAGCATAAACTTGATTACTATAAGCATAAACTAAACACTTATAATTAAAGCTGTATTACCCCTAGGAAAGAAGTATTTTATTATAAATCTGAAATTTTAACAGCTTCGCCACAAATAGAACAATTACCAACGATTTCATTATCATCATTTTTATCATCATTATTATCATTAACAACATTATCATCATCATTACAATTATCATCATCATTATCATCATCATTATCATCATTATCATCGTCATTATCATCATCATTATCATCATCATTATCATCATTATTATCATCATCATCAGTATCAGAAATGTCAGTATTATCATCACTTGAGTATATTTCTTTATCAAAAGCTTCTTTATAATCTTGTTCATATTCAACTCTGATAATATCAGATGGAGTCAATTGTAAAGCTTCTTTAACGAATCTTGAAGCTTTATATTTAATTAAATGATATTCAGAATGATTTAACCTATAATATAATTTAATTATATTATAAAAACTATAAACTCTTGGTTGATTAATAGTTTTAATATCGTATATATCACCAAAAATATCGCAAGCATAATTATTGAAGAAAGGATGAATGAAAAATACTTTATTATGGTTATATTTTATTAATTTGTATGGTGTTCTCGATATAACTAGAAGAATTAGTTTAGATTGGTGGCTCATCATGCTATACTTCAAATCATTAATTGATTTTAAGTTATGTAAAGGCGTAATCTCTAATGACATGTTTTATATATTTAGTATAAGAAAATTATTTTTATATATTTTTAATATTTAATATGATATTCCATAAGCGATTATATTAGAATCTGAAACTAATATTATATTATTATTTATTTTTTCGTTTGTATTAATTTTTAATATGCAACTTATAAGTTTATTTTTTGAATTTTGTTTTGTTATAAAATTTTTATTATCATTTTTTATATCGATGAATACAACATTATATGATTTATTTAATGAATATAGAATACACTTATAACCAATTGTTAAAATATTTGGAAAGTCATGAAAATATACTTTTATATTTAATATATTATTTATAGGTTTTGTTGTTTTATTTTCTTTTATATTATTTTTTAAGTTTTTGAAAATATCAAACAAACAGAAATTAACTATTAAACTATTTGGTTTTGATATGTTAATATCTAATTTGGATGATAATGGTATAAAAGTTATTTTTTCATAACGTTGATTCTTATATGCATTTGTAACTTTATTTACTATATTATCATATGTATTATCATTATTAATGAATTCAGACTTAGTAATACATATAATCAAATGTCTAATACCATTCACTCTTGTTACAAGACTGTAATTATATCCTTGTGTAATATTTTTATTAGTTTCATTTATTTTAGCAGATATTAAAAGCATAGCTATGTCAGCTTTTGAAGAGTTAATTATAATCTCTCTCAATAAATTAGTATGACCAGGATTATTAATTAAAATATATTGTTTATCATCTATACTAAATTTTTCTTGAGTTGAATATAAAGTCATATTTCTTGATTGTTCAATTGAATCAGTATCAACAATATTCGGTAACCATTGTTTTTTATTATTAATAATTTCTTTATCAATTTCTCTATTATTTGTTAAACCACTATTAATTAAAATGCGTGCTATTAAAGAACTCTTTCCTGTATTAACATCTCCAATGCAAGTTATAATCATTGTATATATTTATATAATAAAATATTTTTAATTTATTTTATAATGTCCATATGCATAACTATTTATACCATCATTATGTAAAAATCGTTTATCATCATAAGCAGATAACGAGACTTTATTAATTTCATAGCTATTAAGTTGGTGTTTATCACTTCTAATTGTTTTCATTTTATGATGAACTTGTTTATTATTAAGTAGTATTTCTTTATAATTATTATGATTTATATTATTTTTGATTATATTTTTTTTAATTCCTTTAGCTGTTTTATGTTCTTGGTTATTATCTTTAATATATGAATACATTTTTGATCTTAAACCTATAAATTATGTTATTGTGATACCATTAGATTCATCTTTGAATTTACCAATTACTTTTTTATTACAGTTATCAAAATATTTTGAGTTTTTATCATATTCACTGAAATCAAATTTATCTTTATTATAAAAAAAGTCTTCATATACATCATTAGTTTTTATTTCATAACATAAACTATCAGTATCTGTAAATAAAAGTTTAGCATTATTTTTATACTTGTTTTTAATGTAGTTGAAATGAAAATCATACATCAAAGTCTTGCTTAAATCTAATATACACATTCCTAAATATGATGGTCGATTTAGAAATAATTGTTCTTTAATTTTATGAACAGCTACAAGATTTTCATTAAATATTTTACAACTTACATATGATGGTTTAGATGTTACTTTTAATAATTTTTGTTCATTTGTGATTAGCTTTACGTCAACTCTTTTTCGCAAGTTTTCCATTGTTTTGCCATAAATGGAGTTATTCATTAACTTAAAGAAGTCTTTTTCGAAAGCATTTTCAGAATTTTTACGTTTTTCAGTATTGAAGTCAATATAATGTTTTAACCAAGGAGATTGATTGAATATGAGTCCTCTATGAACTTTGGTTATTTTTAAACCTAAATCTAAATACAACTGTAGATTTCTATAATGTAGTACATACTTTTCTTTGTTATTTAAGTTAGGTATTAATTTATAAACTAAACAAGTTGATATATTATATTTATCAGCAATTTTTTTACAATAATCTGATAGCATATCTTTTGATACTTTTACCTTTTCAGGTGCCAAAGGATAATCATTATGAAGTTCATGCAACTCTTTTGGATATTCTAAATCAACTTCTAATATCAAACCTTTGTCACTATTTTCATTAAATTTAGCTAAGTTTGTTTCATCAATTTGTTTTTGTGTTAACCATTTAAATTTTCCAGTAGGTAAGTACTGACTCATAGCCCATCCATATAAATTGTTTGCATCTAGGTATATTATATATTTTGATGGTTTAGTTTCATCAAAATCTGACATATATTTATTATTTGCTTTACCATATCTATTAGCAATGTATGATATTCCACCTCTCATTGCTTTTTCAATGAATTGGTACATATCTATATCTGTTAATAATTCTAGCTTAATATTAGTCATTTTGAGCATGCTATCCCAAGATAAACCTGGACTACTAAAATAATGACATGGATCTAGTTTATAATAAAGCATACATGTTTTTCTGAAGTTTTCAAATACATCAGCTAATAGTAGAATATCAGATTTTAAATAAAGATCATGATATTCACCCATAGATTTAATATCAAAAGTTTTCCAAACATTTTTAGCATGTTTATAATCTTGATTACTTATATTTTCATTATTCAATGTACTGTAAAATTCATCTTTTGATGGTAGTTTTTTATTATTGAATTTATCAAAACTATCCATATAGTCATATGGATATACTCCTTTCTTTTTCATAAGTTCAAATTTTTCATTTTTAAACTCTTTGTATATTTAAAAGCATTATTAGGTAAATTACACACCAATTTATCAAGACTAGAACTCATAAATTGAAAACTATCTATAAATGTCAAATTACTACCCAGCATAAAAGCCATATATTTTTCCATATTATTAGGTATTGCATTAATAGTCATTTCTTTAATATTACCTTTTTTATTTGTATATGTATTATTTTTTACAATTTCACCAATTTCTTGCATAATAAAATGCGAATCATAACCTCTCAAATTATGAAAAATAACTGGTATTTTTATTTTATCAGGGTCTATTTGTAGTTTTAAGTTGCATTCATTATGTGCAGAACCAATAAATTTATTAGTAATAGGTTGATAATATCTTACTTTAATATCTTTTTCTTTATATTTTTTATTACAAACATGACATATTGTTGAATTTTCAAATTTCTTTTTATCATCATCATTAATCTCTAATTTTTTATTCAAACTCTTTTTAAAAATATTTTTACAATAATCTACTTCTTCAAGCATTTTTTCCATGAATTTATAAACAGCTTTTTCACCTCTATATATCTGTATAGGTTTTGAATATTTATCATCATAAAAGCAAACTACTTTATATCCATAACTACAATCAGTATGTTTTTGATATGCTTGTGTATATGATTTTTCATCATATGGTTTGCAACCTTGAATTTTTTCTAATATACTTTCAAAGTCGGCATATATAACGAATGAAACTTGCTGTTGTTTATAATAATTTTCAAATTTTAATATGTTATTTTCTTTAGTTGGCATCTTTATTGCTTGCTCACCATTGACTTGTAAACAAGTAACTTTATGGTTATTTAGTATTATTTCAGAGCTAAAACATTGGAGGCAATACATACAAAAATGCTTTCTTTCTTTATGTTTCGTTTGATTATACATAAATTTATTGAAATCTTTTATCAGTACATAATGTTTATTTTTATCTTTTGTTATCAATAGTAAATTCATACAATTGTTATATTTTTCTTTAGATACATATATTGGATAAGCTTGTTTTTGTTCATAACCAAAAACATTGATATTAATCTCATTTTGATTTTCAATCTTATTATAATGTTTATTTGTAACAGGAAATTCAATATTATTATAATTTAAATTTTTAATATAATCTTTATCAGATTTAGTTATTCTTTCTTGATTTTTTAATGTTGGATTTAAAAATCTAACATGACACCATCTAAAACATTCATCATCATCATTTTTTATGTTTATCAATCCTTTTGAACTATTTTGAAGTTCATTAGGTAGTTTAATATATGAAGATCCTTTTAAAGGGCTGTATTTAACGATATTTAAATAATGATTATCAATAGATTGAATAACCCATCCTGATCCTTCAGAGATCCAAATAGCTACAAAATTTAATATATGCTGTTCAGATAAGTTTAATGATTCAGTAATATCATTATTATTAATTAATGTTTGTGCTTTGCTATTGAAATATGCAGTTTTACTAATAATTTCATTATTAGAAACTTTATTAAATGTTACTTTTAAAATTTCAACAAATTTTAGACCTTTGAATTCATTTAGTAATGTTTTTAAATGATTTTTAAGAGTTAATCGTGTATTTTGTAATTGTTCAAGAGGATTCTTTTTATTGATTATATTTATTTCATAAGATTTAGTATAACCTTTTATAGCTCTATCAGTTTCTTTTATTTGAGTTATATTTGATTCATCTTCTATAATATCTTTTTTTGGTTTATCTTCTGTTATGTCTTTTTTTGGTTTATCTTCTATTATGTCTTTTTTTGATTCATCTTCTATTATGTCTTTTTTTGGTTTATCTTCCATGTTGTCTTTTTTTGGTTTATCTTCTATGACATCTTTTTTAGATTCATTAATTATTTCTATGAGTTCATCAGTTGGTTTATTTTGTTTTAATATCATTTCAATTAATTCATTTTGTGTTAAATCATGTAAATCTGATTGATAAATTTTGAAGAAATCATCTTTTTTTATGATTGAATCAATTAGTTCCTCTTTTGTCTTTTTTATTAAAAATGAAACTCGAAATAATTCTTTTTGTGTTAAATTTTTCAAATCCATTTATTTTTATATTATTACTATAGATAAAATTTTAAAACTTTAAATGTTTTTAAAAATAATTCTATACTATTTTTTAAAAATTTATAGTGAAGTTTATATCATAATATTTATTTTCAAATTTGAAATATATTTTTCATGTTTACGTTGATGTTTTTTTGTTTTTAAGTGACATGTTTTGCCAGCTAAAGTGTAGTTTTTATTACCATTTGATTCATTGCATATAGAACAAAACCATTGTTTATTCATCATATATTTACTTTTTGATTTTGTTAAAGCTTTTTTTCTATCATAATCATTGGTGTAAAATTTTGGTCTAGTCATATTTTTTATTATGTATATTAACTGAAGATAATGTTTTATATTTTTATATATAATATATATAAAAATGAGTTGTAATTCACAAATTCATAATGAATTAAAAATTTTAAAAGAACCTATATGCCCTTTCTGCGAGAATATTTTAATAGAAGTTGAGAAAATAGTCGAGCTATGCTGTTGTAAGCAGAATGTGGTTAATAAAAACGGTATGAATGTTTGTCTTAATTGCGGTTTAGTTCATTGTTGCGAATATGTTATAGGATACCTTGATTTTTATGAGAATATGTATAAAATACATAAAAAATCAATATATAAACGTAAATATCATATTGAGAATATGTTGAATTCTATTTGCTATGAGAATAAAATCACATTAACTTATAAACAAAGGGATAAAATTTATAAGACATTCGAAATAATTGGATCTGTTATTCCTTCAGTTAATAAACACCGAAGACGAATTATCAGCACTAAATATATCCTCAGACATTTATTTAAATTGCTTGATCTTCCATTTGAATGTATAAAGATTACTAAATCGAGAAAAACGCTTGAATTTTATAATCGATATTGGGCGAAGATTTTAGAATTAAACTTTGATAGTATCATACACATTATCAGACAGTGAATTGTTTGTTATATCTGTTAACATATTCATCTATAGTTGGACATTGATCAATAACAATATCGTCAAGCACTTTTAGATCGGTTAGAAAAGAATTTTCATCAGATTGTAAGCCTCTCAAGAAGCATTTTATCTGTATACAAACTTTCTCATAACTTGTGCATGCAAATTTGCATTTATTAACTTTGTCAGAAATGTTACTCTTTGTTATATAACCATGAATCAAAACACCCAATCCTGTTAAACATCCTATAACAATAGGATTAAGAGTAATGCTACCAACAACAGAACCTATAACAGTCAAGCTAATGGATGACATCTGCAGAGATAGATAAACACGTTTCAATTTCTTATACTTCCATTTAATATACAATCTTCGTTCACTGTCCAAAATCCACGCGCGCAATTGGTTAAAATCGAGCACGTGATTTTACTTTACCTGTCGTCAGCAAACTCCGACAGTGCGTTATTGACAATAACGCATAAAGATCGTGCATTATTGACAATGGCTTCAGCTGACTTGCAGAAATAGTGGAAGAACAAATCCCTCAAATTATCAACGAAGCGATACCCGTAAATACCAAGAGGAAAACAAACTGGAGCGTTGCTATTTTCAAACGTAAGCTGAACTCAACGATTTAATTTTTGTGTGCGTTATTCTGCAATCTGCTATTTGAACAAAAACAGTTTCGGGCTTTGTTGTAGCTTTGTAGAACGTAAAATCTGATTATTTGTAATTTAATTTGAAAGAAACTTTACTTTTGAAGTACAAACGAAATTACGTATCAAAATACGTTCGCACCTACAAGTTCCCCTAAATTTGTTGACTTTGGAAATGCAAGATTTTTGCAATTTTGCGTTCACTTATAACGTGTCAAAGAAAAGCGATTGACTTGCTTTAAACATGCCTCTCGCAATCTCGCTGACTGTTTTATGAACGTTTTCAGCTTATGAACGATTTTGTGAATGATTTTAAGCCTCATTAATATTTAATTATGCGTGGCTTTTTGTGATTTCTATATTCTTAAACTGCTACCCCAGTATAATTTTGTACTACTTAGATACAACTGAATCATTAAAATTCTTGTTCAAAGTTCGCGAAATTGTGTATTGCATGCAGTGTACTCAGATTGTATATTAAAAGGGTTAGAGACTGTTAGTTCGTGTTTTGTTTACAAATACACGCACTTGCTGGCCGCACAATGAACTCGAAATTTTCAATACTGCACTCGGCTACGCCTCGTGCAGTATTGAAAATTTCTCGTTCATTGTGCAGCCAGCGCGTGCGTGTATTTGTAAACAAAACACTCACAACAGTCTCTAACCCATAATTATAACATGTTTGTAATTGATGGTAATTATTATACAGTTCCTTCAATTCTTTTACTCTATCTTCTGATAATTTGTTGGATATATGATTAAAATCCATCATATGTCTTCTTATATGTTATATAATTATACAATGTTTTATTTCTATTTTTAAATCTGCAGTTTTCATATATATATTGTTTATATTAATAAATTAGATAAAGTAAACTCCATTTCCTTTTTCAAGAAAACAAATTTTATTGAATTCCTTTGAAGAAAAGCTGTAAGCATTGGTTGATATTCCTATTCGTTTTATTTTATAAGGCAATTCTATTATGATGTTTCTTGTTGTAACGCTTCTCACATTGACAGTTTTGTCTAAATAAGCTCCATTTACCAAACCGTATCTTACGTTGTTACCATTTTTCATGATCCACACAAAAAGGTTTTTATTTTGATATTGACTTAAAACACTTAATTGATGATTATTATCGTTTTGATTGTCGATGATTAGTTTTTGGTTATTTATGCTATAACGAGGATCACTGTAAGTGAATTTTTTGTCATTAGTAATACCTCCAAAACCAACAAGATTTTTTGATGCATTTGTGAATGCTGTATTGTGTTTAAAGCTGATAAAAATTGTATATTTATTTGTACTAATTGTTTTGCTTAATGAAATCACAGATCCATTTAAAACAGTTCCTAACTGTTTATCAAACAATGATAAATCGAAATCATCTTTCATATATTCAGTTGTAATATAACCATTATCGTTTTGACATTTTACATATTTTACTTCAGCGCCATATGTATCATCTACTATAAAATTATTTGGATCAGTTATATCAAAGTAAGTTTCGAATATTTCTGTGTAATAACTTTTAGGTTGTAATACCTTTATTAAAGTTACGGTAGAATCATTAATATCTTTTTCTGAAGTTGATATAGCTGTATTCAATTGTTTCAAATTTACAGCCCCAGATTCATAATTTGTGTTATCTCCTAATCCAACGATTTTATTACCATGCATGTCAATTTCTTTATTAAAATAGACTAATCCATTTTCAATAAAATATAAAGCATCATATAAACCAGGATTAATATCTGATTGAAGACTTACAACACCATAAATGACGAAATAAGTTTGAAATTTGGATGGATATGATACACCAGCATTCAATTTGATTTCAATATCTATGAACAAGTAATTGTTATAAGCATTTTGACTTTTGGTGAACTGACAAATCAATCTTGAATACTTACGTGAAAATAATGTTTTTTTCTTAACGTTATGAACTGTTTCAATGGAAGAAACACCATTCAAGAAGATGCTTTCTACATCTGAACTTAACCACATCAATTCAAAACATAAAGTATAATCATCATTAGAAAGTGGGTATAAATTGACACCGATTCTAGAGCTATAGTACCCTTTTGAAGTATCAAGGAGAAGATTCATATCAATAGTATTTTTATTAATTTGATGTGGAGATAAATTATATTTTTTAATGTCTCCTAATTCAACATCATTCTCTTCAGTTAATTGACTATTATGATATTCCATAATATATCTAAATGCATTTTCGTCATTTGCTATTCCAATAGTTGTGCTGATTTGTGAGTCTACATATTTTTTATTAACAACATCTTGGTCATCAGTAGGATTTTTTAACTGAGTAATTTTATGATTACCCATTTTGAGATCAGCTTGCATTATTTGAGAACCATCGAGAAGCATGGTCTTATCAATATTTGGTTTATTTTTTAGTCCAGCATCAATATAAGCTTTATTTGGTTTTTTTTGTAGTTCAGAATCAACATAAGACTTGGTTGTTGCAGATGATTGATATAGAGGTGTTCCTAAATGATAAATCTGTCTTTTATCATCACTATGAAAGCTATTGAATAAAAGGCTATCTTGTAACTGATTAATTTTTTCAAGTTGTAAGTATTTTTGTTGCAAATATTTAATATTTACAACATCAGTCATACCAGTATGATTTGGTTTAAAATCAGGGATTAATAATCTAGATTTAAGTGTTTGAGGCCATGTTGTTTTTTATCTACTTTTTTGTCAATATATTTCTTATTCATTACGTTCGTCATATTACTATACCCTGGATCAAAATCAGGCACATTAAGGATGCCTTTAAAAGTTTGCTCATCACTTGTTTCAAGATCAGCTTTTTTATTCAACTCAGTTTTGTCAGCTTTTAAATCGTCCTTCATATCGACATATTGCTTGTTGGTTATTGTTTTATCATTCCATGAGTTTGGATTATAAACTTCACTGTTTTGGATACTGTATCCTTTTAAATCAAAGAACGTTTTAGTCTTTCTGTCTCTTTTCAAGAAATTGTTTTTGAGATACTCTTTGTTGACAACGGATCCGTAGTCTTTTTTGATGGTATTATAATCAGAATCATCAGGGACATCATCTTGAGTCTTAACATTGAAAATTATTTTATTGTCCATATCATAGTTACCATGGGTAGTCAGTTTAAAACCAACTCCTTGAGGACCAGGAGGTCCTTGTTGACCAACAACATCAGGTGTTTGTGATATTTGTTTATCGTTGAATAATCCCATATAATATTAGTTAGATATTTCCATAAAAGTTTCTCTTAACTATTTTTCGAGGATTATCGACATATATAAAAGAATATGGTTTTTTGGTTGCTTGCATATAATCTTCTTTATTGACCCCAAGTTCTCGAGATATAAGGTTTCTTTCATTTGAGCTTGGAAAATCATAAACACAAAAATGAGAACAATTCAGTCTTATATCCTTTGGTGTTTTATAATAAGATTGAGAAAGGTAGATGACACTGCAGTTCTTATGTCTTCCTCTTATGAAGTAATCAATCAAAGGTTTTTGATTCTTTTCACAAATGAAATCATCAAAAACAATGAGGCATTGTCCATTATCACCCATATTTTCAACAGGTGTGATTTCATCATTATTACAAACTAAAATATCATACCCAACTTCTTTGCTTATAGGTTCGAATGTTTTCATCAAATTCTGATATTTTTCTTGTTCAAGATTTTTTGCATACAAATATATCCTGTCATAATACAGCAGAGGTTTTGTCAACATATGAAAAAGCAAATTCGTCTTTCCTCCACCAGATGGTGCAGCCATCAACATTCTGAAAGTTTGGTTAGGCATATAATTATACAATTGTTTGTAATCATTTTGTTCATTACCACAATCATAATTAGGTATTTCCATTATACATATATGTTACATAAATAAGTTAAGATGAGTTGAGATAAGTTGAGATAAGTTCAGATAAGTTTTTATATAACTTACATATATAATGGATATTGAAAGAATAAAGAGACTATCAGAGTCAAAAATAAAAGCTGATGATTCAGTTAAAAAAGTCAGAAACACGTTAAAAGAATATCGAATTGGTAGACAAGATGTTCAAGAAGAACTTTCAGAAGTATACAAACCGATTGTGAAAGGTCAAGAGAATGTAAAAAAAAACGATTGATGAGAAACAGGACAAATTACTTGAGCAGTTACAGAAAAATCAAAAAGAATTGACAACCGGACTTGAAGACCTTGTCTTGGTTAATACATTACCTGTTGAATCACCTTCTAAAAAACCAACAAAACTACCGCTTGATTATAAGCCAGAAATGATGAAACCACAATACAAATCAGATATTGACAAAGGATTTACAGGTGAAGAGATACAAAAGCTTATAGACTATGAATTTCTTGCTCCAAGTGATGTTTTACATGGTTCAGTTACTGGAGATCTTGATTTTGACGAATATTATAAAAAAATTGGTGCTAAATTAAAATATTTAGGTCAACAAAAAGGACATCTGTCGACCACCAAAAAAGCAAAGGCTAAAAACAAAGAAGCGATTGATGAATTAACAAAAGAAATCAAGTTGATACAGAAATACAGAGATCGCATACTAATTATACCTGAAGGAAAAGAGACTTTGGGGACAGGTTACCTTCAACCAAAACGGAATGCTTATAAAGTTCAAAATGGAGGACAGTATGGAAATCTCGTTATTGATGTTCCAAAACTAATTGGTCAATTACGTCTTTTGGCAAAAAAGGATGGTAAAACAGTGATTGATAAATTAGTTGATTTTGATACCATTGATCTGTTAACTAAGCGCTTTAATAGTAATAAACGGTATTCTGATTTATCAAAAATGGTTTTCAGTGAATTGAATAAATTGAGCGAAATACCTGTTCATAGATCAAGTAAGAAATTCTCAAAATTAGGATCTGGCGTTGTATATTACAATGATGCAAATGATCTTATGGATCGACTTCAACTACTTGGAGGATCTATTTTGGCTGGAAATAATGCTGTAAAAGATGAATTTTCACAGATAGCGCATAAAATGTTACAGCTTGGTATAATCGGAAAGAAAAAATTAAATGATCTCCTCAACGTTTATGTTTTATAGAGTGGGTCTTAGTTCTTATCAACTATAATTTTATCTAATGAATATGTATATGCAGGAACAAGCGATTAGTATCAGTTCAATTAATCGACAGAAAGTCGGTAGTTCTCGTCCAGAAGATTTTACAATTAAATTCAAACCAACTTTACACCTTGAAAAAGAAATGAAGCATGAAATGGCGGTAGACAGAGTTTTAATGACTTACAGTTGGCATAATATAAATGATGCATACAATAACAAAACCATAAAATATTCAAAAGACGATGGTTCCAATTGGAAAAACATCAATTTCGTTGATGGAATGTATAGTTATGACGATCTTTCGGAATACATTGAACAAGTCATCAAATCTAATGGAGATACACCAGAAGGAGATGATGGTAGTGTTAAAATTTATTTTGTTTTGACATCTTATCGTGTTGTTGTTGAATTAGCAGATGGTTGGCAACTTGATATTCGTAATTCAAAATTTGGAGATCTGATTGGTTTTGAACCAAAGATTATCACAGTAACTGATCATTCTTCAAAACTACCCAATATAACGAATTCAGTAGACAGTATACACATCAATTGCGACATTGTGACAGATTCTATCACTGATGGAGAAAGAACTAACAATCTTTGTGTTATTCCATGTACGAATTTAACAAGGAGTTTCCCTTTTCAATTTGAACCGAAACGTGCTCTCTTTAGTTCTATTTCGAAAACGAACATATCTGAAATGCGTATTGAAGAAAGAGATTCTCTTGGAAGACCAATAAATCTCAATGGAATTGATTGGCATATGACTTTAATTCTGAGATCTAGTTTTGTATAAACTAATGATATATGAAAAGTGAGTATAAAAAAAGATACGATCCAGATACGGGGAGATATGTCAAAAAACACATTTATTCCAGAGAATTACATGGGGGAGGTTATAAAATGGATATGCTGAAATCACTTGGTAAGAAGTTGTTCGGTAAAACAACGCGAGAAATAGCGAAAAAAGCTGTTGAAAAAGCAACCACTTCTGTTGCAACTAAAACAGGGGAGCATCTTGGTAACCGAGCTGGTGATAAAATAGTACAGATGTTGTCTAAAAAACAACCTAAAGAGGTAGTCAAGAAACAGATTGATATAGAACCATTGACTTATACAGATTATACCTTTTCACTTGAACCAACAGTTCAAGAAAAACCAAAAACTCAAGTCAAACATCAAATGACAAGTCAAGAGATTGTACAAAGAGTAAACCAACTTATTTCTGGAGGAAGGATAAAGAAGAAGAGGGTTTAACTCAAAACTTGTATTTTATCTAAACTAATAATATATGGAAAATTTTAGAAACCCAAGATATGTTGAAAGATATGAAGATCAATATTTTGAATTAGAGACTCCTCTCATAACAGCAGTCGGTAATACACTTCATCAAAAGAAGGATGGATATCGGTTTGTTGTTGATAATTCAGGAGAAGTTACTCCTTTTGATTGGTATAATGCTCGTCTCGGTATTTCATTTAAAGTAAATAAACTTGCTGATGGAGCTAACATTGCTGCTGAGGATCACAACGGTATTGTAAATGATATTCATTCTTTTATCAAAAATTTTGATATCAAGCTTCAAGGGAAAAAGGTATACGATTGTAACGATTCTAACCATGCTGTTAATATTAAATCTCTTCTTGAATTTTCTCCAAGTTATGCGAATTCAACAGCGACAAATGAATTTTATCATCTTGATACAACGCAACATGCTGAAGAGAGACCTGCTCAAGCTAATTATAACAAGGGATTTGCAGCACGGAAGTTGCTTCTTGGTGTGTCAACAATAGTCACAAGAGAACTAACTCTAAATAAATATTCATTTTTTGAGGCTCTCGAAGATAAACTGCTACCATCTGGTCGATTAGAACTAAACTTTGAAATCGAGAGTGATAGTAATCTTATTTGGCAGGCAGGTGATAATTGCAGAGTTGTTATCACAAAGTTACAATTAATCGTACCACGTATAACATTCAACAGCTCTGGACAAAGCATTTACATGAATAACTTTATGAAACCTTATAAGTGGACATATCTTCGAGAAAATATTGAAAGAAGCAATTCATCAACACAACGAGCAGGTCATTTTAGAATAAGCAGTGGCATAACAAGACCTCGTCATGTGTTTATTTACATAATCAATGATGCTAATATTAATTCACAGACAAGCAACCCATTTTTATATAACACATTTTCAGTCAGTACAGATCCGAGAACTCTAATGAACTGTTGGTTAGAAGTTGGAGGCAGTAATATTGAATATCCAGAAATCCACTATCAACCATCAGTTGATTTATCACGTGTTTACAGAGATGCTCTGAAGTACGTGCATAAAAAATAATGAATATGGTGAAGGTTCGCTTTTGAATATAACTAACTTTCAATCACTGTTTCCTTTTGTGTATTTCGATTTGACAAAACAGAAAGCAGATATTCGAGATGGTACTACAAAGCTTACTTTCCGTTATGAGCTTTCAGGTACAACTACAACAGCATATAGTATATATGCTTTGACTCTATTTGAACAAGATGCTGAACTTGTACAACAAAACGGTAAATTATTATTCCGTTAATTAATCATAATTTTCATATTTTAAATACAGGTTAAAGTCATTACAGTTATTAATTTTATATAACATATGTAATATAAGAGATATGACATATGTTAAATATGGAGTGAAACTTTCAAAAACTCAAAAACAAAGACTTGTAAAAGCTATAACACAAAAGACAGCTGTAACATTACGTTTATCAAAATCTGATCTATCAGGTAATGATATTCTTGGTTTAACAAAAACACAAATAAAACGTATTCAAAAAGCTATAAAAAATAAAAAAGGTGTAGATTTAAAAATAAGTAAAACTCAAATCAGATATATTGTACAAGAAGGAGGATCTCTTTGGAGTTCATTGATTAATCTTGGAATGAGAGCACTGCCTTATGCATCAAGAGCTGTATCAAAAGCTGGACCAGCACTTGCAACTGGTGCTCTATCAGCTCTCGGTTCTCTTGGCATTGATAAAATATTCGGAAAGGGTCAAACAGGTGGATTCCTTGTTCCGCAATCAAAAATCGATCAACTGATTAAATACAAAGACCTGTTAACGAAAAAACAAAAAGAACAAATCGTTTCTGCACTTCATACTGGAGGTCAAATTGTCATCAAACCAACAAAAACACAATCAGGAGGATTTCTAGGATCATTACTTGCAAGCATTGGAATTCCACTTATTCTTAATGCTCTAACTGGAAAGGGGCTTCAGGTTGACAGACAAAGATCTAAACGATCAACAAATGTTTATGTACCACCTTCATCTAAAAGCAACAATTCAAGTGGTGGACTTGTATTGCCAATGAATCAATTAACTGGGATGTACCCACCTCCTTTTATCGGTAGTTGGAAAAAACCAGTTGGTATGGGATTAAAAAAAAGAAGCCAAAGGCAAAAAAGGGCAAAGGACTGCTATTAGGAAAAAACAGCCCATTCAACAGCATACCATTAATAGGAGCAATTCTGTAAAGTTCATTAATAAGCCATTAAGCAATTTTGATATTTTGAATTGGGTAGACTATCTCGGAATAAATCATTTCAAAGGTGTGTTTTCAAGAGATTCTTTGCCTAATCAGATAAAGAAGAATGAATGCGGAATAGTCAATTTGGATTCAAAAATAGGTCCAGGAACGCATTGGGTTGCTTATCGAAACGGAAAGTCACATGCAGAATACTTCGACAGTTTTGGTTTAGAGATGCCATTTGAAGTAGCTCAATACTTGGATACAAGCGGTAAACAGATATATTATTCAGGAGATGAGATACAAGAACGTGATTCAGTTTTATGCGGTTATTGGTGTCTTTATTATCTACTTGAGAGGCAAAAGGGTGTATCCATGCTTAATGTCATTCATAATACAGAATTTGATATGAATAATCAAGCTATCAATCACCGATTTATAATCAATTACTTTAAAAATATCTAACTCATATATATATATATATATGGTTAAAAGTTACTGTGTAAAACAAAAAAAACAAACTGAATGTAAACCAGGTAGTGAAAAATATGTAAAGTCTAAAAATGGACGACTTATGATGCAATGCATTTGTAATGAATGCGGAATCAAAAAAACACGATTTGTTAAGACAAAAAACTAAATAAGCCCTCACAAGATGGGGGCTTATTCAATGTTAATAATAGTCACTCTCTTGGTGAGATGGCTTTTAAAAACCTTCTCAATGCAGGTATTTATGGTGCTAGAAAGACTGGTGCAAAGGCTATCAAAAGTGATTATACAAAGCGAAAGATTAAAGATATGTCATCAAAATACATAGATCAAGTTCTTGATTCTATTACTAGTGATATCAGTAATAAAATATCTCCTGATAAAAAAGGAAGTGGTATTGATATACATAAATTAATTGGAAAACTTCCAAAACCAAAATCTGGATGGACACCTGGAAATTACAAATACATGGGTCCTTATAATCCTCTTAACAAACAACTAGAGTATGATAAAAATACTGGTGAAGTCACTAAATGGCATGTAGACCCATATAATAAGGTCGATGAAATAGCAGCCTATCACGATATTTGTTATGATATGGGTAAATCAAAAGGTGAATGTGATAAGAAGATGGTTAAATCACTTGATGATATTCCATATGGTGAAATACCTAAATGGGGTCAAACTGCACGGTTCTTAATCAATACAAAACAAAAACTGGGTCTTGGTGTTAAAAAAAAGAAGCCAAAAAACGTAAAGGGCCGTCGAGTGAAGAAAACTGGCAAGAAAAATTAGCTGATGAATTACACAAACCAATAAAACGTAATTTTACTCGACGGCGTGTTATAGTTAACCATATTGATGAAATATGGTGCTCGGATTTGGTTGAAATGCAACATTTTAGTAAATGGAATAAGGGTTATCGTTATCTTCTCATGGTACTTGATGTGTTTTCAAAATACGGTTGGATCATTCCTTTGAAAGATAAAAAAGGTGAAACAGTGACTGAAGCATTCAAAACAATATTCAAAGATGGGCGTAAACCACGATATCTTTGGACTGATAAAGGGAAAGAATATTACAATAAACACTTGAAAGACTTATTAGAAAAGAATAGTATAACACTATACTCCACCGAGAACGAAGAGAAAAGTAGTGTTTGTGAACGATGGAATAGGACAATTAAAACCCGAATGTGGAAACAATTCACTGCTCAAGGTAATACACAGTATCTTGATATGCTACCCAAACTGGTGAAACAGTATAACAACACCAAACATTCAAGCATAATGATGACACCAACAGAAGCAAGTAAAAAGAAGAATGAAGGTACAGTTTACTTCAATCTATATGGTGATATGAAGCCATTATCAACTAAACCTAAATTCAAAGTCAGTGATAAGGTTCGAATATCTAAGTATAAAAGGAAGGTTTTCGACAAGGGTTATACACCAAACTGGACAGAGGAAGTATTCATAGTTGATAAGATCCAATACAGTAATCCAATCACTTATAAATTAAAAGATTTGAATAATGAAGAGATAAAAGGCAGTTTTTATGAAGCTGAATTATTAAAAGCAAAACAGGATGTATTCAGAATTGATAAAGTCATTCGGAAGAATTATAAGAAGAAACAAGCTTTAGTTAAATGGAAGGGATATAGTGATGAATTTAACAGTTGGATACCTATTAAAGATTTACAACATATTTAAATGAATAAACAACTTGTATTCAAGGGGGTAACCTTACGTTGGTAATGATTGATCAAAATACACCTAATTTTGCTATGTTTATTGTATTGAAATGCTTGTACAATTGCATATTTTTGAAAAGTACAGCTTTATTAATAATATTTAGTATCAATTATTAGTTGTTATTAAATATTACAATATTAGTTTATTACTGTATTTAACACTTTATTTAGGCCAAATTATTCATCTTTTCCAACTTTTCGTTTGCTTTATTACTTTTTCCAGGCCAGAGTCTAATGTTTTATTATTCATATTTACTTGCTTCAAGGGGGTAACCTTGCTTTAAAATTAATGACCTTCGTCATGCTTTTAATGATGATATTATTGCTATTTTATGGGTTATTGATTAGCATATAATTGTAAAGTATGATATTAGTATTGATTTGCATATGATTTTGGTTTCATGATGTTTGATTAGTATGATATTAGTTTCAATTATTTGTTTAGGCCTGATCTAAGTTGCATGTATCATTACTTTTTATTCCTCTCTATGCTAGTTATATACAATGTTTAATTTATTTTTGAAAAATAGTATAGATTTATTTTTGAAAAATAGTATAGAACATAATATGCTGAATAAAATGCTTTTTGTTATATGGTTTCCATGGCCTGAGCTTTGCTCCGGATTTAATTTTTCAAATTAAATCTCACCCGCCAGGAGCAAAGCTTAAAATTTTTTGTCCCCAAAACCGTCAAATCTCACCCCAATCTTCTAGAAGTATTTTTTTCTAAAATTCTTCTGAAGATTCCAGATTTGACTAATTTTTCAGCTCCGCTTAGTACCAAGCCAAAGTTTCAATATATATTCCAGCATTTAATTCAGCATTTAATTCAATACTGAATTCAGTACTTAATTCAGCATTTAATTCAATACTGAATTCAGTACTTAATTCAACATTTAATTCAATACTGAATTCAGTACTTAATTTAGTATTGTTTTCATGCTTATATTTAATTATATTGATCTTTTAAGCATGGTTTTTTATCAAGCTTATTTCTCCTTCTCATGAATTCGAGCTCAGTTTTCCACCCCTATGGAGCTACGAGCTCAGTTTTTGAGCTGGATTTTTATGAGCTGGTACCCCCAATTACTATACTACTACAATTTGCAGTTGAAGATGCCAGCGCCTCGACTCAAATTCAAGGGTGAAGTGCGGCCAGCCAGCAAGAAAACGGCGCGAACAGTTGAATGGTTTTCAGTTATGATTGGCTGGCTTCGTTACTTTGTTGTTTCTGATTGATCCACGGTAGCGAGCAAAAATATATTTTAGCCCGTTGAATTCTTCATTTTAGCCTCAAAATACGCCGCAATGCCCGATGAAATGATTATAATAGTGTATATGAATGATTAAATCACAGGATTTGCCCTTTGTTCCGGATATCTCGAACCATATAAAGAATCATAATTCCTTACCCTCTGTTTTCGTATTGCTGCAAATGTACTCGTACCAGGACCGACCGCAAAACCAAGCTGAGAAACCATAGGTGGTGTCCCCTGATGATGAATAAGAATCTTGAGACCTGCAACGGACGTCACAGCGCCATAATATTCGTTTTGATCCACGTTTAATGTGAGGCTAAGTCCAAAGGGTGAGCCAGCCTGCTTCACTTTTAATATGCGTCCACCCTCCTTCCCTGAAATAGCAAGAAGGCAGTTTGTTTCGTTTCAAATCAAAGAGTTGCTTAAGACTTACTTTTAATTTAAGTTGATTCTGTTTTGTTGGACTTAGGGAGTGTTTTAAGGAGATAGAGAATTGTACAGAAAGCGTTTTTCATAGTCCTTTATATTTTTTTCTAAGCGCGCGCGTGGGCGCAATTAATTATACGAACCGTGCATTCGGAAATCTACTATCTATCTATATTGTCTGCTCATACTGCGATTCTGCTCGGTCATTACCAAACTGTCTATATTACAAACCTTAATGCGAGAAAATGAGTGGAATTATAGGCCTTGAAGTTCTTTAAAGTCGAGTATTCATTCTGTTCAGTGACAAAATCAACCTGCAAATCGCGGGTGTACAGGCTACATTTATCATTTCAAACTCCCTGCTTCTCTGCTACTTTGTTTCCAAAACCCCACACGTTGGCTTTTACATGGTTGTTTTTTGAGAACGGCATCCTAAATTGTTTTGGAGCTTTTTTAGCATGAACATAAGTGGGCCGACTTACACGATACGACTGTCTCGCATGCGACAAGCTTACGACAGGACTACGACATGACTTAGGACCCTTTACACACGCGCGCGTCTGTCGTAAGGATGTGGTAGGCTGATTTACACGACGCGATTCATTTTGTAGTCATTGCGTAAGCGTGTCGCATGCGATAATCGTGGTCAAAATCGCACCGTTTAACTCGCCCCGTAGGAAGATACGACTACAAAACCTATACCTGAATTGAATGTGTAGCAAAGACCCATATCAGTCAACACTGGTGTAAAATTTCTATGACCGCACTGCTGCCCGCTCCAAGTGCAACCCAACAAGGACTCTTTAATTTGATGTCCAGCGATAAAATAAAATTCCGTAAAGTTAAAGTCATTGTATTTGCTGAGATCTATGGTTTCATTTTCAGCACGCAATCCAAATGATTTCTTCTCAAATTGGCTTAAAAGTTCGTCGTATCCTTTCGCCAAAACAACAGACTTTTTGAACCTGTTAAAGCTGCATATACTGACAGCAGGGAATTCTGGATTGCTTTCGTATTCCAAAGAAACTTTCGTCGTCACAGGGTAGCTGAAATATTTTTGTAAAAGCTTGGATGACTGAAAGGAAAACCACGAAATTGCGCTCACAAGAAACAACGCCCAGAGAATGCGACGTAGCAGCGTTCGGCTGGTGAACACGTTATTCAAACCATGGAGGGTGGAAGATCCCACAAAGATACTCCATCTTTTTGTTATTGCAGCAGACTTGCTTGAGACCTGTGATTGCACTTCGCTACACTCGGGGCTGATTTTGTTTGATTCACATGCTTTGTTGTCTTGTTTTTGATCGTTTTGGTCTAACTCAATTTCTGATATTTCTGGCTCAATTACAACGCCTTCTTCACCCGCTGCACTGTTCATTCTCACAAGATTCCGGGTACATATATCCTTTTATTATAAAAGGGATGTGCTTTTATAGGTATCAGGAAATTAAAGATATTTGCATATTTAGTGCCCACATTTCGTGAATTACCATTTTTATTTTTGATTTGATGCATCTGAGACATATAAACCTGGCTAAAATCTGACTGAAATATTTTATTGTACAAAAGCTATAAACCTCCAACAAATGTGGATGACTTTAGCAAAAACCATTCGTCAGTCTTAACGTAGTCCGTAATGTTATAATTTATTAACTATTCATTAAGAAAGCGTACGCACATCAATTTACACTGCTTTTAATGAGAGGCTTTATCACATTTGCATAAAAAAGTTATTTATTTCTAAATTTGGTTACCTGGAGTTTTAGAATTTTGATTGGCTCACACATTTTGGTAATTGAAAAAACTTAGTTGAGCTTTTCCTAACAGAGCAGAATTCTATTCATATGACGCTCACCAGATAAATAACATCTGTGTAAGAAATCAACAGAACTTAATTAATAAATTGAAAATATTTGCAAAAGTCCATTTATTTTTGCATCTTGCTCACAGTACTTGCTGTGACGTGCTTCTGGATCTTGTTCATAAAAAAGAGCCTATGTTTTTAATTTGTAAATTTCTCATATCAAACTTTGCCCATTGTTAGGGTTTAAACTTTCTAATACAATGAAGCTATTGTTGTCCATCCTTAGGGATTTTCATGTTCGGTGTCGCCAAATTGCACTCGGGTTTAATCGGATCCAGTCGGCACATTGCTGATGATGACATTCTTGTTCCTAACGGGGGCCTTCTTGGGAAAACACAGATACCGTAGACTAACTAACAAGTTTGAATAAAAAGCTAAGCGAGAATTTATGTTCAAAGCGCGTCGATTTGAATGTTCACAAGTTTGAATAAAAAGGCTCAGCGAGGTTTTATGTTTAATTAGTATAATTTCCACAGGTGAATTCAATTCTGATTGGTCGAGAAGCTCGCACTATGACGCTATATTCACCGCGCTAGGCGGTGAATATGCAACATGTAAGAGGAAGGTTTGAGGAATCTTCTCGTATTGTTCGATCGAAAATTCATCCAAACGGCCCAGAGCTAGCCTTCGAACAAAAACGGGTAACCAAAAATTTTAAGCCGTCCGAATGCGTAGCGACAAAAAGTTGTGCCAAAGGGAATTTGCTATTCCCTAGCCTCTTTCCGATTGGACACAATTAAACAATGGTCGTTCAAGATTTCGTCCCGTGGATAGGTGGGCAAAGGCAAATTCAATACTCACTAGCATGGGTAGTGTAAGGGTCCTTGGGTTGTGTCGGACCATTGACATCACTACCCATGCTAGTGAGTATTGAATTTGCCTTTGCCCACCTATCCACGGGACGAAATCTTGAACGACCATTGTTTAATTGTGTCCAATCGGAAAGAGGCTAGGGAATAGCAAATTCCCTTCGGCACAACTTTTTGTCGCTACGCATTCGGACGGCTTAAAATTTTTGGTTACCCGTTTTTATTCGAAGGCTAGCTCTGGGCCGTTTGGATGAATTTTCGATCGAACAATACGAGAAGATTCCTCAAACCTTCCTCTTACATGTTGTTCAGTTTGAAAGCTGTGCGATGGGATTTTCTGGTCGAAAATCGCCTCGGCGCTGGAGCTGTTCGAATTTGGAGCTGTTGGAGTTTCCACCCTTTCGTTATAATTATATAAGTAGAAAGCAGCAAACGCGAAATGTTTCAAACCGCTCAAATTCGCAATTTCGAGCCAAAAGAACCACACCACAAAACTGGTAAGATAAACTTACGTTTACTTAGCATGTAATTTGTTCATATTTTACGTTATTACACGCAATTCTGCGAGCCGTTCAGTAAATCCTATACATTTGCTATAAAAATGCTAATATACACAAAAATGCTAATGTGCAAACAAACAGTTTGTCCGGGCTCCCTGTGGCGTAGTTAACGGCGAAAAGAGACAAAAACAACCTGAAACAGGCCGTATAAATAGCATATTAAATACCCTGGGGATTTGGAATGAATGATAACCACGTGCGATATAATCACATTAAAACGAGGCACGATTCGTGCCTATCACGCCAGTGAAGACAAATGATAATGATTGCCTAAGGTGTACCCCGCGACCTTAAGAATAGAACTTTGGAACTTTTGATTTTCAATCGATGATCGATCAAGCGATCGAAGGATTGACTGACTGACTGACTGACTGACTGACTGACTGACTGACTGACTGACTGACTGACTGACTGACTGACTGACTGACTGACTGACTGACTGACTGACTAACTGACTGACTGAATGACTGTCTGGCTGACTGACTGACTGACTGACTGACTGACTGGCTGTTTGGCTGGCTGTCTGAATGACTGATTAATTGAATTATTATAAGTTATTTAATTTTATTTATTTCATATCTGGTGTAATAATAATTATTTATTTATTTATTTAATTATTTATCTATTCGATATTTCTCTTTGATAAAACCAAAAGAAAATATATTTTATACACAAAAGAGAAAACAATATCCGCGATATTTTCCGTACATTAATGTTTCAAAAGCTTTTGGCAAATAAAATTCACAGGTTACGTAATTCGAAGTCCCGATCACGATTTAGCTGAGTGGAGGTTTGAGTCTGCTAGCCGACAATACTAACCCTTAATATGCTAAATTTACTCGAAAAACATGATTTTTTAATCGTTAAATTGATTTTTTTGGCGCTACGGTGCTAAGTTTCTCTAAACTTCGCCAGAAATGCTCTTTCTTACACTGCAGTAAAATGTTAAGGAAGATTTCATGTAAAAATGTACAATATTTTACTTTGGCGCATGCGCATAAGCCAAAATTTGGACCTTTTTTTGCTGAACAGTTCCGATTTTTTTCCTCGCTGCGTTGCTTTTCTTTTTTTCTCTACTTTCTTATTCTCTCTACCTTCTATACTGTACATCCTTTCTTTTGACCCGAAAAGTTTCGATCTTTAGCAATGAAAAGTTGTGGAAAGGCGCCCATGATCAAGTGTAGGTATATTGGCCTGTTTTATCACCAATTTTGCACCAAAAACTGATCAAGTTTTTTTCGATTAGCTCTGTCAGAATGCAGTCGATCGTCAAAATGGACAGTCCAGTGGAAAGATCTATCCAACCGGTATTAGTTGCATATCACAAGAATCTGCTGACGTGCAAATTGGTGACGTCACAAGTGGTTGAATGGACATTCCTCCAAATCCCGGAATAATCCGGTCTTAGCATATTAAGGGCTAAAAATAAACCCCCTGCTGTCAGAGCAAGAACCGCGAAGCGCAGTTAATTACGGTGGTGTACGATTGGGGTCGCGATTTATCAACTGAAGTCAAATCAGAAACCTCTTGCCCATTACAGAATGACTGGTCTCTTAGAAATGATTTTTTTTTTTTTGTAAAAAAGGGGTGGGGCATGTAATCTTCAACCCTCGATCAGGGGTGGGTCAGTCAGTTTTAAGCCAGGAGGTACGGGTGGGTCACATATTTTCCAACCGCCACTTTTCCAACTCTGTATATATTTTGCGATACGTTTGCCCCATACTCAAAATGGAGGATTTTACAGCGAAAAGGTTCATTCATCGTAAAACCTTAAATTTGCCGCCAGGTTGTATCTTCTGAAGGACATGGAGAAATAAATAAACCCAATCAAAAAGTAGGCCAGGGAAATCGGGATAAGCGCCTCCACCACCCCCTTTCTTTCTTAATAGTGACGAATTAACAAGCAAATCCTATTGTCCGTTGACAGTCGATCATTTTATTATAACAATACATACCGGTATATTAGTATACACAGTCAATAAATGGGTAATAATGTCTGTACATAGTTAACGTCGCAGATTGTTTCCATATCAAGATTAAGCCAGAATAAAGTTACAAATGGAGTTAGTAATTGACAATAGTAAAATTGATATCACTGATGCATTTAAGCTGTTGGGCGTGATAATTGACAAAGATCTTAACTTTTTGGAACACATTTCACAGGTTTGCTTGAGGACTAGCAAAATGATTGGCGTCCCACAAAGGCTGAAAAATCTAATCCCTATGCATGCAAAATTACGGATCTATAAGACTGCAATCTTACCCCATGTAACATACTGTAGCTTAGTGTGGCATTTCTGCCGCGCAAGCGACACAAGAAAACTGGAGAGGATCAACGAAAGAGGATAATGTACAGTATTCTGCGATCAGGTCTCTTCCAATAGTGATCTCCTTACACGCGCGGGGATGACCAGTTTGTATAACAAAAGATTACAACATATCGCAATCTTTTTTTGTTTAGAATTAAAAATATATTATTGACTAGCAACGTATTAGAGCTTTTTCCGAGATCACCCTCGAACTGCAGCCTGAGGAACTCAGATTTCTGCATACCAAAAGTAAAGAACTGTTAACTACGAAAAAAAAGAAATGTCCTTGCAGCGATTCAGGGACCTCAGTGGGCTTGTTAGAGGGACACATGTAAAGGGTGTCACCTATGCAACTCTTGAGGCGTTGTGTTATAAATATAGGCTCGAATATTCGTTACTCTAAATAGTATCTTAATTTTAAGGATTTTACGTATGTATGTATTTTATGTAAATATACTAAATAACTTTATGTAACTAGAGTAGAATCGTATTCTATACTTATATTATATTTTAATTTAAATACTGTCCCAAATTAGTACAGTAACTAGTAGGTCCTATTACCAGGTAGAAGATTAGACACTGGAATTACACATGCAATATTTTAAGAAAACCACAACCATATTGTCAAAGGTAACGTCGCTAATGGCTGATTTTCACATGCCACCGACACAACCGGGGACTTTGTTTTGGCATACGGAAACATTTATAGACTAGTACGCATTTGGCTCAACAATGTTGCAGGAACATGGCCACACGAGTACAAGTGCATCGAGAAAACTTTGGCCTTTTTCAGACTTCATCCAACGACACGCAACACGTTGCAACAACGTGGCTAAACGTGTGCAGCATTTTATGAGCGACAATGTTGCGTTATATGTTTCACTGAAATGTTGCGAGCATTTGGCCGGGGCTTAATATGCAAAATCCTTAAAGAGCCCTTATATCCTTTGTGAAATTTTACGCTTTTAAAACCTCGTCACAGAAAATGTATTAAATATATCAGGATCATAATCTAGGAACGGTTAATCGTGCGGTGCCCACCTGATGCCGTTTTAATATATATATATATATATATATATATATATATATATATATATATATATATATATATATATATTTTTTTTTTTTTTTTTTTTAACTTGATCAGAAGTTGAAGTGCTTATGCTAACGAGACAAAGGTTCGTCTGACCTCCTGGAGCCACTAACTATTTTTTTGGAGCTGAAATAACTCGTTTTGAAGTCAAAGTAACTCGAACTAACTCCACCTTAAGGAATTAGATTAACCTCACTACAGAAGTTATAATAAATCTTTAAAGATTACTGTTATAGGATATCAGGAGTTTGAGTAACCAATCAGCGCGCGTAGACAACGCTATCCACTGTTTCAGTATAAACTACTGAATACGTATAATTACACCGAATTACAATAATTTTGACATATAAAACAAAACAAGCAGTCGATGTTTCAACTGCAGCCGCGGATTATAACTATAAAAAAGGAAATGGTATAATCTGCCGTTATTACGTATTGATGACTGCAAAAATGTAGTTTCCTGCCTAATTAACTCATATTTGTCTGTTTTTCATTTTCCGTTTTTCTTTGACAACGTTATTGCAATTATGCAATGCAATAATATAAATATTCTGAGCAACATCATTTTCATCTAAAAATGAGACAGTTTTGACATCTCTTTATATGCTTATCGAAATCCCAAACGGATTCCTATAATGGCGAGTATGACGTCACAAAACTCAAGCACGGTTAGGAGACTGGCACCAACACACAGGCCAACTTGACCGCCGATCTCAGCTGTGTAAACAAAAAAAGACAGAAAGTTCACTGTGGGTCGCAAATATTATAAGTTTCGTCTTATATGCTCTAACTATTCATAACTGAAATGTGTTACGTTTACTGCAAAAATTAAGGAACAAAAATAAATGAGACGCCAAATAAGGCCTCACTCGAATTTACGTCCGTGCCACTTAATTTTTTAATTTGTTTCTATCTATTCAAACTAGGTATCCATTTGCCAAAACTTTGCGTAGTAACGAGAATAAATTTTTATCATACTATAAGCAATCTTCGTTAAGGCCATTTATAAGCCACTTCAAGAAATAAACCTAACCCATACAACTTATCTAATAATAGGCCGAGTATCTGCAGCAAGTAACAGTTCATCTTTCAGATAGTCCAAATGCATTCGATTGCTTTCAATCGACAGTCTCCATACATAAATGGCTTGGAACTCTTCAATGCACATACCCAACAGGCTTTCTGAATCATAGGCAGGTTT
Source organism: Meandrina meandrites (assembly GCA_963693305.1). Lineage (NCBI taxonomy): Eukaryota > Metazoa > Cnidaria > Anthozoa > Scleractinia > Meandrinidae > Meandrina > Meandrina meandrites. The sequence goes on along the minus strand of OY855911.1, from coordinate 22,932,150 downwards.
CTGCTCAATGACGTGGTAGTTCAACTCTTGGAAGTATATAGTGAGTTCCAGCATGTTCTGGCTGCCAACATATAAAACATATAATAAACATACAAGGATTTATACTTGAGCTGCATGCGTTTTTATTTCCACCCAGAAAAAAAATAAGCTTTGATTGAAAAGGGTCATAGAGGGCTATTATCGTGATTCGTGATAAGCTGGATTTATTTTCGTTGAATCATGAATGCAATAAATTATTATTCGTGGCCCATAACAAAAAGGTATTCAAGATTCGTGATTTCACCACGCTATTTGACCTGATTTTCAGTCGTCAGAACCTCGGAAGATTTTATAACTATAAAAACATGAAATAAAGGTCCCTTTTGGGACTACGACTATTTTGCATCAGGGTGAAGGGAGTGATCGTTAAAGTTTTATCAGAGTTTGAAGTATGGGAAAGGCAGAAACGATGACACATTTGGACAATAATGCCTGACAAAAAAAAACCGACGTGTTCGTGCAAATGATTGTCAACATAACATTATTTTCTTCATTTTCACCATTTTGATTATGGCTCAATAAGAAGTGCATGAAAAAGAGATTTTTCATTCCGTTGTATTATAATTATTTGAATTTGCCTAAAACCGGATGAAAATGTTCGTGTCTTTTAACAATGATCTTTTGACCTTTAAAAGTTTAAGAGAAATAGAAAGAGGGAATGAGTGAATTTGCCTTCAGCTTCAGTTACGTTAATCGTGTTTTGCAATCAGGGAAATTTAATGCGCATGTACCTTTAAATGACTCGCACCAGATTTAAGCGATTCTTTATAGATTAGTTATAGTCCTTTCCTTTATAATGGTGGACGAGCTAGTGATGAAGGTTGTTTGCAATGAGCTGCTCATCTTTAATCTAGCAATTGTGCATTCTACAATTTAATAATAAGAAAGAGCTCGAATATTTTGACGTTATTGTTGATGCGACCGCAGCTGCTCAAATCAACATCACCTTGTGCAATTACTGCCTGCTCCTGTAATTTACATTACTGTGCTTGTTTATTTTCATCTCATGTTAGAATTATACCTTATGTACTCGTGGAGGAATTTTAGAGCATCTGCTGACACGTTGGAACCGCCTGTATCTAGTTCGTTTAAGCGTACAATATATTGGTCATTAGGAAACACAGCGTACGACAGGACTGGTTGGAAAGAGACTGTCTCACAGGGCACTGGGCAATCGCACTCGCGACCTTTAAGTTTCAGAAAGTTCCCTGAAAACGATTGAAGACACTAATGATTAAGACAATCACAATTAAAGAAACATTGAAAGAACACACGCCATGACTACAACAAAACGTTATTTGACGGATAATTTTACACATAGGCAAGCAGTTTCTACGTCTGTTTTGAAAACAGCACCAGCAACAGCAGCATCAGGAGCCTGCTCACAGGCTATGTTGAATTGCAAATATTGTGAGTAACTGTGTTAATATTGTAAATAGTTGTGATGTATTGCTGCGTGTAATTAGTGCAACTGTATGATTATTGTAAGTCGTGCAAATTTCATATAAAAAATACAATACCATGCACATAATTTTTTTTTTACGTTCCATTGAAATAGATCATAAGTAGGGCTGTGCAAAAAGTCACAAAAAAGCAGGCGGGCGAAAGAAAACGTGATATTCACAAGATCTCTTTTTGGATCTACAATTTTGATAGAAAGTCCAGGGAAAATTTACTTTTTTGTCAAAAATAGTGATTTTTTCCATTGTTCTTTTCCTTGATGAAGGATTGTTAAAAAACGAAGAACCCTGCCGGATAAGTACTTGTTACTTGTGGTGGCTAGTACAGTAATTCAAAAGCAGTTTTCATTTTCTGAGCAGTGAAAATACGGTATGGAGATAAGTATCCGAAACAATTTACAAAAGCGTGGAAGGAATATCACACAATGCTTCTTCAAATGAAGTGTTTTTATTAACCTCTTAACGCTATCTGTCTACAAATATACTGGGCCTGCCAGATAAGTAAATGATACGTATTCAAATAATACCAAAACGTCAATTCAATTTTACCTTTTTCTCTGGGCACACAATCTATTATTTCCAGAGGACTGCAAACACTGACATTACCTATGTCTGATGAGATAAGAAACAGACGGAAAAAAATGTCACTCGTCTTAAAAACTTTTATACACCTATTCACATTAGTAGCTTCTGACTATACTTCTATTACATTTTATTACATGGCCGTGTCTCACAGGGACTGGGAACTACCAAATTTTCGAATTTGATTGGCTAAAATCGATATTGATCGCGGTCAATATCGATTTTGCCATGTAGACCGATGTAGAACGCTGAGAAGATTAAAAAACAAAAATGCAAAAACGTCGACTTGTTTCTGCTAAAAAATAATATATGGTAGAACCAAAAGCTTAACGCGAAAACGGGTAACAAGAGCGAACAAACTTTAGAAATTTTCGTTCAGTTCACAGGCACGAAATCAAAACACCAGCTAGAAACGAATTTGCGAGGTAATTGCAAGGTCAGAAGTTATAAACACTATATTCGATTAAAAGCGACTCACATACCCGTGAGAATGCTCTATCCGTCCATTAAAGCGGCTAGAGAAGCTGAAAACATACCTGCCGATGATATCGACCGTCTTTTGTTATAATTTTTCGGTGATCATCGCTCACTAGCAAAATGTCAGCGAGTACGGCGAACCGTAGCGAGCTTTAAAGCTGAAAAGTTTCCTAGCTTATCCATACAATAAAAATCTTATTAACCGAGCTTAGTCGGTCCGTATGGGAGAATTTTGACCTCGGTTTCACCTAATGCATTGTTTACATCAGATGTCAGTCCCAAACACTTTCACCCCTGGTTGTGAAATTTATAAGGTTTTACGGTACTCGCATAAATCTTGTTCAATTAATGCCAGTTTTCAAGCCCCTCAGAGGAGAAGGGCTTTCCAGCGTTTGCATTGTGCTTGTAGCCGTTGTCGTTAAGTTTCATTCGTGGCGATGTTCTTCCAAATATTCTGCTTTCAACCCATCGCCAATAATTGCCGTTGTATCGCTACATCGGATCATACTTCAACTAAATATCATAGTGGTAGGCCAAAATTTGGATCTCTTGGGCACTCGCCTCCTCTCCGCACGTCCGTTATTTTGAACGCGTTTCATCTGACTTTGATTGAAAGTACCTCGTGAAGTTGTTTCGATCATGCTTAGAACAAATTTGTTTCGATCATGATTCGCGCAACGCAACGGCTGATGTGAACACTTTCCCGATCGAAATATGTTTCATTCGTGATCAGACTTGTTATTTTTTTCGGCCTAGCGTGAACATAGTGTAAAATCAATCAAAATCACGTCTTTAATTTTAAGACAGCGTCCCCCAAAACCATATATGTAAAGCCAAAGATTGAACGATGCAATTCCTGAGTAAGCTAAGGATCAGTTTGCCGTGAAAAGCAGCGTAAGCTACCGTTTAATTAAACTTACCCGGCATTCCGACGTCTCTGCATCCACATTTTTGAACAACATATTTTGTCTGGCAAGTCAACATGCAGCCAGCAGTTGTGTATTTGGTGTAGCCAGGTACGTTGCTATCATTCTTGTCCGAACAGTTGCTTTCGTAAGGCGCTGGAAGATTGATAACCTTGAAACAAAGAGTGGAAAACCACTGTCGTAATATAAGCATGCCACTCTCTGCTGCTTCTACCAAATCATAGGGAGATGAGTGGGTGGCTATTGGGTAGGTAATGAACATGCAGATACATGTAGGTACATGTAGGCAGGCAGGTAGGTAGGTAGGTAGGTAGGTAGGTAGGTAGGTAGGTAGGTAGGTAGGTAGGTAGGTAGGTAGGTAGGTAGGTAGGTAAGTAGGTAGGTAGGTAGGTAGGTAGGTAGGTAGGTAGGTAGGTAGGTAGGTAGGTAGGTAGGTAGGTAGGTAGGTAGGCAGGCAGATAGGTTAGGAGCCAGTTAATGTATATCATGCTAGTTTGCAAGTACTATGGTAGGTAGGGAGGGAGAGAGGGAAGGAAGGAAGGAGGGAGGTAAGAGGTAGGTAGAGAGGTAGGTTGTTTCATGACTCAGTTGAAATTTATTCTGACTAGTTTTTTTTAGTTGTAAGTAGCTTAAAGTGATAAAGAAAGCGGAAACTACAATTTTACCTTTTTAACCTGGGATCGAAATGGGATGTGTGGCCACTGGGAATGTGAATCACAATAAAAAAAAAAACGGAATAGAACTGAAATTTTGGCAAACGAGCTGGAAATGGCCTTCCTTAACTCTTCGTTAGCGTCTAAAATACAACAACTGTGATGAATTATGACTTACCCTTTGTTTATGTATGGCTGCAAAGGTACTCGTGCCAGGACTTACCGCAAAACCGAGCTGAGAGACTATTGGCGGTGTTTCGTGATGATGAATTAGAATCTTGAGGCCCGCACTGTGGCCTGTGGTACCATAATCGTATTGGTGCGTGTCCAATATAAGATGAAGTCCAAAATCCGTACCAGCCTGTGTCACCTTCAAAATCTGCTGACCATCTTTACCTAAATGTAGCAAGGTTGTTGAAAGAATGGATAACGCTAACCATCGGATAGATCATTATCCAGTGAAAAGCGTAGTTTTTAGCCAACACATCCACTGGATAGCGATTTATCCAGTGGATAGCGTTATCCATCCTTTGAACATTTGGGTACTCCTTAGTAACAGAAATTTTACAAACAGAGAGATTTTCACTTGAATGTCAAATGTAGTTCCCGTTGGTTTGCTTTTGCAATACTACAGTTAGTGATTGGTTTAAACATCTCGCGCGATTTTCTCTACCGATCAGGAGTAACACTCAAACCAGCAGTGAATGATCCGCTCCGGCGCACGTGTTTTGCCGCGCACTAGCTAGATTCCTCATGTTTTTTGAAGGCTATTGAGAACTTTGGTTTTGGTTGTACCAGACTAAATCGAAAATCGCTCTTATGATCAAAAGATAATTATAAACAATTACTGGATGAGGTTTTTGTGATATCAGGAATAATCAAGGTCGAGGTAAATGTTATTAGCCGAAGCTGAAGGCTGAAGCTGATAACACTCACTCTAATAATTGTTCTATTATACATTGGTTTGGAAGAAGATTGTTTGTTGAAGACGCAAATCGGCGAGCCATGTTTTTACTTCTTTTTGTGCAAGATGCCACTCTAAACCCGTGAACTTGATATTGCTCTGATATTACTGTGTAAAATAATCGAAGAAACTGGTAAATAATTAGCGAAGAGTTGCCAGTGCCCTAATACCAGTGCTTGGGCACTAACTGCACTAAGTGCACTAAGAGGGTCTGAATGGGGGTACCTCGATAACACTAAACACTTAATTTTTAGGCTCTGTAACATGAAACAGTAAAATTTTAGGCATTTTAACACTAACAGTAAAAAATTCACTCTAAAAGTAAATTTTATCCAGAAAGAAAAAAAAAACGGCTTGACAAAAGCCAACATTGCTTATTTTGTATATCAAGACAATTTCCGCCATTTTCCGACGATTCCCGATCATTTCGGAAGATTTCCGAAGACCAACGATGATCACCGGGAACTACCGAAGATATCCGAAGGCTCTCGAAGGTATCAGAACAATATTGAAGATTTCCGAGGAGAAACCCGATTTTTTTTTTATCTTTCATCGCTATATTCACATATGAAAAAGATATATTTCTGACAGCGTAAAGATACGATTTTTTTTTGTAGAAATTTAAGACGAATTTCATTAAGTTCTTTTGTCTAGCTTTAGAGATTTTAAATAAGTTGCTCAATTGGTTTTAAAAATTTCTAATGAACTAGAATTGACAATCTCGGGAGGCAAGGAATTCCATTGGCATATGGACCTTGGAAAAAAAGAAAACTTTCCTACCCCTTAACTCCCAACAGGCATAGTCACATGGTAGAAATTTAACTCCTCACAATATCACGTGGCAGAATTCTCAAAGAAATGAGCTAGACCAAAAACTTGGCACTTATGCAGGTATCAATGTAAAGACGTAGAGGTGGTAGTGATGGTGGTGGTGGTGGGGGGGGGGGGGGGGGGGGGTCGGGCAGAGGTGGGGCACTTGCATATTTTGCCAATTCTTTAGTCAAATTCCCCTCCCTAGGGACTGAAGAGAGGTTCAAATGTGATCAAATGTCCCCACCTGGGTGAAAAAAAAAACATACAGATCTTTAATGTGTCAGTAATTTAGACCATGCTTTTTGAAAACCAAATTCAAATCACAGCACGAAATGGAAAATTTACGGAACATTACAAAATACGTAAAGTTCCGTAAAGTTGAACAGATTGCTTTACGGAGTTGTTGTAAAGACGCGTAAAGCTGCGTAAAGTTGGAAATGCCGTAAAGTTCCGTAAAGGTACCTTAAATCTAACATGAAGATGGCCTTTACGTCAACCCGCGTAAATTGCCTTAAAGGAAACTTAAAGGTTCTGTTTTGAACCAGGTGCATTTTGATCCTCTGTGAACTGCTAGACCCATCCCTTTCCCGACCGGCAAATTAAAGCTATCTTTTTATCTCATAAATCAAGTTGTCTCATGATCAGTTCTCACTATACATCCCAAGGGCCGTACTGGGGAATATTTACCCAAGGTAGTCCAAGACCAGTATTCCCCACTACGGCAACGGTTACTTGATGATACCGTAAATGGTTACAAAGAAGCTTAGCATCCATCACAGAATGTTGGGGAGAAAAGATTGCGTGACGCGCAAAAAAGAACGTCTGCGTTGGCGGCTAGAAGAAACTATGTACAATCATAATAAAATTTCAGTGCTTCCAAAATCACTTTTAGTTGAACGTCCATCTCTGATAAAACGGAAGTTAAAGATCATCTTTAAAGTTTTAACATCAAATTTCCCAAACATCAAAGGTTGTTGGGCCATAGACTCCAGAACAAATGTATTTTTAAAGAATATCTACCTCTGTTCACTCGGTGGGAACAAAGGGGAAGAAAGGATAACTCGGTTTTAACACAAAATTAATAGTCTTTGTTTTCTGGGGAAAATGTGAAATCAAATTCCCCAGGGTGGGGACAACAGTAGCGCTCAAATGTCCCACATCTGCCCGATCCCCACCCCTCCCTCTCCATCTTAACATTGATACCTGCATAACCATTTATTTCACTTTGTCCTTCGTCTTCTGCCGCTGCTGTTGAGTTACTATGCTGTAGTTTTCAGTTAAACCGTTTCAAATACGCTTTAATCCCAACAGTTTAAAATCAAAGTCCACCATTCCAAATTTTATCGCAAGCTCTTTGAGCCAAGGAACTCCGTAAGATGCTTCTTGATGGCTACCACATTGCTTTGAGAAGCAAGGCCAAAAAAAGACCCTGCTTCTGTGTCTTTCAAATGCGAAATCTTCCCCGCTCCTGTAGAAACTGACCAACACTTTGACAACACCGGAGGAAAATCCTCTCGATGCTGCCATGTCTAGCGTCATGATCTTTCCACTTACAAACTGACCAAAGGATGGTGGGCTCTTAGTGCGAGATTGGTCTCCAGTACTCCCCGAGTTTCCCAGGATACGTTGCGCATAACTCGTAAGAAAAGACCACAACCGACATATCGAAACTCAAAGTTCACGATTTTTGAAGAGCAGGTAAAAATTTACAATGCTCTAAGACTGAAAAAAAAACACTCCAAACACTTAACAGTATTTCTTCCAGAAACAGTAAACATTAAAAAAATGGCCAACATAACGGCAAACACTAAAAAATATGGGCAAATAACACTAAACACTAAACCCCATTCATACCCTCCACTAAGGGCACTAAGTGTGAACACAGCCTTATTTTTTTTTAAGAAATATACACATGGTGGTAGAAAAAAAAAAATATATATATATATATACGAAAAAATTTAAAAAAAAGATTACAAAAGATTACCCTATATTTAGTTGAACTGAGTAAGCTTGCTTTTTTGAAAGGCAAATTTTTCACTTAATTAGAGCGCGCACAGCTTAAGTGTCCAATAACAAAGGTCCAGTTCGCGTGCTGTACATGCGCGGTTTTATTTTTTTGTGCTGACAAAAACACTAGTTGAAAATTGAAAAGAGAAAGGATAATAAGTGCCTACTTTGTTCAAAATAATTAGCTGGAATTGTTCCTTTTAGGTGTTTAACGAGGCAGCCAGGGCTTTTAAAGAAACTCATGGAAAAATAAATCTAAACGAAATACATGATGCCATATCGCCAACCTTTTAAACAATGCGGCGATCAAAAATATACGAAAAGTACTCGAAATCTTTTAAACATTCATGGCAAAATACAAAAAAGCATAGACAGAGGAATATCTAAAAGCTTCAAGACATTAGCAATTACAAAATCTCGTCCCCGTTGTCGAGTCTTTTAATTACAATCTTCAAGTTAAGCTGTGTAAACGAACACCGAACTTAGCGTTGTTCTCCAGAACCCCTAATTAAACTACCGGCACGATCCTTTAGAAAATTATGTTCTTATATCAAGAAGGACAACTTTTATGTAAATCATAAACTTTACTTGACGGAAATGGATAAATATTCTATTTAATGTTAGATTTTTGTCCTTATCTACTAATTTTTAGCCATAAAAGTGAAATTTCATTAAAAAAAAAAAGTTTTAAAAATGAAGGCATCAGCCTTAAAATCAAATTTCGGGTCTGAAAAATACAATACGTCGAAGCTGGTGCAAGGCGAATTATTATTTACAAAATACACTTATAATTTTATCGCACAATAGTAAAACGTCAGGACAAAAAGAGATGATCTTACCTGAATTAAATGTATGGCAAAGACCCATAGAAGTTAGAACGGCTGTAAAATTCTTGTAGCTGCAATAATCGATCCTGTTCCAAGAGCAACTGTCCAAGGTATGTTTGATTTGATGCCCCATGGCAAAGTAGAATTCGGACATATTCAAGCTATCTAGCTTGCTCAAGTCTACAGTGTCGTTAGAAGTGTCAATCCCACGTGATTTCCTTAGCACGTACTTTAAAAGTTCTTCGTATCCATTTGCTTTAACAACAGATGTTCTGAACATGTTGAAGTTGCAAATGGTGACAGCTGGGAACTCTGGCGCGTCTTCATATACCAATGTCACTTTTGTTGTAACGGGGTAACTGTAGTACTTCGTTAACAGCTTGAAGGACTGAAACGAAAACCATCCGATCCCGGACAGAAGGAACAAGGCCCAGATAATGCGTCGAAGCGGCGTTTGGCTCGTGAAGACATGCTGTAAACCGTGTAGAGTGGAAGATTCCACAAAGGCATGCCATTTGTGTTTAATGGCGACTGATCCGCTCGGCGTTTGTGATTCAGCCTCGTTACTGTCGGCATTAACTTTGTTCGATTTGGAAGCTGACCAAGCCTGTGGCTTTTTGCGGATTTCTGGAAGTTCTATATCCATAACTCTTTTGTCAAACCGTTTATTGTATCCTTGAAGTTTAATTTTACTTTAAGCCGTTAGTTCAACCGCCATTTATTTTTATCCATCTCTTAATCGTACAATTGCGGCTTCTTTATAGTGCATTGTTTTGGCCAATCCGACCTCTATTGTTTCGTGAACCAGTGGTTGAGCAGGCTCAAAAACTGAGATAGCAAAACAAATTTTATGCAATCAATTGTATTATTCTGCCACTTGCAGGTATTTGTTTAAACATGCGGCAAGTGCAAATTTCAAAAGGTTTTGCCTATAAATTTCCTGCTGTTGAGCATTTGAAGGCCATGATCGTATCTTAAACACCGCACACCACCCTCTTAACCACCCGGAGTCTTCCGTTGTAAAGAACTCGGTGTAAGACGTGAATTTTTGTTAAACAAATGAACCACATCTTACACCTTCTTCTTCACAAACGAAAAGCGACAGGTCCGGCATCAGATCACCTGTTCTTCTTCTAACTTGGTATACATGATCCAATGTAATAAATGCAGAACACAAAACACTGGGGAAGCAAAGCAGCTAGCAAGAGATCGTTTTGGCGAACACCGACGCGCCGTTGCGCCGACGCGCCATCCAGAAACAACCACTTGAAGAACCAGCCGCCGTTTCAGACCACTTCGCTAACGCCGGACACTCACTGAAGAATCTCGAATTTAAGCCCCTAGAACTCATAACCTCACACAGAGAGAGCGAGTTAAGCGTTCTTAATTTCCAAATGAAAAACACTTGAACCTAGCGACATGAATAGAGGTTTTGAAACTTAATATCTATGGTGTTTATATTTGCATATTATTTCTAGTTTTCTTTTGCGATTTTTGTTTCAGTTTATTATTGTCAGCCTATCATGTATCGATATCTTATCTGATTACTTTATAAATATTGTAACCGTTTTTTGTTCCATCCCCACTTAGCATTTTATGCCCCTATGTTGTTTATCTGAAACATACTGCCTGTATTTTCTTTCCTGTGACAGCCTGTCACTGACAGGTTCTAAAATTGAAATTGACAAGTGCACTTTATTGGGTTCCTGACGTACGCACCTACAATAGGCGCAAAACAAATCTTAGTAAAACTCATTATAACGTTTACTTTACACTAATTAATACACCTCCAGGGACCTCTATGAGTTATTCACTGTAAAACGAATCTTGGCCTTGTTCTGAGTTACTAAAACATTGTCAGGGCAAGAAAATCAACTCAAGGAAAAATATACAGAAAAACAAAGTGAACTTGCTTTCCATACACAGTAACAAAAAGAACTCACGACACGGCAAACTGAGGAAATCGCGGCGGCAAAACAAACTCTGAAAATTGATGGTACCGGTCTTAGAAGTCATTATAAAGCAGTTTTGTGTAAGAGTTGTAGCAGTTTGTGATTTTGGAAGTGGTGCACGCTAACTTAGAATAAGCTTACAATGTTGTTTTGACTGTTTTGAACCGTTGGGAATGATTAATTAATTATGTTAATTTATCGTACACTTAAGAAAATTTTATGAAGAGAACTGAATGAATTTTCTTCATTTCTGGTAAGTAAATATGCGGTAGGTTAAGTCTGAACTCACTCAGCCAAGCACGGGTAACTCGCAACGAAACTGGCGAAATATTCAATTACGCATCTAAGATAAGTTATTTCAACACGCTCAATGATAAGCAGGGACAAGAGAAATAAAACAAATGCAAGCGAGCCGAAATGTAAGGAGATCTTTTATATGTAATGCTTTTGCAACAATTGCAATTTGTCATGGACCATTCATATTTGCAAGATATCTTATAAGCTCTCAATAGAGGGTATGAATGGGGTTTAGTGCTTAGCGTTATTTGCCCACATTTTTTAGTGTTTGCTGTTATAATGGCCATTTTTTTAATGTTTGCTGTTTCCGGAAAAATACTGTTAAGTGTTTGGAGTGTTTTTTCCGTCTTATAACATTGTAAATTTTTACCTGCTCTTCAAAAATCATGACTAAAATGGGGGTTGACAGACCTACGTGACTCCTGCTGTGTGTCCATTGTGTTGTTCCACAGCCTTTAAAGTTTTGCCTTCACAAGCATGTCTTTAAGCGATTTTCCTTTTCTATAAGAAATCAAGGGAGGCTCCTTGAATATCTCTCTGAGTAATGCCATTTGTCCATTAGTATGCTTTCCAAACATTGTAATGATGGTTAAAATTGCGTCACAAAGGGTAAACGCTTTTTGTGCGTTCAGTTTCTGTGTTAGAGCTGTTTTTCTGTCTGCATAGTTACCTTCTGAGAGGATCTTTTCCACCAATTTCTTAGGATAACCACTAGAAATAAGGCACGTTTTGAAGGTTTTAGTGTTGTCTGTTTGTTCTTAGAAGTGTGAGAGCTTCTCCTTTCAAAAAGCCTTTTTTTTAACGCCTGGTGGGTGACAGCTGTTGAAGTGAGTGCACCGAAAGGTTTCAGTTGGTTTGAAATGTGAGCGCGCATTAAGAATGCTTTCATTCTCGAATCGCTCTCTGTTATAGACTGTTGTGTCCATGAATGTTGTTTCATTTTCAGAGACTTCATCGGTGAAGTTGATTGTAGGGTGATAAGAATTTGATTTCTCAATGAAAATCTGAATGTATTCTTTGTTTGTGTCCCACAAATTAAAGATATCGCCAATAAACCTTTCCCACAATAGTGGTTGCTTAGCTCTTTGCCTCAAGATCTCCTTTTTTCGACTATTTTGCTTGGTTACAAGGAAAATGGTAAGAATTGGGAGCATTTGGGTTGGCACTCTCTGACCCACATTTTTGTATACTCTCAAGGGACTGTTTTAATTTGTCAAGGGAATACTTTTCGCTGTGGGCGATAAAAAACGTCATTGGATAGGAATGCGTCAGCACTTCTCGATCCCGAAGTGTTATTTTCACGCGTCGCTCGTCATTTAGCCTGTCAAGCCTTTTGCAAACTAAAGGTAGGCATTTTTCAAAGATCTGTGCTATTCATCGATTGAATCGCTTATTTTTACATGCTTAAGAGCGACTTTTTTCCATGGCCGAGTGGGAGGTGGCACATGATGAAAAAAGACACTACTTTCATATTTAATTCAGAGATACCTTATGGTCAGTCATTCAACGTGGTGCAATTCGTTTTTTCAAAGCTATTTTTATTTTGCAGAAAATTCTCAAAAACTGTAACGAGCGCCGACAGCCATAAAATGGTCGAAATTCATAGCACGAGTAAGAGCACAAGAACTTTGCTGCTCAAAAGCGCAGAATAAAGCACGCTTTTCTTAAGTTTGTGTATTTGTAAAAGAGGCATTAAAGAATGATTTGAGTCTAACAACAGGATTATTAAGGCAAATTTGATTTTCTGGAGCCTGTTTGAAAATCGCTAAAATATGATTGATTAAAAATCACATTTTGGAGCAGTTTTTCAAGGAACACTTTTCCTATGCGGTATAACTCAGAATCACTTAAGATTTGGTTTTTGATAAGTGGAAATGATGTTCTTTTTAATGGCATAAAAAATAGCCTGGGGCTTTTAATAACTACCAAGAACTAGCCCTTTCCATTTGGACAAAATCCGCAACACTGACTTGTCAACAACAGCAAAGAATCGAATTACGCTTTCGTTTCTCAAAGCCAAAATTCCAACAAAATCTTACTGCTTAGCACCATACTAGATCAGAAACTCAATATATTTAGCTTATATTTACATGGTGAAACAATTCGTTGAAGATATGTATATCCTACTTTCGTTTTAAATACTTCATTAGCACTTGGATGGTGTTTCCCAAATCGCACATTCAGAATTCAGTTCACCATTAAAAACTGTTCCGGAAGGTTCTTGCAGGAAACATCACATTGCTTGACAGTTCCAACCACATTCTAGTTAAAACGGCCACTTAATACAAGGGTCTTGTTTACACTTTTCTCAAAAAGCGTTTTGACCGTTGTAATCAGTGCAGGAGATCAATAAAAGCGAAAATGGCGCTTTGATCTTGACTTTTCGCTCATTGTTCTGTCACGCAATGACATGTCACTCGAGAGGAGGCTCGGTTACAGATTCGATTAATCTGCCTTTATATTTTGATTGGCGTTATATTTAGAGGACTAGAGATAAATTTTAGGTGTTGTCGGCAAAACAGTTTTAAAAAAGCATATGCAAGTTCATATATGAAGTCAATTATTGGGAAACCGGTAAATTTATCAAACCTAAAATGGGGACGATGTTCACCGAGTAACTGTTGTCCTTGTTGTTGTTGTTGTTTTTTTTACGGAGTACTGCAACTGTTCTTTTTTTTTCGAAGTTACTGCTGTTTCGTTTCTTTTTCGGAGCAGTTTCAACGCGATGTTGCACTGCTGTTTCGTCATGGCCTGGCACGGATTATATATGTTTTGTTTGGAGAAAAGTGGAAATAACATTCTAAAATACCCGAGAGCTTGTTTGCAGATCAATTTGTGAAAGAAACGGAAAATAAATTAGATTAGGCGCAGTTCCAACAATATAATGAGCGTCGCGCCATTCAAAGTTCCTTAAGCAAACAAGAACGGGTTTTGGTTTATCGCTGTTTTTACTGAATGCAGAATTTTACAGATTACAGAATGGAGATCAATTGTTCTTTTCAAAGACTAGTTGGGGATACTGCTCCCAAGATAGGCGAAGTCGAGTTGCAGAAAAAGGTTCCGTTATACTCCCTCTGCGCTCATGTGAAAAGGATATCTCGGCACACGAACTGGCTGTGGACGTAAATGATCATGTTGAGTCGGAAGTCGATATCATTTTAGCACGGGCATCGACCTTCACTGTACCTTCAGTGATTTCGGACATGTCTATCTGCCCAGCTCATCGCTCCTCTTTGAGAACTGGCTGGCGAAGAAGCTCGCAACGGTGCCTCGTACCAGCAGAATTATCGAGGCATGCCAAAGAGGGCAAATCGCGCAAAGCTGACCGCGGTATCAACAAAGCGCTTTCGAGAACGATCCTTCGAAGCACGGAAGTATTTGTCCCTGGTGGATCCAGTAAAATCTGTGATTTTGTAAATTTACGATAGAAGGTAATGATAGACGAAACGAGAATTTGCAGGTCCAAATGAAATCGACGCATTAAATTCAGCGGAAACAAAAAAAGTTGTATTTAACTAGCCATTATTGTAGCGTGAGCTAGTTTAATTAAAATGTTTATCAGTAACTTAATTTTTTTCTGTAGACTTCTTGTCGCAAATTCTTGAAACACACCGGGCGGCCTGGGACCGAGCCGAGTCCTGACCCACTCGAGGCTTTATTTATTTATTTATTTATTTATTTATTTATTTATTTATTTATTTATTTATTTATTTATTTTTATTCCTTTCCTCCTGTGTTTTTTTTTTCTTTCATGGTCACTCAGCCCATACTACACTGGACTGAAAACACCACAAGCGCTCGGAGTGAAGGGTGAAGGACAAAATCCGTTGGGGGTGGGGGAGGGTGGGAGGAGGGTGAGCGGCTGTACATATAACTCCGGAGAGTTATGTGAAAGGCAAAGGTCATCACGAATCTTTTTATGTTGTGCTGTTGTTTTAAGTGCGCTCGCGTACTGACAAGTTTGAATGCCCCCCTAAAACGCACGCTGAAACTGAAAATGTGAAAGCATTTATGACATTCCTCTACCTAATGGAGTTGGGGACGGGAAGTCCCCATATTAAGAGATGATAGGAATGCTCGTCTTCTCGCTCAGATTTTGGTCTCACTTAGGCTGTTCAGGACAGGACGCCAGTACGTTTAGCCGTCAAGGCTTCGTTTAGAATTGCAGGTAAAGAAAAAAACGCTATCGTGCTTTATTGGCAGGCTAGGACGATTTGGCATGGAAAATGGTATCTTCCAGGGATCAAGCAAGAAAGCTTGAACCCACGCCCAGATTGATGTCCGTTTGGGGTTCCGACGAGCATTACCGTCGTTTGAATGGAATTCTGGATACGAAGTTTGTAATCATTTCAACAGGAATGAAAAGCCTGCACAAATTACTGCAATTTTGTATTCAAGACATGACTATGACTATGACAATGACTAAGAAATTAGTTGGTTCTAGATGCAGTGCTCATTTTCAAGTCTGTAGACCCTTACAATTGGTTTGGAATAAAAAAAAAGGGAAACTGGAGTGGTTAAGAACGGAGCGACTTTTTTTATGACCGAGTGAGAGATTGCACATGCGGTCATGGCGGTCGTGCAAGGGAATGGGAGAAAACTGCTCGCTTACATTTTTTAACAGGATTGAGGGTAGAGGTTGATCGACTACTGCGTAAGTGGCAACCATCATGATGTTCCATACAAACTTCGCAAATGCGAAATCCTCAAAATACAGCTGCTAAGAATGAAGTTATCGTTTAGTTGGGATCGGACTAAGCTACATTTACGCCAAGGAAATTACCACAACATCTGGGCAGCGGGAACACTAATGGTACAGAAACAAAACGACCATACAAGGTTTTGGCTTTCTGCAGTTTTGCATTCAGTTGAAAAAAATATTACCAATCTAGTTGCGTATAACTTTATTACTTCTCACAAAGCTTTCACAACATGGCTATGACTAAGTACGAAAAGAAGTGGTTAGAGTTACCCCACCCACCTCCTCCCCGCTGCCTTCCCTTAGGAGGTGGGAAACTTACAAATAGTTCCGCCATGGAGTTCAAGCCATTGCCCCTTTAATATACCATTTCTGACAGAAAGATAACCCTTTAAGAAGGGATGCTGCATCTCTTGTCGAAAATGTTTCACTTTAATACCCCCTAAAATACTTACATGAAACAACAGTTTGTTGGGTCTGTTTGAAAAGCATTTCACATACCTAAATAACAGTTTTCCTTACCCTTTCCCATACTCCAACTCGTGAGATCCTACTTTTATAAGCCTCCAGTCTGAAAAAAATTTAAGCACCTATGGGGAGAGCCTCCCACCGCACAGTACCCACACTTCCAGCCCCCCGGGAGTTCGTGTTATAGCAGTCTGTCATTGCGTGACAAGCACGAGGATCCACGAGTTATGTCACAAAACCGTTCTTTGAATATCTATGTACCATTTGGGGCTCTAAACTTCGTTTAAGTGCATCTGTTCACCGTGCTATCAAGTCTCTTGTATGAACGGCTGTACGGAAGTTGACATACAGCTAAAATTGTCAAGAAATACGATGCAAACGGGAGTTCTGCGAACAGAGACTGATTGTGTAATTAGTAACATAGCCGCTTGCCCATGGGATAAAGCAATTTGCCGACGAAAGAAGGGTAA
The DNA here is from genome assembly GCA_963693305.1 of Meandrina meandrites. Taxonomy (NCBI): domain Eukaryota; kingdom Metazoa; phylum Cnidaria; class Anthozoa; order Scleractinia; family Meandrinidae; genus Meandrina; species Meandrina meandrites. The sequence goes on along the minus strand of OY855911.1, from coordinate 22,915,516 downwards.
AAACCAATGTTCAAACGCTGCTTTTGCGAGGTAAGAGTAAACCATTAAATACTTCATCTAGTATGGAGCTAAACGATAAGATTTTGTCCGAATTTTGGCTTCGTTAAAAAGAAAGCATACCGCGTAATTCGATTATTTGCCGTTGCTGACATTAGTCGCTGTTGTGATTTCCTCGAAATGCAACAGGCTATTTCTTGGCTGAAATTAGAAGCCCCAAGCAATTTTTTATATCCTTAAAAAGGACATCATTTCTACTTATCAAAGCCTTAATCTCAAGTGATTCTGAGTTATACCGCATAGGAAAAGTGTTTCATGAAAAACTGCTCCAAAATGAAATCTGCAAACAATGAAAAAATGGTGATTTTCAAATACTCGCCTGGAATTCAAACTTTAGTTAATTGTCAAGTTATTAGACTCAAATCATTTGTTTATGCTTCCTGTACAAAAGTCCAAATTTGAGGGGTGTCGGTAAAACGCCGACTCGGGGCCGGGGCCGGGGCCGGGGCCGGGGCCGGGGTCGGGGCCGGGGCCGGGGCCGGGGTCGGGGTCGGGGTCGGGGTCGGGGTCGGGGTCAATTTTTTAATTTTTTTAAAAAATTCACCGAATCAGAAAAAAAAATAATAATAATAAAATTATATAAGCGTGTGGCGCATTTCGAGTTGAAAAAAGCATCTCCTTCACAAAAGAGCCGGGAACTTGATCCTTCCATAAGTTCAAAAGTATAAAAGAAGAAATTTGTGGTCTAGCAGTGAAATTCTAACAGCTTGGCGGATAGACTTCTGAGCGCTAGTTTGAAAGGGTTTCCGGGAACGTTTCGGGCGAGTGATCACTAAAGTGAACTGGCGAAAAATAAATTTTATTCCGCGGGCAAATCTCCTTAACAGGGTGCAAGTTAACTCTTTTGTAGCTTCAGGGTTTCGTCTCACTAAACGGTCCGAATAAACACCGCAAAAATATAAGGTACATGCAGAACCTTTATGTTCGCCGAGCCGTGGAATGTATCGTGACATTCAGTCTGGCAGTGTCGGCTTTGTACAAAATTAATCTTTTAGTTAAGATCTATGAAACCGTTTAGTTTCATTCAGTTTCCAAACGCAAAAGCCTTGAAGCTGAAGGTAAAGTCTCGCAGAATCTTTAAAATGTCTTTGTTGTGTAATAAAGTTAAATTTGACCGAGCTTCTGTAGTCTTCTGTCGGCCGGTTTAACTTCATGATCGCTCATGCGAAACGTCATTTCAAACTTTGATATTGACGCCGGAAATCTTGGAAACGTCGGATGTTTTGATTTCGATCATCGCGTATCAGTGCAAACCGTGGTAATTTAAAATGTATTCCCGCATTTTTTCAAATTGGAGAGATGGCTAGATACCTCCATTTGTATTTTAAGAGTATTGTAGAAACTTTAAGATTGCGGGACATGCGAGCTTCTCTGTCTAAACAAAACAATTCTGCTTCCTTGTAAATATTTTTTTGAATACGAATGGCGGTTTTATTTTAACGATATAAACCTGAATTACTTTTCTCTTGCTACACAAACGCGTCGGCATGTACAATATAATAAACCTGAAAAAGGTCATCCTTCTGTTGGTGAGGGAATATTCATTCGAGCTAGCGCTCAGAAGTCGGCAGGACAATCTATCCGCCAAGCTGTTAGAATTTCACTGCTAGACCACAAATTTCTTCTTTTATACTTTTTAACTTATGGAAGGATCAAGTTCCCGGCTCTTTTGTGAAGGAGATGTTTTTTTCAACTCGAAATGCGCCACACGCTTATATAATTTTTTTTTTTTTTTTTTTTTTTTTTCTGATTCGGTGAATTTAAAAAAAAAAAATTAAAAAATTGACCCCGGCCCCGACCCCGACCCCGGCCCCGGCCCCGGCCCCGGCCCCGGCCCCGACCCCGACCCCGAGTCGGCGTTTTACCGACACCCAAATTTGAGAAACGCCTGCTTCTTTTTGCGCCTTTGAGGAGCAAAGTTCTTGAGGCCATGCTCGTCGCTTTCGTTTCGGGCATTTTATGGCGGCGGGCGCTCGTTACAGTTTTTTAGTGTTTTCTCGAAAATAAAGATAGATTTGAACAAAAAAATTTCACCACGTTTATTGACTCACCATAGGGTATCTGTGAGCAAAAAATAAAGGTAGTTGATTTTGTAAGCATGTGCCACATTTTTACGATTTCACGCGGTCTTCAGAAAAATTCGCTCTTAAAAGCTGCTGCGAATCTTCATTGTCAGAGGATATTGGCCAATGCTATTTTCTATTGTTATAAGTCTATTGTTTGTCGTCTTCATTGAAAGAAGTATTTTTAGCTCGTCACGCAATCTTTTGTTTTGACCACAATTCACGGACTTGATCACGACTTAATGCAGCTTCTCAAGACTTCAGGCAGGAAAATGGTAATGATATTGCTTCGAACTTAAATGGAAGTTTTAGAAGGATCGGTAAAGCCACTTAGTGAAAAATTGACTGCAAAAAGCCGTCGGGCTAAAATTAAACTTACGCTTTAGCGTGAATAATGCAGGATCTCACGGCTTAAAAAATATGCAGAATTTTGAAGCTTTGATAAATTAGTAGCTACATCTTGAAATGAGAATTAATCTAAAACAAAACTTCCTTCAAGTTTCTTTCATTTGCCCAGTTTACGTTTGGAATTTTAGGCTTCTAGAAGCGTATTGATTTGAAAAGCACATGGTGACATCTGATATACAGCGTGCGGCCGACTTACCATCGCGTTGTTGTTTATTTGATAATTGTGTTCAGTTTACGACCTTTTACAGGCAAAGATTTACTACAGCACTTCGGAAAATGCAAACAAGTATTTTTTTTGTTAATAGTTATAGTGATGGATAGCATAAAAAGAAATCTGAGTGTTAATTTTGTGTTAATTTCAGTAGTTTTCCGCTATCTCACGGCACCATGATTCCGGCGCAAATTATTATCCCCAATTATCGCTTTTCTGTACCAAGATAATACCTCTGGTGGTTAAATAAATGTCAGTGACAGTTGTACAGAGTGAAAACCTACCTTTCACCAGAGTGTTTTGAACTAGTGTTATATTTTGAAGAAAGAGTTCGTGTTTTTGCGAGTTGTTAAAATGACGCGCGGAGGTGAAGAAATTTTTTTCACCGTCTTCAAGTCTGGTTTCGGATCAATTTATCAAGGTTGATAATTAACATTTTAAATCATGAATTGGTCTTTCAACGTGTCTAGTTTTAATAAACATTTACTTCAGAAAGGAATTATTTGTCTGAATTTAGTACGCATATGGTATATTTTTCCCACTCGCACGTTTGTGTTAAATGCCGTAAAAGAGCCAGGAATTTTTTTTTCGGGGGAGGGGGGGGGGGGGGGGGGTTGGGTGCGCGCTAATAAAAGCCTTCTGGACTGTGAGTCAATGGGTTAATGCATGGCAAATCGCTTTCAATACTAACATTTCCCCAACGCATACTCCATGCGAAATAGTCGAATCTCGAAGAGATTTTTGATTTATTTTTGCCATAAAAATATTGGCAAGGGCTATTTAAGTGCCCATGGCTGTTCCGTGTGTTTGGAGATAGTTTTTTCCATTAAAATGGAACGAATTTTCTTTTAGGATTAGGCTCAGCATTTGTCTAAGCTAGTGTGTAGCTATAGGAGGGTTTTTGTCATGAAAGGTTTCACATGCTTGACATACTAAAGTAACTCCTTCCTCCTGGGGGATGTTTGTGTAAAGGCTAGTGACATCCATGGAGACTAGGATTGCATTACTTGGAACCTCAGTGTTTTCAATTAAGGTAATGAAATCTGTCGTATCTTTGAGATACGAGTCTTTATTTGCGCTATAGGCTGAAGTAGTTTGTTTACAAAGGATGATAGGCGTTCTGTTGGGCCATTTCACAGCCCGATATGATAGGACGGCTGACCAAAGTCGGCTTGTGAATTTTTGTAAGAGTATGTAAAGCTGGAATTTGAGGCAGATCTGGTGTCTGATTAAACCATTTAACCCTCTTGTACGAAAGTGGCATTCCACAAAGATGCAAAAGACGATTCAGTGACTGAAAATCAAGAAGGAATCGAGCAAGCTACATGTATGCCACCAGCTGCAAGAAAATCTTTAACTAAAAAAATCGTATCTTTACGCTGTCGAAATATAGAATAGAACGACGAAAAGATAGTGAAAAAATTTCGGAATTCTCCTCGGAAATCTTCAATATTGTTCGGATACCTTCGAGAGCCTTCGGACATCTTCGGTAGTCCCTGGTGATCATCGTTAGTCTTCGGAAATCTTCCGAAATGATCGGGAATCATCGGAAAATGGCGGAAAACGTCTTGATATACTAAAAAAACAATGTTGGCTTTTGTCAAGCCGTTTTTGTTTCTTTCTGGATAAAATTTACTGTTTCAGTGAATTTTTTACTGTTAGTGTTAAAATGCCTAAAATTTTACTGTTTCATGTTACAGAGCCTAAAAATTAAGTGTTTAGTGTTATCGAGGTACCCCCATTCAGACCCTCTCAATATGTTCGTTCTGGAAGGACAGGGTCTTAGATAATCCGTTAAGATGTTGGTATTTGTAGGGCCGGGCCCGGCTCCTTATTGAAACAGTGACATATTCATATTTGTTTTTGTATAGTTTAGCAAGAGATTGCGTAGCCTTATTTCGAGAAAGCTATAACCTTGTTTCAGAGAGACATTGTGTGTCGTTCGGTTTATGTTTCTTGCATCAATTTGATCGAGATTTATGTTTTTTCAGTTCGGTGTTCAGGTCTTTTAACCTCATTGTTGGTCACTTGTGTGATATTACTGCACGATAAGAGTCAAGGTAGGTTTACTGCATATCTACAACACGCAAATCTGTTCAGTTAGTTTTTAACCCAAACGAAAGAAAGCACTGCAAAATCTGGAAACGGAATTGACAGGATTCGATGCCCTTTGATTATTAAGTTTCGTAGGAACTGCACATCATTTCGCACACTACGAAAACAGAGACGACTGACTTATGTCGCGGCACTGTTACTTGAAACCTGTTTACGCGCCAATAAAGTGTTCTGAGATTGGTCCTTTCTCAGTCTTTCATGTCATGTCAATCAAAAAGTGGGCGGAAGAGCACAAACAATGGTGTGGTTACAGGCGGTTTATTTTTCACTTCGCGCTTCGCGCGTCTCGCAAACTAACTAAATAAACCGCCTGTTCTGCAGGCTAGCAGCCTTTTAGATGAAGTTGAGAAAGATGGGGCAAAGACATTAAACTTGTACAAGTCAAACTTCCTGGAGGGCGACTACAGCAAATACCAAGCGGTGATAGATGCGATCACTGATGCATTTAAACTGCTGGGCGTGATAATTGACAAGGATCTTAACTTTTCGCAGGTTTGCTTGAAGACAGCAAAATGATTGGCGTCTTCCGAAAGCTGTAAAATCTATCCCTATATGAATGCAAAATAAGACTGCAATCTTACTCCCATCTAACATCAGACTGTAGCTTGGTGTGGCATTTCTGCCGCGAGAGCGACACAAGGAAACTGGAGAGGATCAACGAAAGAGGATTTTTTACAGTATTCTGCGATCAGGTCTCTTCCAATAGTGTTGTCCTTACAGGCGTGGGGAGGACCAGTTTGTATAACAAAAGATTACAAGATATCGGAATCTTTTTTGTTTAAAATTAAACATAGATTATTGCCTAGCAACTCATTAGAGCTTCTTCGGAGATCACCCTCGAACTACGGCCTGAGGAACTCAGATTTCTGCGTTCCAAAAGTAAGAACTTGTTGAGAACGGAAAACATTATTTTAATTTCTTTGGGCCATTGATGTGGTCAAAATAAGACAACAGGGACAAAAACGAAACGTCCTTGTAGCGATTCAAGGCGACCATATGGGGAAGGGACCTCAGTGGGCTTGTTGGAGGCGACACATGTAAAGGGTGTCACCTATGCAACTCTTGAGTCGCAAATATAAGGTCGAATATTGTTTATTCTAAATGGTAACTTAATTAAAAGGATTTTATGTGTACCTGTAGTTTATGTAAATATGCTAAATAATTTTATGTAACTAGAGTGGAATCGTTTATTATATTTTAATTTAAATAGTGTCCCCGATTTGTAGACCCTATGATCAGGTAGAAGATAAGACACTGAAACAAAGTTGTTATTATTACACATGCTATCTATTGAGAAAAACACAACCATATTGTCAAAGGTGACGTCGCTAATGCCTGATTCTCACATGCCACCGACACGACCGGGGACTTTGTTTTGGCATACGGAAACATTCATAGGCTAGTACGCATGCTTCGGCGCAACCGTGGTTGCAGGAACATGGCCACACAAGGACGATCACATCGAGTAAAATTCGGTCATTTTCAAACTTCATCCAACAACACGCAATATGTTGCAACAGGGTGGCTAAACGTGTGTAACATTTTGTGAACATCAATGTTGCGTTATGTTACACTGAATTGTAGCGAGCTTTAATTTTGGCCGGGGCTTAATATGCAAAAGCCTTAACGAGCCATATATTCTTTCATTGTAAAATTTTACGCTTTTCAAACCTCGTCACAGAGATCGTAATATAGGAACGATTAATCGTGCAGTGCCCACTTGATACCGATTTATTTTATTTGTTTTTTTACTCGATCAGAAACTGAAGTGCTTATGCTCATACGACAAAGGTTCGCCTCCCCCCTGGAGCCACTAACTATTTTTTGGAGTCAAAGTAACTCGAACTAACTCCACCTTAAGGAGTTAGTGTAATCCCTCTACAGGAGTTAAAAAAACTCTTTAAACATGACTGTTAAAAGATATAAGGCGTTTGAGTAGCCTATCAGCGCGCGTAGACAACGCTATCCATTGTTTCAGTATAAATTAATAAATACTTATATACATCGAATTACAATAATTTTGGCATATAAAAAAGAGCAAGCAGTCGATGTTGTTTCAAGCGCAGCTGCGGATTACAACTACGAAAAAGAAATACCATAATCCTGTTGTTATTACGCATTGATGACTGCTTTGAGAGTCATTGCACGGGCAAAATGTAGTTTCCTGCCAAATAATATACAAACAAATATTTATTCATTCTGGTTGGCTTAAAACAGATCAATTAATCCAAAAAGAGAGCAAAAAAGTGAAATTGGCAGTGCAGAAAGTGCAATTGGCAGTGCAAAACGTGAAATTGAAAATGAAATTGAAAATGAAATTGAAAATGATGGACGTTTACAGCGGGTCTGTCGATTTCATGAGTTCGAGTTAGAATTTCGAGTTCGAGTTAAAATATCGAGTTGCTTGCGGTTAGCTCCACTCTGGCTTGCTTGCGGTTAGTTCCACTCCTATTTGCTTGCGGTTAGCTTTCATTTGTTGATAAGGGCGACACTATGCGTGACCAACTGCGAAAATGTCACGCCATGTTGTGGGCTTTTCGTTTTCGTTTTCTTTCTTTCTTTTTTTTTTCTTTTTTTTAGTCTTCCATCACGAAATCAGTAACTTTTCAGGCCCTTCCTTTTAACTAGAACTCGAAATTTTAACTCAAAATCGAAATTCTAATTCTAACTCGAACTCGAAATTTCTAACTCGAACTCGAAATTTCTAACTCGAACTCATAAATTTAATACACTCATTTACAGCAACTTCATGAAAAATCAATTTCGGACAAACAAAATGGCGGACAAAAGTAAGACAAGGTTCTTTGAACATTATAACGCAGTTTCAATGAAAAAGCTTGAAGATAACGCAAAAAAGCGCAACAAAAATTACCAATTGCAGAGAGTGTGAAAGTCGAGGAATAATCACAAAAGCAATGAGGACAAAACATAAACTTGGAACAGAGCATCATGTGCTGAAGGTTATTTTCTTATACCAACAGAAAAGAACGAAAAGCAGAACCTTAGCAGCTTAGGAAAATTTTCCCTTGCTGCTGGACACGAAAGCGTGATTTTTCTAGTGCAATTTGGAATAAATAAGCGCTCGTAAATTTTTCAAATACTACAAATTGAACTCGCCCTACGGGCTCGTGTAATTTTGTTAGCCTTTGGAAAATTACTTTATCGGCCAAAATTGAAGAGAAGGTGTAATAATTCCGATATGCGAAGCAGGTAAGCGGTTTTATGACAAATGGGTCGATTTCGATACAAGCAGAAATGTCGTAAATACTCGTACATGTACTGAGACTGTACTTCATGGGATTTTGCATATTTTGGCCGATGAAAGACTACACTTTCCAGATGTGTTGGGTAGATTTAGCACCTAGGTCCCAATTTTCAAAAATCTTCCTCTAAGTCATGGTAATTTTTAGCCTTCCATCGAAGCTAAATTCTAGTGCTCATAATAAACTTAATTTCGCATTTCCAGTTAATTAAGGCAAAGATTGCTACTTTCGTAGTAAACTATAAAATTTCTTGGTAGACGACGCAAGTTAAATATTTTACAATGGCTTGAAAAATACCTATCTTTTTAATTTTTCAGGCGTTGTAGCGTGCCTGGAAGAGGCAAAATATTTTATCGCTCCTAACGGGACCAAAAAATCATTTCGAATCAAACCAAATTGTTTTAGTAGCTTTTTGTTCTAGCCTTGGTAACAAAATAATTTGCGAAATTGTGAGTGGGTGGTTCTTACTGAAACAGTTTCTTAACATCTCTTTACATGCTTATCGGAATCCCAAACGGATTCCGATAAGGGCGAGTATGACGTCACAAAACTCAACCACGGTTAGGAGACTGGCACCAAGACACAGGCCAACTTGACCGCCGATCTCAGCTGTGTAAAAAAAAAAGAAAGAATGTTCACTAGGAGTCGCAATTCTTATGAGGCTCGTCTTATATGGTCTAACTGTTCATAACTGACATGTATTACCTTACTGCGAACATTAAGAAACAAAAATAATGAGACGCCAAATGGGGGCATCGGCATTGGCCTCACTCGAATTCATGTCCGTGCCCCTTAATGGTATAATTTGTTTCTACATCTATTTGCCCAACCTCGTTCCCAGGGCTTTTCCCTTCTTCGTGGGGGCGGTCGGGAAAAGGCCCTGGCATCGGCTGGTCACGTGTTGGTCTTAAATATTCATTACAATACTAATGTATGAATTCCTGTGGTAATTCTGTGTTTTTATTGGTTGATGTAATTGCCTCAAAAGTTACATTAGCATTTTGATTTGTAATGAAATATTCCCGAGATTGTCGCGTTACTCTCGTATAACCCTGTAAAACACTCGTTAAAGGTCAAACAGCAAGTAATTCAGTGATTTAGCGTATGTATGGAGCAAGGTCCATGCTCGCAGTTCAGTTTGCCAGCTTTGTGGCGGAGCTTACGAAAACCGTCATTTGCTTCGAGTTTGTCAACAAAACGGGCCTTGAGAAAAATCTTGTATCTTAAATTTTACACACACGCGGAATTCATTATTTCTGAGGGTGCTTCGCTTTCAAAGCTGATTTGTTCAAGTGCGAAGGATTCGTGTCAAAGGTGAGCGACTTCAAACAAAAATGTCAAGTTCTGCAAATCAAACTGGAACAAAAGTGTTCAGTGAAGCGTTGTTGTGTTCAAGAGCGATCCAAGACGACTGAGCGATCTCACAAGGACTCCTCATGACTCCGACGATCGTGTCATTTGTACATTTGATGTTCTGTATTGGATTTCGTCGTCCAACGTATTTCGCTTCTCCCTTGTTTATAAACGGCACTATATGCTGTCAGCTGTATTATTAAGATGCGTTCTAAATTCAAAATTGAGTAGAGCCGCGAGACTGCCGCCAAGCAAACAGTGAGCAAATGAGAGGTCATATTGGTCTGTTCGGTTTCCTGTTGATACGTCTGGATTTAATTCTTTTGCGGTTTGTTTTGGCTCATTCATATGTACGTTTTTACTTCTCAAAATGTTCGTTCTGAAAGGGCAAGATCAATCTTAAATTTTCCGTAAAGATGTTGATTACTTATTACTAAACACCCTAGCCGGCTGTTTACTACTGTTGCAAGATGTGCGCTGCTTCATATCAGGGATGACATATTTATTTTTGTCCATTTTAGCTAGCGCCTGCGTTGCTTTTCTTCGAGAAAGCTATAAATTTGCTTTAGAGAGACGTTATATGTCGTAAAGGTTATATTTCTTACATAATTTTGATCAAGAGTTTAGTCTTTTGAACTCGATGTTTAGGTTTTTAACTCCCTCGTCCCTCGTTCGTTTTGTGACACTTTTTCTCACTGAATTCAATGTATGATTACATGTAACTGCACATCTACCACAGACAAGTCTGTTGACTTTTTTGCGTGTTGTATATGCCACACTATGGCTCAGGATCGCTCAATTACTGTAAGAGCGGATCCAAGACGACCAAACACTGAAATTTTCTCTTGAGACTCCGCCATCTTGCCCTTTGATTATGCGATATTCGATTTCACTGTAATTTATTTCACCCAGATTTTTCGGGTGTCAGATGGGCACGTGACCAGCCGATGCCAGGGCCTTTTCCCGACCGCCCCCACGAAGAAGGGAAAAGCCCTGGGAACGAGGTTGCTATTTGCCAAAACGTTGCGTGGTAACGAGAATGAATTGCTATCATAGGATAGGCAAATCTTCGTTAAGGCCATTTATAAGTCACTAAAACAAATAAATCTGACGCATGCAGCTACATCTTATGAAAGACCAAGTATCTTCAGCAAGTGCCAATCACTCTTTCAGATTGCCCTAATGCATTCCATTTCATAGTCTCCATAAATGGTTTGAACTCTTCAGTGCACATACCTAACAGGCTTTCTGAATCATAGGCAGGTTTCTGCTCGATGTCCTGGTAGTTCAACTCTTGGAAGTATATAGTGAGTTCCAGCATGTTCTGCCTGCCAGCATATAAAACATATAAAGTATTAAACATACAAGGATTTATACTTGAGCCGCGTTTTTATTACCCTCCAGAAAAAAATAAGTTTTGATTGATAAGGGGCATAGAGGTTTATTCTCCTGATTCGTGATAAGCTGGATTTATTTTCGTTGTAAAATGAAGTTAATTACTTATTATTCGTCACCCGTGACCAAAAGGTAATCGATATTCGTGATTTTACTACTTTATTCCACGTGACTTCGGAAGATTTTATAACTATGAAAAAAAAAATGAATCAAAGGTCTCTTTGAGACTACGACTATATTGCATCTGTGTGAATGAAGTGATTCTAATTTTGGAAAGGGAATATAATGCACATACATCTTTAAATAACTCGCACCAGATTTAAGCGATTCTCTATAAGTGGCATAGAATAGTTATAGTGCTTTCCTTTATAATGAGCTGTTCCTCTCTTATTTTAGTAATTGTGCACTTTACAATTCAACAAAAAGAATAAGCTCGAATTTTTTTAGGTTATTGTTGATGCGCGGTCCACAGCTGGTCAAATCAACCATCACTTTATGCTATTACTGCCTTTGTAATTGACATTACTGTTCTTGATAATCCTTATCTCATATGTCTTTGTAATCACTGATCTTTATGAAAACATACCTCAAGTACTCGTGGAAACTTTTTAGAGCATCCGCTGACACGTTGTGATCGTCTGAATATAATTCTTCTGAGCGTACAACATATTGGTCATTAGGAAACAAAGCGTACGACAGGGCTGGTTTGAAAGAGACTGTCTTACAGGGCACTGGGCAATTGCACTGGCGATCGTTAAGTTTCAGAAAGTTCCCTGAAAATGATCGAAGGCACTAATGATTAAAATTAAATCAAAATTAAACACGCCTCCTGACAATTTAAGGAAACATGCCATGACTACATTATAACTTTATTTGACGGATAATTTCACGCATAGGCAAGCAGTTTCTCCCACTGTTTTGAAAACATCAGTTGTAGCCGTTGTCAACAACAGCAGCAGGACAAAAACAATAACAACAATAACGGCAGCAACAATGTAAATGTAAGTGGCTGAATTGGTATTGTACTGTTAAATAGCTGTGTTGAATTTAGCCAATAGTTAACAGGCTGTCCGGTCATGAATGGGGCAAAAAGAAAGCGACAAGGAAAATGAGGGGTAGTGGGGGGGGGGGGGGGGGGGGGGGGTATTTCTTTCCATTCTTCTTTACCGTGGTGAAATGTTTTCGTCCAGGATTGTTAAAAAGCGAATGACCGTGACAAGTTATAATTAATCAAAGTGGCTGTGAGCCACTGAAACTCGGAAAATATATAGCCTTTGTTTACTTCATATATAGTAACACAAATAAAGGCTGCATTTTACCCAACCCCCTACCCGCTTCACAAGACTAATTGATTACTTTAATTTAATATTAAAGACTCTCTGTCGACGGGCATGCAATGCGAGTGTTTGTTATTATTTTGATTCTGGCGCTGAAGAAAATCGTTCGAAAATCAAAAAGATTTAGGGCATTCGCGGCCTAAAATAAAATATACCGGTAGAAACAGGGGAAAAATTTCCGCACAGCCCCATACATCTATTATGCATGCAGATTAATTAATTATGCATGCGCTTCATTGTCTTATGAGACAATGGCCAATACCTTGAGGTACACTTTTCTGTACCCAGCCTTCCCTCGACCCTTTTTTTTTCCTTTTTCATTTTTTCCACGACAGGCCTCGAACCTTTACCCTTTGATTACCCCTGGATTACAAGTCCAACATCTATACCACTACGCTACGAGGTTCAGTTGAAAGTTGCCAGTTGATAAATTAACTTTATTTGTTCGTCAGTCATGGAAACAAAGAAAAATTTACATTACAATTTATTTATTCACCTTTTTGAAGCATATTTCTGATTCCACGAAAGCATGCATCACATATGTTAATCATTGGCTCCCTGGTGTATAACAGGGAAGGTTGAAGTTTCGTGTTTTCTCTAACCGCGTTTGCTTAGAAGCCTTCGTCTCCAAAAAGTATTTGAAATCTTCCAAGCCCTCGACGAAATCCTCGACTGTTTCTCTTTGTCCTGCGCCAGAGGTAATACTTCGATGTCTTTCTCAACCTTACACACGCTGTGCAAGATTAATGCTGTTCATGAGCGCCAGTTGCATACAGTGTTGCTGGGAAACAATCTGTTCACGTCGTTCATGAAATACACATATACACCGGAAGATGTACGGAGTAAATAATGACCAGGACAAGAAGAACTTCATCCTGTGATGGGCATTATTCGTAATTCCTCTGCAATTTCTCGGACTAGAGGGACAAAATACACGCGAACAAGTGGAAGCGATCCTTGTTGACTGCATTTCAAGGACGAAATCAAGGGAAAACTTCGAGACAAAACAACACGAGAGGTAAAATAAAGCCAATAATTTAGTAAACTTTATTTGTGTTTTGCAGAATTACAATACTCGCGGACCCAAACAACATTTTAAAGCTAACCCCAAGGTCTAAATCGCTATTTGTAGGCTTGTGGTTAATTTCATAACACGGTGAAAGCGCCAAAAATTTCAGATTTGCTTTCGATTTCCCGTATTTTGAACGCGAAATCACAAACTTTTTCTAAGTCTTAAATTATTTTAGCTATTTTCGACGTGAAATTAAATAAAAATCGTTAATTTTTTCTAAGTCTAAAACTATTTTGGACTTAGAAAAAAATGGAAAGTTTACTAAAACAAAGAAATGACTAAAACAAAGCGCTTTAGTCCCAAAGGCGCTCTATTGTTCTGTTCATTGTTTTCAATAAACAAAGAACTGTATGCATAATAAATGTATGGGGCTGTGCGGAAATCTTGCCGAAACAGGTGTAAAATGTTTACTTTCGAGGTCATCCAGCTAAGAAATTATTTTGAAATTATGACCTCGCGTCGTGGGGGCGCAAGCTACAATTATAATTACAAGTTCCTGTCGCCATACGCGTCATTTGAAACAACTCCATAAAATAAATTTCCTTTTTATTTGCTTTTAGAAGCACATATACAGAGTATATATATACAGTACTTAGTGCTCTTAAAATACAAGATGTAGAACTAGAGCAATGAACATTTCGTGGCGATTTCCATACCGCGGTTTGGAATTCCTGCGGAGATTGTTTCGATAAGCGGTCACGTACAGATTCTAAATGCTTTCAGCTCGATCTTTTTTCAGTCCGAAAGATTGCCATTACTAGCGAGTAGGGGAAAAATGAAGCAAAGAACGCACTTTTCATCGAAATAAAAAATTCAAATAATCTCAATAAAGCTTACTTGGTACTGGAAGAATCTTCTGGCAATGCGAAGGGAAATAATTCTGCAGCGATTCAGTGTCACTCAGCTCAATACTGCAACAAACGTGAGCAGTTTTCACTTTGCCTGTATCCGAGGTCATCTTCTTTGTTTCTCCATTGATTCTGGGCAGATTTTCTTGAATAAATCTTTTCGGAAGAGCCTCTGGTTACAGTCTGGGCCTTACGCAGGCGATTCTTGGCACCCGCCATGCATGGCTAAAAGCATATCGCGTACCGGCCGTTGTTTAGCTTCTCACACATGTAACAAACGAACAACTTACGACAAAATATTCACCTCAATGTTAAGAACGATAATCAATCTTTCCATGAAAAGCAATAACTGTTGAAAAATCGCGATGGATGCCTCGGATTGTAAAGGATTGAAGAGCGAAATGATCGACAACTCGACGAATTGAGAATTGAAGTTTCGTAGGCTACGAGGCCTCGGGCGAGGCGTGCAATGCACGCCGGTCGACAGAGAGTCTTTAATTAATTTATTCAATTAAAATGTTTACAGGAATCGAGGGAAGGAGTGAAATCGGCCCCCTCACCAGAACTCCGAATTTTCCGAGTTAAAAAGGGAATTATTACTGGTGGCTTTGAGTTTAAAGTAGTGTAATTCAAAAGTGGTTTTCATTTTCTGAGTAGAATATGTATTCCATACGACTTACAAAAATGAGGTAGGCATTTTACACTGTTTTACATAAGCCACTTAAATCTATCTGTGTGCAACTATACTGGGCCTGTGAGGTAAGTTTAGCATACGTATTCCAATAAAACCAAAAGTTAAGTCAATTTTACTTTTTTCTCTGAACACGCAATCTATTTTTTCCAGAGGACTGCAAACACTGACATTGCTTACAACTGCTGAGATAAGAAAAAAAAAAAAACGTCATTAGTCTTAAAAAAAAAAAAACTTTTATAAATCTATTCACATTAGCAGCTTCTTCCTCTAAATATATTTCTCTGTAAACAAATGTGCGATATTGGCCATTTTGGAGTTGCGGAGAGAACTGGGGTGAGCTTCACATTTTAACAAGTCGATAAATTTGCATCCTGCCACCACATGGAAGATCACGGTGAGTCTGCTCATTTTATCAATTTAGATGCTTTTAGTATAAAAACCACTAAAGCTGCATTCATATTAAACCCGAAACATAGAGTCGCGTTTTAACAAAACCTGTTTCACAAATGCATTGTTCACATGAGGTGTCAGTTTCAAACACTTTCATGCCTGGTTGTGAAATTTATGAGTTTGTACGGTACTCGCATAAATCTTGTTCACTTTAACCGAGATTACTAGAACATTTCCATTCAGTCTTAACCCTAACCCTAAGGTTTAGTGCTAATTTTCAAGCCCTTCCGAGGAGAAGGGCTTTTCAGCGCTAAGCGATCAGACAGCCTTTGCGCTATCTTTTGAACAAAAGGAATTGTTTTTAAATTGACTGTGAGGATTGAAACTACCCCGTGAGGTTGTTTCAAGCATCCTCAGAATGCTGTTGTTTCGGTCATGATTTGCGCAACGCAACGGTTGATGTGAACTCTTTTCCGAGCGAAATATGTTTCATTGGCGATCAGACTCATCATGTTTCGACCTAGTGTGAACACATTTTAAGTTATGGACCTTGAAACATGGTTCAGAATCGATACAAACGTCTCTAATTTTGAGGCAACGTCCCCCAAACCCATATATATACATTCAAAGATTGATCGATACATACCCCTTATTAATCGAGTTCGAGGTTCGTACTGCAAAATACGTACCGAGTTTTTTCCTGTTGATTTATGGCCCAAGCGCGTGTGGTCTCGAACTAAACTTCATCCCGCCGTTTTCAAAGTAATATGCGGTCGTCGTTAAAATGTTCCCGAAGAGATGATTAAGAACAGCAGCAGCTACGTTTAATTGTCTTCATTTTAAATTTTTTGTT
The DNA here is from genome assembly GCA_963693305.1 of Meandrina meandrites. Lineage (NCBI taxonomy): Eukaryota > Metazoa > Cnidaria > Anthozoa > Scleractinia > Meandrinidae > Meandrina > Meandrina meandrites. The sequence goes on along the minus strand of OY855911.1, from coordinate 22,899,457 downwards.
GGTCTGCTCTCGTCAAAACTCTAAATCTTTTTCATAGAAAATTCGACTTCTTCACATTTCGACAGAGTTTTAAGTCAAGTTTCTGACTTGAGTGATGTTCTGGGTGCTCTACATATGCTACATCGGAGACATTCTCGGTTTCTAAAGTTCTAAAAAAATCTTTTTCGAAGATTGTATGACTCTGTTCTCTTCGCTTTTGTTTCCAATATTTGTGTCCCAATGCAGACATTTTAAAAGTAGCTTTAAAAATTTTCTTTGTGAGACATTTTCATAAGCAAAACTTTTCTCATCAGGAGCACTTTAAAATTTTCGCGTGCCGTACTGTACGACCCGTCAAATTGACCAATCACAGCGCGCGTAGTATCTGAGAGATATAACAAAATTCCTGACTAACCTTAGGATTTTGAAAGCATTGTAAGCAAATGTCAAATTTAACTTACCCGGCATTCCAACGTCTCTGCATCCACATTTTTGAACAACATATTTTGTCTGGCAAGTCAACATGCAGCCAGCAGTTGTGTATTTGGTGTAGCCAGGTACGTTGCTATCATTCTTGTCTGAACAGTTGCTTTCGTGAGGCGCTGGAAGGTTGATAACCTTGCAACAGAGAGAGGAAGGCCTTTGTCATAATATGAACATGTCACGCTCTGCTGCTTCTACCAAGGCATAGGGAGATGTGTGGGTGGTTAGTAGGTAGGTAGGGTGTAGGTAGGTAGGTAGGTAGGTAGGTAGGTAGGTAGGTAGGTAGGTAGGTAGGTAGGTAGGTAGGTAGGTAGGTAGGCAGGTAGGTAGGTAGGTAGGTAGGTAGGTAGGTAGGTAGAAAGACAGACAGACAGACAGACAGACAGACAGACAGACAGACAGGTGGGTAGGAAGCAGGCAGCTAAATACGTAGGTAGACTGGCAGGTAGGTAGGTAGATAGGTAAGCAGGTAGGTAGATACGTAGGAAGAGAGGTAGAAAGGCAGGCAGGCAGGTAGAAAGGTAGAAACGTAGGCAGGCAGGTACAAAGGTAGGAACGCAGGTAGGAAGGTAGGCAGGCAGGTAGGCAGGTAGGTAGGTAACTAGGTAGGAAGGTAAGTAGGTAGCTAGTAAGGTAGGTAGATATGTAGGTATGGAGGTAGAAAGGCAGGCAGGCAGGCGGGTAGGAAGGTAGGCAGGCAGGCAGGTAGGTATTAAGGTAGATAGGTAAGCAGGTAGGTATGTAGGTAGTAGGTAGGTAGGTAAGCAGGTAGCTAGGTAGGTAGCTAGGTAGGTAAGGAGGTAGGAAGGTAAGTAGGTAGGTGATTAGGTAGGTAAGTAGGTAGGTAATCAGGTAGGTAGGCAGGCAGGCAAGCAGGCAGGCAGGCGGGAAATTAGGCAGACAGGCAGGTAGGCTGGCAGGTACGCAGGCAGGCAGGTAGGCAGGCAGGTAAATAGGTTAATAACTAGGTTGGTACGCGGGTAGGCAGGCATGTATGTAGGCAAGTAGGCAGGTAGTCAGGTAGGCAGGCAGGTAGGCAGGCAAGAAGGTAGGTAGGTAGCTAGGTAGGTAGGTAGGTTAGTAGGTAGGTAGGTAGGTAGGTAGGTAGGTAGGTAGGTAGGTAGGTAGGTAGGTAGGTAGGTAGGTAGGTAGAAAAACAGACAGACAGACAGACAGGTGGGTAAGAAGCAGGCAGCTAAGTACGTAGGTAGACTGGCAGGTAGGTAAGAAGATAGGTAAGCAGGTAGGTAGATACGTAAGTAGGTAGGTAGTCAGGTAGGTAGGTAGGCAGGCGGGAAATTAGGTAGGCAGGCAGGCAGGTAGGTTGGCAGGTTGGCAGGTACGCAGGCAGGCAGGTAGGTAGGCAGGTAAATAGGTTGGTAACTAGGTTGGTACGCGGGTAGGCAGGCATGTATGTAGGCAAGTAGGCAGGTAGTCAGGTAGGCAGGCAGGTAGGCAGGCAAGAAGGTAGGTAGGTAGCTAGGTAGGTAGGTAGGTTAGTAGTTAGGTAGGTAGGTAGGTAGGTAGGTAGGTAGGTAGGTAGGTAGGTAGGTAGGTAGGTAGGTAGGTAGGTAGGTAGGTAGGAAGGTAGGTAGGTAGGTAGGTAGGTAGGCAGGCAGGTAGGCAGGTAGGTAGGTAACTAGTTAGGAAGGTAAGTAGGTAGCTAGTAAGGTAGGTAGATATGTAGGTAGGTAGGTAGGTAGGTACCACCAATATCATTGTTATTATTATTAAGTAGGTTTGTAGGGAGGGAGGGTGGAAGAGGGAGTGCGAAGGAAGGGAAGAGGTAAGGGGTAGGAAGAGAGGTAGGTAGTTTCATGAACAATTTTGATATCAATTGTGACTATTTCTTTTAGTTGAGTCGCTTGAAGGATAAAGAGAGCGTGAACTCCAATTTTACCTTTTTTCACCGAGATCGAAAAGGGATGTATCACCCATAAATGCAATAAATGTAATGGTTTTTGTTACATTTATGGGTGATACAAGGGATGTGGGTCACTGGGACTGGGAATCACATTCAAAAATAGTGAATGGAAGTGAAATTTTGGGCAAACAGGTTGGAGATTGGAATTGTGCACTCCCCCATCCCATATCATACCACAACATCGATAAATTAAGTCTTACCCTTTGTTTATGTATGGCTGCAAAGGTACTCATACCAGGACCTACCGCGAAACCAAGCTGGGAGACTATTGGCGGTGTCTCTTGATGATGGATAAGAATCTTGAGGCCCGCACGGTAGCCTGTGACTTCGTAATCGTATTGCTGCACGTTCAATAAGAGGTGAAGTCCAAAGTCCGTCCCAGCCTGTGTCACCTTCAAAATAGGCTGACCATCTTTACCTAAATGAAGCAAGGTTGTTGAAAAAATGGATAACGCTATCCATCGAACAAATTACTTTTCAGCAGAAAGTTTTTTTTGGGGGGGGGCAACATTTCCGCTGGATATCGAATTATCCAGTGGATAGCGTTATCCATCCTTTGATCATTTGGCCCCTACTTTTAACAGAAATATTACAAAACGAGAGATTTTCACTTGAGTGTTAAAAGTAGTTCCCGTTGCTTTGGTTTTCCAATACTGCAGTAAGTGATTGCTTTAAACATCTCGTGCAACTTCCTCGACCAATCAGGAGTAGCACTGAAACCAACAGTTGATGATTTGCTTGCACGCGTTTATCCGCGCACTAGTTTTGCTAGGCTCTTTTCATTGGCTATATTGATAACTTTGGTTCTGGTTGTACGAGACTAAATGGAAAATCGTTCTTTTGATAATTATTAACAAGATAATTATTAACAATTACTGAATGAGGTTGTGCTGATACCCGGAATAATCAAGGTCGAGGTAAGTGTAATTTTGTTTTATTATACATTGTTTCATACGGAGTCGACAAGCCATGCTTTTACCTCTTTGTGTGCAAGATGCCACCCGTAACCCGTGAAACGGATAACGCTTTTGAAAATCATGCTTTGTAGAAGAATCGAAGAAACTGGTAATATGTATTGTTTAGAAAGTTTCAGCTGCTTAAATGTAATCATTTCTTTAGTTCCAATCCTTGACATAATTATTTTCATTAACATTGAATCCATCTCCCTTTCGCATTGCATCACCCACAAAAAAGTTTGCCTCAGAAATCAAAGCAATAAATATTGATTTTAATCATAACTAAAACAAAATTCTCGAATCTGGTGATTCTTAGCACGCCCTAGTTTTAACTAAATTTTAGCAAAAACATAAGGTCCAATAATATAGTTCGCGCGCTGTACACGCACGCGCTCTTTGCTTGGTTGGCATTTCCAAAACCTTTAATTTAAAAAAAATGGCTTTTTTGTCACAGTGATGAAAAATCCTCGACAGGCTTCGCTTTATCTAACTTTTTGATCGAGTTTGCTTTACTATGACTATTTGTAATAGGAGTTCGCGTCGTCCAATTTTGTCTTACTAAACAAATCGGACTCCCGCTACGCGGTCGTCAATTTTTTTTAATTACTCGCATGACTACAGACCGAACTGCACTCCACTAAGTCCTATTACAATTATTTTTTCCCTCACACTTGCCTTACTAGTTGAAAGAAGCCATTACAAGAAGCACATATCAAGATCGTTTAGTGGTTTAAAAACAGAACAACTTTGAATATAAATGGCCACGGCTTATTTTTCAACGCTGACAAAAACAGTTATTAAACTTTTAAAAGAGAAAGGAAAGTGCCCCCTTTGACTTAAATAATTAGCTGCAATTGATTTTAGATGTTAAACAACGTAGCCAGAGTTTTTTACAGAAACTCATGGAGAAATAAATCTAAAGGAAATACATGATGCCATATCGACCACCTTTTAAACAATGAGACGATCAGCAAAGTACTCGAAATCTATTTAACATTCATGGCAAAATACAAAAAAAAAACTCACACAAAGGAATATTTAAGCTTCAAGACACTAGCAATTACAAACGTTGTTCCGCGATGTTGAGTGTTTTAATTACGATCTTCAAGTTAATCTGTGTAAACGAGCAAGGAACTTAGCGTTGTTCCCCCAACACTCTCAATAATTAACATCACTGATAAAAAGGGTATAAAAAAAGGATGTTTTAAAATTGAGTAAACTAACGGCACGATTCTTTAGAAAGTATTGTCCCTGCTTTGAATGGATTAACATCCTATTTACTGTGAGATTTTCATCCTTATCATCTAATTTTTAGCCGTATCAGTGACATTTCACCAACAAAGGTTTTAAAAACGGGAATTTAAATGCGATGCATCATATTTCGGGTCTTAAAAATAGTGTCTCGAAGCTGGTGCAATCCACTAGCAGGCTTATAGACTTATTTACTCACGCAATTATAGTAAAACGTCGAGTCGAAGAGATTATCTTACCTGAATTAAATGTATGGCAAAGACCCATAGAAGTTAAAACGGCTGTGAAATTTTTTTCACTGCAATAGTCCCCGTTCCAAGTGCAATCTCCCAAAGTATCTTTGATTTGATGCCCCATTGCAAGGTAGAATTCGGACATATTCAAGCTATCTAGCTTGCTCAAGTCTACGGTGTCGTTAGAAGTGTCATACCCACGTGCTTTCCTCATCACGTACTTTAAAAGATCTTCGTATCCATTTGCTTTAACAGCAGATGCTCTGAACATGTTGAAGTTGCAAATGGTGACAGCTGGGAACTCTGGCGCGTCTTCATATACCAATGTCACTTTTGTTGTAACGGGATAACTGAAATACTTCGTTAACAGCTTGGAGGACTGAAACGAAAACCATCCGATCCCGGAGAGAAGGAGCAAGGCCCAGATAATGCGTCGAAGCGGCGTTTGGCTCGTGAAGACATGCTGTAAACCATGTAGAGTGGAAGATTCCACAAAGGCATTCCATTTGCGTTGAATGGCGACTGATCTGCTCGGCGTTGGTGATTCAGCCTCGTTACCGTTGGCAGTAACTTTGTTCGATTTGGAAGCTGACCAAGATTTTGGCTTTTCGCGGATATCTGAAAGTTCTAAATCCATAGCTCATTTGTCAAACCGTTTATTGCATCCTTGAAGTTTAATTTTCCTTTAAGCTGTTACTACAACTGCCACTTAAGTTTTACCGGTTTCCTTAATCGTACACTTGTGGATTCTTTATTGTGCTTTGTTGTGGCCCACCCAACCTTTATTTCTTCGTGGGCCAGTAGATGGGCAGGTTCAAAAACTGAGATAGCAAAGCAAATGTTATGCAATCAATAGTATCATTCTGCCACTTGCAGGTATTTGCTTAAACATGCGGCACATGCAAATTTCAAAAGGTTTGGCCTATTAATTCCCCGCTGGGAAGCATTTGTTTACTTTCCTTCCTACATTTAATTTACAGTGTATCTGTATTAGTTCCGGAAATATAAACTTAAAAAGTTTGTAAAATATAAAGTTAGTGGACTGTTATTCACTCAACTGAATTTTATTTCAAGAATGCAAATAGATCTATCTTGGGCGGTCAGTTGGCTGCAGAGACCAATGAAACTTGGCAACTTATAGTTCTACAGCTGACACAGTTGTGGTTATAACAAAATTCTGTTACCATGGCAACTCAATCTTTTCAATCTGTTTCTAGTAATTTTCAGCTCAGAAATTAAAAATGAAACCAGGCCAACACTTCTACCTAACACAAGTATTTGCTTCCCAGATTTATGCATATGATGCATCATAGGCAAATACCAAAATGGATGTCGTCGCTTCGCTTGGCCATAAGCTCGTAAAGAACGAACAAAATCATATAGAGCAAATTATATTTAACAATTATTCCACTCGCGCTTGTTGGATATGAGTCGGTAGAGGAGCCAACGAGGTGCGTAGCGCCGAGTTGCCTATAACGATGTCATATCCAACGAGCGCGAGTGGAATAATTTGTTTTATTAAAAACCCAAAAAGAATTGCAATATCTGAGCTCCCCAGCAGTTTTAGTTGACGAGTACGGCTACGATATTTGCGTCAATTGAATATGAGCTCATATACCATTGCCTGTTGACCAATCAAAACTCAAGAATTGCAATAAGCCATTGCTAGTTTTTTTTTTTTTTTTTTTTTTAATAAAATGGCATATACAACACGCAAAACAGTCAACAGACTTGAGCGTGTGAAATTTCAAACTTACTTTTGAACCATATGGTGGCTATGAACGTAACACAAGAAACAAGGGAGGTTAAACCTAAACATCGAGCACAATATACAGAATGCTCGATCAAATTAAAAAGCGTAAGCTTTACAACACAGAATGTCTCCCTAAAACCAACTTTTAGTTGTCTCGAACAGTCTCTGGCGAGACCCGACAAAGACACATATACAGTGGAACCCGCTTTACGGACACCCGCTTAATACGGACACCCCGGTATTATGGACAGTTTCGTTGGTCCCGACGAAAACCTCGTATATTTTCTCTTAAATTAACCCGCTTAATACGGACACCCGTTAATACGGACAACGGACACTTTTCCATGTCCCGAGTGACAAACTTTTATACCTTGTCAACCCCGATTTACGGACTCTATTTTTCTGTGCATTTTTCATTGTCACGATTATTTGCTAACTTGAAGACATTGGACCGTGGTCAAATAATGACAGAATTCGAAGAGTTAAAACCATTTTATTACAAAGAGAAGCTTAATAGCGTGACTTCTGGTGTTTGACCCTTTCACTTTCTTTGCCTTTCGCTGCAGCTATCGCTTGTGTCGTAAGCTAAAAGCTTCCGTGCAAAGTAAAGTTACCAACTTTTTCAAATGGGTTGGTAGAGTTTAAGAACGGTTAGGAGTTTCAGTTACAAAGGAAACTTTATAGAAAATGTTCTGTTGCTGTTGAAATACGTTTTATTTCTTGTATATAGTAAAGTTGCGACATTGTCAAATAATTCCACTGTTGAGTTTATTAAAGTTTAGTTCGAGTGTATCGTAAAAACTATTAATTTTAGTCAGAGAGTTCACAGTTTTTATCTGTTACAGTTACAGTACAATTGAACAACGGTTTGTTGCTGCAAAACGTTTGCCTGAGACCCCTGTGACCCCGCTTAATACGGATACCCCGTTAATACGGACAATTTGGCCTGTCCCCTTGGTGTCCGTATTAACGGGGTTCCACTGTACCATCCGTGATAAGATCAAAAAATCTTGCAAAATTTTTTTTTTTTTTTTTTTTTATTTAGCCTGTTCCAGGCGTTCGGTTAGTGGGGAGCAGTGCGAAAAACGGCGAGCGAAACCTCGCTTTAGTCCCATCGCAATTTTTCCGCTCGCCGTTCGTTGCGCCATCAAATCCCGAACCTTGCGCTGCTCGCCAACTAACCGAACGCCTGCAACAGGCTAAATAAATCAAACTGCCGGGCCCCGGCATTACAAATACTAGATGCAACTAATGAACATTTTCACGGTCTATTTCAGACCTTGTTTTCCAGAGGAAACACCTTGAGAGCATAAAGCATATCCAGAAATGAGCCAAAACAAACCGCACGAGGGAAACATGTGGCAAATAGAAATATTACAGAGCTAGAGGTGTCAAACTCTACAATCAGGAAACCGTGCAGACCCATGACCTCTGTCTAATGGAAAGTTATTCTACTTATACTACCTCCAAATAATACAGCATATAGTGCCCTTGAGAACCAAGTGAGAAGCAAAAAGGTCGGAAGACAGAATTTTCAATATAATACGGGACATTTACAAACCTCACGACAGTAGGAGTCGCGTAGGCCTGTCACCCCCATTTCACCGTAATTCCTTTCACCAAGGTCTCCGGAACATTATCTCACACTTCTCTTCTCTCGCTGCCTTCTCATCTTCCTAGGATTCTTAGCTTCACCGAGCCCAATTACTGCGGCCAACAATCCAAGCTGTTTAAGCTGCTCAACTTGCTCCCGAAACACCGAAACCAAGGGAATGACAAATACACACGATCTCATCCAAGCATTTGCCAGTCGTAAAAAGAGCTCATCTGAAAGATTAAGCTTTTGCCGAATCCGTTTAAGAGAATCGCAAAAACGTCCCTCTCACGAGCTAGGTTTACAAAGCATATTTTTTGCTCCTTTCTAATCGCTTGAACTTTCAACCCTTGATCAGGGGTGGGTCAGTCAGCTTTGAGCTAGAAGGAAAGGGTCGGCACTTGGGGTGGGTCACATATTTTCCAGCCGCGACTTTTCCGATTGCTAAATCAGTCAATAAATGAGTAATAATGTTTGTACAATTGTCATAGTTAAAGTCGCATCATCTAGCCCCATACCACGTGACTACCATTTTCAATCAGACAATAGATGAAACCATTGGCCCAATGCTTGGACTGCTTGGAAAAAGGGAAAGTAGAGCCAGCCTATAAGAAAGAGGATCGTCTAGACAATTCAACTATAGGCCAACAACGGCCCTAACCCCAATCCTTTTCTATCAGCTCGCAAACACTGAAGGCTGTAAACACTGGGCAGACCAAGGTCACGCGGTAGTCATTATCAATGGACATGAGTATTAAAGCATTTGACTCGTTACATCCGAACTTATTACTTGCAATGTACGGGCTATCAGACCCTGCACTGAAGCTAATGCAACCAGGTAACTTTACAACTGCTTGGGGGTACTTAAACTGGGCTGCCCAGAGGGATCATCTCTGAGACTACGGCTGTGGAGCATATACCAAAATGATCTGTTCTATACTGCTGTAGACTCAGAACTGTCTGCTTATAACAATGACCATCAGCTTTATTCTTCTAACAAGGACTTAATTGCCAGCAGCCATAGATGAATTTGAGAAAGATCGGGCAAAGACATTACACTTGTACAAGGCAAACTTCCTTGAAGACAACTACAGCACATACTAAGCAATAATAGATACGTTAACTCATGCATTTAAGCTGATGGACGTGATAATTAAGTGCCCTGATGATGTTTTTTTTGTTTCCTCGATCAGAAACTGAGGTGCTTATGCTAATAAGACAAAGGTTCGCGTCCTCTCCTGGAGCCACTAACTAGTTTTTGGGAGTCAAAGTAACTCGAACTAACTCCACCTGGAGGAGTTAGTTTAACACCACTACAGGAGATAAAATAACTCTTTAAAGATTACTTTTCAAAGGTATCAGGAGTTTGAGTAGCCAATCAGCGGGCGTGGACAACGCTATCCACTGTTTTAATATAAAACACTTAATATGTACATACACCACTTTCATTTACAATAATGTTGACAGATAAAAAAGAAAAATTAAAATTTGTTAGCTTAATCGTAATATGTAGTTTGCACCACAAGCAGTCTGTGTTTTAACTGCAGTCGCAAATAAATTATAAGTACGAAAAGGAAATGTCATAAACCTGTCGTTATTAAGCACTTAATAACTGGCCCCGAGGGGAACAGTGAATTTTGTTTCCCCAAGACCCTACACGTCTACGAAAGGTGGGTAAAACAATACGTATTGGTGACTCAGTTTGAGGATCATTGCACGGCCAAGAATGTAGTTTCATTGTCTAACTAAATTAATGCTATTTTGTCTGTTTTTCATTTTACTTTGTCTTTGACAACGTTATTGCAATTATGCAATGCAATAATATAAATATTCTGAGCAACGTCATTTTCATCTAAAAAATAAGAGTTTTAACATTTCTTTACATGCTTATCGGAATCCCAAACGGATTCCTATAATGGCGATTATGACGTCACAAAACTCAAGCACGGTGAGGAAACTGGCACCAACACACAGGCCAACTTGACCGCCGATCTCAGCTGTGTAAACAAAAAAAGACAGAAAGTTCACTGTGGGTCGCAAATATTATAAGGCTCGTCTTATATGGTGTAACCGTTCATAACTGAAATGTGTTACGTTTACTGCGAACATTTAGGAACGAACAAAAATCAATCAGACGCCAATTGGGAGCATTGCCATTGGCCTCACTTGAATTTATGTCGTGGGCCGCTTAATGTTTTAATTTTTTTTTCTATTCAAACTGGGCACGTATTTGCCAAAACTTTGCGTGATAACGAAAACAATTTTTATCATAACACGCAAATCTTCGTTGACGCCACTACACCAAAGTCACTACACCAAATAAACCTGACCCATACAACTACAGTTGAAAAGAAGGCCAGGTATCTTTAACAAGTACCAGTTAATCTTTCAGATAGCCCTTATGTATTCTATTGTTTGCAATCGATAGTCTCCATAAATGGTTTTGGAACTCCCCAATGCACATACCCAACAGGCTTTCTGAATCATAGGCAGGTTCTTGCTCAATGTCGTGGTAGTTCAGCTCTTGGAAGTATATAAATAGTTCCAGCATGTTCTTGCTGCCAACATTAAAACATAAAAAAAATATATAAAACATACATGGATTTATACTTGAGCTGCGTTTTTTATTACCCTGCAGACAAAATAAGCTTTGATTGATAAGGTTCGTAGAGGGGTATTCTCGAAATTCGTGATAAACTGGTTTTATTTTCGTTGAAACGTAAATTTAATTAACTATTCTTCGTGGCCCGTGACTCGTGGCTTGTGACCAAAAGGTATTCGATATTCTAGTCGTCAGACCTTCGGAAGATTTTTTAACTGACTAGCTGTGCAAATATGAATCAAAGGTCTCTTTGAGACTACAACTATTTTGCATCTAGATCAATGAAGTGATCGTAAATGTCATATCAGAGTTTGAAGTATGAGAAAAGCAGAAACGATGAAGCTTCACATGCATGTCTGGGAGAGAGGTCCATATTTAGACAATAACGCCTGACAATAAAAATGGACGTGTTCGTACAAAAGATGGTCAACACAACATTATTTTCTTCAGATTTCTCACCATTTTGGTCCTGGCTTACTAAGAAGTGCCTGAAATAGGAATTTTTATTCTGTTGTATTATATTGGAATCTGCTTTGAGCGGGGTGAAAATTTTCGTGTCATTTGACAATAACATTTTGAACTTTAAGTGTTTAACAGGAATAGAAATAGGGAATGTGCGAATTTGCCTTCAGCTTCAGCTACGTAAATCCTATTTAGACCGGGCTTTTTTGGATCTTTTGAGATCTTTTTAGACCATGGAGGGGAGGGGGGAATTCCAGGCGTGAGGTCAAAAAGGAACTATTCCGTTTTTATGTACCAAGACGAAGTCGAGGTCAATAAAAACGCAAAAAGGAAGGAGGTCGATATCCAGTTTTATTATCCAACACTGCTTCGTAGAGTACAAATAAAGCGCGAAACGAGTACGAATATCATACGATATTTGTACTCGTCTCATTCCCCCCGATCGCGCGAAAGATTAAATTCCTTGGCAAGTCAGAATTTTGGGAAAGCGAGAATGTTGGATAATACATCTCTTATTAGACATTTTAGTGTGTATTGTCGTTCTACATTTTTACTCATCATTTGTATTTTGAATCGCACATCAGGCTCGCCAAAATACTGCATGACTCGTGCTCTTGTAGTTGACATTACTTTTCTTTACAATCTTCATTTATGTTAGAATCCCCTTTTAAAGACGTTCGTGCGAAAATTTTCTAATCGATAGATTTTTCTAATTTTTTTACTGAGGTCAGATGATGAGTTGTTGGTGTCAGAAAAAAAAAAAAAAACAAAAAAAATGGGGGTCACCGAATTTGTTTCAGAGACAAAGCCTGTAGAAAACTAACCTGATTTTCTAAAATTGACGCACGCAATTTTGCATGGTTTACAGGGTTTGTAGTTTAAAAAAATCGATGATAAGTAAATGGAAGCAAACAATCTTGGTCATATTTTAAAGGCGTGCGTCTGTTGCGAAAACAATTCCTAGTGCTGCCATCCTTTTGCAAAACTGAGCCCTGGAAGAGGCATTTAAACCCGTCGTACGCAAAACGAAAAGATCAAAAAGCGGAATTCGAACGTGGGTGGGACAAAAAAATCAAATTTCTAATCGATAGATCTTTTTTCATTTTCTAACAAAACGTAGATAATCGTTAACAAATCTGACCGACCACTTAAGCTAGCAAACTGCAAGCGAAGTTAACGCAGCCGCCACTCACCACCCTATATGCGGTTGAAAAGTTCCTCAGCGCGAGCGCTCGACGCATGACGTGGCGCAGCTTTGCAAAAGAAATAAGCAATTAGCGCCAACGTCCTTAATCACTGTTCTTTATGGAATTATACCTCATATACTCGTGGTGATTTTTTAGAGCATCCGCTGACACGTTGGGACCATCTGTCTCTAATTCAAGTGAGCGTTTAAGATATTGGTCATTTGGAAATACAGCGTACGATAGGACTGGTTTGAAAGAGACTGTCTCACAGGGCACTGGGCAATCGCACTGGCGACCTTTTAGTTTCAGGAAGTTCACTGAAAAAGATCAAAGACACTGAATTAACACAATCACAATTTATGGGGCCTCTTGAAAATTGAAAGAACACATGCCATGACTACACTAAACCGTTATTATGTCGTTATTATACGACGGATAATTTTAGGCATAGACAAGCAGTTTCTCCCTCTGTTTTGAAAACATCAGTTGTAGCAATAGCAGCAGCAGCAGCAGGAATAGCAACAACAACAACGACGACAACAACCACTGAGCCGGTTAAAATGTTACTTATGTCAGGATAGACAGCGTGACTATATTAACACTAAAGGTGGCTGCATTAGTATAGTAGTTTAAAATAACTGTGCTGAATTTCGAAAAGAAAGTATGGTTATTGCTAGTAGTGCAAATTTCATATTTAAAAAATTAAAAAAAAACAGGATAGAAAACTAGATTTAAAAAAATAGCGAAAACACACCATTCAACGACATTTTACGCGCCTTTGAAATAAAACTTTAATAGGGTGGTGCAAAAGGTCGCCAAAAAGCAGGCGAAAGAGAAAGTGATTCGCAAGGTTGCTTTTTTGGTTCAACAATTTTGATAGAAAGTCCAGAGACAATTCACTTTTTCTCAAAAATGGCGATTTTTCCACTTTACTTTTCCTTGGAGAAATGTTTTGGCGTAGTATTGCGATTCTCTTATAGTTTTGCTTACGAGAGAGGTGTCAATATTTCGTGGTATCGCCGTCTCACTTTTCAGGCTGGCAAGTTTAGGTTAAATAAAGTTAATTTTGGTGAAGCTGTTCGTAAGCCGTAACGCAAAAATTCCTCATGCAACAAACACGTTTAATCGTCCATAAACACGGTTAACTCTAAAACTGCACACAATCCTCGAAAGAAACGACCTCTCAAAAACTCTAACTCGAACACGGATAATCGTACGCGTGACTGTGCTCACGAAATTAGTAAGAACAAATTTAAAATGTCAGAGTGCGCGCGCACGCTGATCGCGGTTCACGCAAGTTCGATTGTTTTCTTCTTTACAGAAGCTTCTCTGTTTTGTCGTTGCTCAGCACTTTGGAAAACCTCACCTGGGTACATTAAGAGTATTTTTTCGTTACTGTGAGAAAATTTATGGCTGAAGTCGGAATTCAAGTAACGCTCGTGCACAACTCTTCGCGATCAACCACAATATTATGTTTACTAAAATCAATAGTTGAATAATCGCGATAAAAAAAACTAATAGCGATTTTAGGACGGCAATACCACATTTTATTATTCCACTATTGCGCCATTTTACCATATTGGGGCAAAGGAACGTGCAAAATATGTCACGTTATTACACTGTACAACAGGGCAAAAATACGGACTGAAAGCAAAGCCACAAAATGGCTGAACCAAACTTTAATTTTTAGTGGAATAATAAATCCCTTATTCGATAGTTTAACATGTAATACGAGCGGACATTCTGCTCAATTCTCGTATTACGCAACTTGCAAAATATCTGGGCGTATTATATTATATGTATTATATGCTACTGTATGGATGTGAGACATGGAACATGAACATGGGAGATGACCAACGAATAGATGTGTTTCACAACAAATGACTCAGGAGGATTCTCAAAATAAACTGGTAAGATCACGTTACCACTAGGGAGCTCCTTGAGAAGGCAGAGACGAGGTTGCTTAGTGAAGAAGTTAAGAAGAGAAGATGGAAGATGACAGGGCATATCCTGCGACGAAACAGAAACAGCCATACCAACATAGCCCTATCATGGACACCTGAAGGAAAAAGGAGGAGAGGAAGGCCTAAGACCACCTGGCGTAGAACAGTCGAGAAAGAGAGGAACAGTGCGGGATGGCGTACATGGGATGAGGCAAGGGCTGCTGCAGCCAACAGAGAAAATTGGAGGCATTCTGTGGAGGCCTTATGTGCCACGAGGCACAAAGAAGCTAGGTAACATTATATGTTAAACCATTGAATAAGGTGTATATATTGACGGCGTTGGGAGAAAATATATGCCGTATTGGACTCCGTCGCTTAGCGACTCCGCCCAATACAGATTATATTTTCTCCCAACTAGTCGTCAACATAATGTGGAATTGCCGTCTCAAACTCGCAATTAGTTTATAGGATTTTTAAAAAAAGGAGGAACCACGAAAAGCGAAGAACCCTGAAATATAGGACTTGTTTCCTTTGCTGGCTTTGAGTGTAAAGTAGAGTAATTTAAAAGGAGGTTACATTTTCTGAGCAGTGAAAATCAAGTATAGAAATAAGCGCAGTATCCAAACCGACTTTCAAAAACGAGAAAGGAACATCACAGGATGCTGCATGCTTCGAGGTATATTACATTAACTTGTTAGATCTATATGTCTAGAACTATTCTGGGCCTGCAAGGAAAATAGATCATACCTATTCAAAAAATTCACTTTTACCTTTTTCTCTGGGCACACACACTGCTATTTCCAGAGGACGGCAAACCCGGGCATAACTTACGTCTGTTATAATAAGAAATAGACGAAAAAAGGACGTCATTGGACTTAAAAGCACTTATATTTCTCCTCACATCAGCACCTTGTGCTTATATTTGTATTCCATTGTAAAACATGCGTGATATTGGCCATTTCGGAGTTGCGCAGGGAACTAGGGCGACCTTTGCATTTTATCCAATCAATAAATTGACACCATGCCACCATATGAAAGAGCACGGTGAGAGTGGTCATTTGATCAATTTTGATGCTTTTAGGATGAACAGAGACTAAGTTATGAACCTTGAAAAACGGTTCAAAATATTATATGTACATCCAAAGATTGATCGATGCAACTATTTTTAAAATTAAACTTACCCGGCATTCCGATGTCTCTGCATCCACATTTTTGAACAACATATTTTGTCTGGCAAGTCAACATGCAGCCAGCAGTTGTGTATTTGGTGTAGCCAGGTACGTTGCTATCATTCTTGTCCGAACAGTTGCTTTTGTAAGGCGCTGGAAGGTTGACAACCTTGCAACAAAGAGTGGAAAACCACTGTCATAATATAAGCATGCCACTCTCTGCTGCTTCCACTAAGCCATAGGGAGATGAGTAGATGGTTATTGGGTAAATAGGTACATGCAGGTAGGTACATTTAGTTAGGTAGGAAGACTGGCATGCCGGCAGGCAGGTAGGGAAGTAGATAGGTAGGTAGGTAGGCAGGCAGGCAGGCAGGCAGGCAGGCAGGCAGGCAGGTTGGTCTGTCGGTCGGTAGGTTGGTAGGTAAGTAGGTAGGTAGGTAGTAAGGTAGATAGGCAGGCAGGTAGACAGACAGACAGGTAGGTTGGCAAGTAGGCAGATAGACAGGCACGTAGGTAAGAAGGTAGGTAGGTAGGTAGGTAGGTAGGTAGGTAGGTAGGTAGGTAGGTAGGTAGGTAGGTAGGTAGGTAGGTAGGAAGGAAGGTAGGTAGGTAGGTAGGTAGGTAGGTAGGTAGGTAGGTAGGTAGGTAGGTAGGTAGGTAGGAAGGAAGGAAGGTAGGTAGGTAGGTAGGTAGGTAGGTAGGTAGGTAGGTAGGTAGGTAGGTAGGTAGGTAGGTAGGTAGGTAGGTAGGTAGGTTGGTAGTTAGGTAGGTAGGTAGTAAGGTAGGTTGGTAGTTAGGTAGGTTGGTAGTTAGGTGGGCATGGGTGAGTGGGTGAGTGGGTGGATGGGTATGTAGGTAGGGAGGGAGGGAAGCGAAATTTACCTTGTTTTATGCTTTTACTGTGTGACCAAAACGGGATGTGGGTCACTGGGACTGGGAATCACAATGAAAAATAGGGAATGGAAGCGAATTTGGGTAAACAAGCTGGAAATGGGATTTGCGCTTGTCCACTTTCTCTCAGTTATAGTCTAACATTCCAGAACATTGATGAATAATGCCTTACCTTTTGTTTATGTATGGCTGCAAAGGTACTTGTACCAGGACCTACCGCAAAACCAAGCTGAGAGACTATTGGCGGTGTTTTGTGATGATGAATAAGAATCTTGAGGCCCGCACGGTACCCTGTGACACCATAATCGTATTGTTGCACGCTCAATATGAGGCGAAGTCCAAAGTCCTTCCCAGCCTGTGTCACCTTCAAAATCTGCTGACCATCTTTACCTAAAAGTAGCAAGTCGTGTAAATTTCCCTAAGTCGTGTCGCAGGCCAATCGTAAACTTGTCGCATGCGAGAAAGTCGTACCGTGTAAATCGCCCTTGAAACATCTCGCGCGACTTTCTTGACCAATCAGGAGTAACACTCGAACCAACAGTGAACGATTCGCTCGCATGCTCTCATGTTCTTTGACTGGTCATTAAAATTGTTTTTTGTTTGTGCGAGGCTAAATCGAAAATGGTTCTTATGATCAGAAGATAATTATAAACTATTTTACTATACATTTTTTAGAAGAAGATTGTTTGGTGAAGACGCAAATCGACGAGCTAACCTTTTCACTTCTCTGTGTGCAAGATGTCACTCGTATCCCGTGAACTTGATATTGCTCTTGGAAATCATGCTTTGCGCGCGCAACATACAATTATTATATTGTAAAATAATCGAAGAAACTGGTAAATAATTAGAGAACTGGTAAACATATTTTGTTTTAGAAATTTTTGGCTGCTTGAATGTAATCATTTATTCAGTGTCTAAACTTTGAGACATAATTATTTTTAATAACATTGCACGGCATTGCACCGCCCACAAAAAGTGTGCTTCAAAAATCAAATAAACGAATATTGGTTTTAATCATAACCAAAACAAAATTCTCGAATCTGTTAGTTCTTAGCAGGCCCTATTTTTACCGAATTAGAGCACGCGCAGCTTAAGTATCCAATAACAAAGTTCGCGTGCTGTACATGCACGCGCTCTATATTTGGTTGACATTTCCAAAACCTTCAATTTAAACAAAAATGGCTTTTTTGTCGCAGCGATGAGGAATCCCGAACAGGCTTCGCTTTGTCTAATTTTTTTCCTCGAATTATTGGTCATTGATCATTGGTAATAGGACTTCGTGTCATCCAATACTGT
The DNA here is from genome assembly GCA_963693305.1 of Meandrina meandrites. Taxonomy (NCBI): domain Eukaryota; kingdom Metazoa; phylum Cnidaria; class Anthozoa; order Scleractinia; family Meandrinidae; genus Meandrina; species Meandrina meandrites. Next base: position 22,881,734 of record OY855911.1, on the reverse strand, counting down.
CTATCATCATACTTCTGAATAAACAAATCGGACTACCGCTACGCGGTCGTTGATTTTGTTAATCACTCTCGATCGTATGATTACAGACCGAACTGCACTCCACTCAGTCCTTTTACAATTATCTATTGCGCTCACACATGCGTTACCAGAAGAAAGAAGCTTTTACAAGAAGTGCATAGTACGCTTTGTGATTTAATAAAGGACAGCATTGAAATGACCAAGGTTCTATTTTCCGCGCTGACAAAACCACTTGTTGAAATTTGACAAGAGAAAGGATAATGCCCCCTTTGATTTAAATGATTAGCTGCAATTGTTCCTTTTAGATGAAGACGATGAAGAAGATGAAGATGAAGAAAGTTGACTCCCCAACTTGTCCTTTTTGCCCTTCCGAGCTCCATACCATCTGGCACCTTTTTATAGAATGTACTCAAGCAAAATCTTTCTGGGTAGATTTTCAAGACTGGTACAATGTTCATAGCAGAAAAAGTGTCCATCTTTCGAACTTACATGTCTTATATTGTATTTTTGACTCTCCACGTACGTGCTTAGCCCTGAACCATCTTATTATCTTAGGTAAATACTTTTTATACGTTAACACCGGCCTAAAAAATAAAGTTCAGTTTAATGAGTACATATCTCGCGTTCGCGACAAATTAGCATTAGAAAAACATATTGCTATCAAATCCGGTAAATACGATAACTACATTAAGAAATGGAATATTATATAAAACATTTAGTTTCCTTTTGTTTTTTCTTTCTCGTTGTATCTTTTATTCTCTTTCGTGTTTTCTTTCTGGTAACGTTTATCAACGATGTTTTTTTTGTTCTTTCTTTCTTTTTTCTGTTTTTTTTTTTTTTTGGCATTGTTAGTCCTATAAGTGGTGATGTAATGTTAACAGTATTAGCTTCGTAAAGTAGAGTAATTATTATAACTATTTTCCGAACTGTCCAAACTGTATTGTAAAGTAACTCCTTTTGTAATGTTAGTGTTCTATATTTTGTAATCATAGTAATGTTGTAAGTAGGTAGTAAGTATTTCCAAAAAAAAAATTGTTCCTTTTAGATGTACATGTTAAACGAGGTAGTCAGGGTTTTTACAGAAACTCGTGGGAAAATGAATCTGGAGGAAATACATGATGCCATATCGACTACCTTTTAAACAATGCGGTGATCAGAAATATATGCAAATTACTCGAAATCTATAAAACATTTATGGCAAAATACAAAAAAAATGAACAAAGGAATATTTAAGCGTCAAGACACTAGCAATTACAAAAGTTGTTCCCGCTTGTCGAGTGTTTTAATAACAATTTTCAAGTTAAGCTGTGTAAACGAACACAAAACTTAGAGTTGTTCCCCAGAAACCCTCAATAATAAACAAGACTGAGAACAGCTATAAAAACGTCATGTTATAAAATTAAGTAAACTACCGGCACCATCCTTTAGAAAATTATGTTCTTATATCAAGAAGTACTGCTTTTATGTAAATCTATTTACTGTGAGATTTTCAGGCTTATCTACTATTTTCTAGCCATTTCAGTGAAATTTCATTTAAAAAAAGGTTTAAAAACGGGAATTTAAAAGCGAGGCATCAGAGTTTCAAAATCATATATCGGGTCTGAAAAATAGCATACGTCGAGGCTGGTGCAATGCGAGTTATTATTGACAAAATCCACTTATTATTTTATCACACAATAGTTAAACTTCAAGTCAAAGAGATGATCTTACCTGAATTAAATGTGTGGCAAAGACCCATAGAAGTTAAAACGGCTGTGAAATTCTTGTCACTGCAACGGACCCCGTTCCAAGTGCAACCTCTTAAAGTATCATTGATTTGATGCCCCATGTCAAAGTAGAATTTGGACATATTCAAGCTATCTAGCTTGCTCAAGTCTACGGTGTCGTTAGAAGTGTCATACCCACGTGCTTTCCTTATCACGTAATTAAAAAGTTTTCCGTATCCATTTTCTTCAACAACAGATGTTCTAAACAAGTTGAAGTTGCAAATGGTGACAGCTGGGAACTCTGGCGCGTCTTCATATACCAATGTCACTTTTGTTGTAACGGGATAACTGTAGTACTTTGTTAACAGCTTGAAGGACTGAAAGGAAAACCATCCAATCCCGGACAGAAGGAACAAGGCCCAAATAATGCGTCGAAGCGGCGTTCGGCTCGTGAAGACATGCTGTAAACCGTGTAGAGTGGAATATTCCACAAAGGCATGCCATTTGCGTTTAATGGCGACTGATCTGCTCGGCGTTGGTGATTCAGCCTCGTTTCCTTCGGCAGCAACTTTATTCGATTTGGAAGCTGACCAAGCTTGTGGCTTTTCGCGGATTTGTGGAAGTTCTAAATCCATAACTGATTTGACAAACCGTTTATTCCATCCTTGAAGTTTAATTTTACTTTAAGCTGTTTAACTACAATTGTCATTAAACTTTTATCGGGTTCTTTAATCGTACACTTGCGGCTTCTTTATTATAGTGCATTGTTGTGGCCCATTCAACCTTTATTGTTATGTGAGCCAGTAGATGGGCAGGTTCAAAAACTGAGATAGCAATACAAATTTTATGCAATCAATTGTATCATTCTACCACTTGCGGGTATTTGCTTAAACATACGGCACATGCAAATTTCAAAACGTTTTGAAAGCATTTGTTTACTTTCCTTCCTACACTGCGAGATAGTGCTACTACGATCAAATTTTCACCCCTTGAAATTTTAATTGTATCAAAGACAAATCCGCCGTTTTCAAGTAACTGTATTAGTTCCAGAAATATAAACTTAAAAGGTTTATAAAATATAAAAATTAGTAGACTGTTGACGTCATTTACTCAACTGAATTTTATTTCAACAATAAAAATAAATTAATCTTGGGCGTTCAGTTGGCTGCAGAGACCAATGAAACTTGGCAACTTATAGTTCTAAAGCTGACACAGTTGTGGTTATAACAAAGTTCTGTTACCATGACAACTCAATCTTTCAATCTGTTTCTGGTAATTTTCAGCTCAGAAAAATGAAACCTGGCCAATACTTCTACCTAACACAAGTATTTGCTTCCCAGATTTATGCATATGAGGCATCATAGGCAAATACCAAAATGGATGTTGTCGTATAGAACAAATAATATTTAACAATTATTCCACGAGCGCGCGTTGGATATGAGTCGGTAGATAGCCAACGAGGTGCGTAGCGCTGAAAGATTAAGCTTTTTCCGAATCCGTTTAAGAGAATCGCAAAAATGTCCCTGTCACGACCTAAGTTTACAAAGCATATTTTTTGCTCCTTTCCAATCGCTTGAACTGTCAACCCTAGATCAGGGGTGTGTCAGTCAGTTTTGAGCCAGAAGGAAGGGGTTGGTCACATATTTTCCATGAGTAATAATGTTTGTACAATTTTCATAGTTAACGTTGCATCATCCGGCCCCGTACCACGTAATCGACTACCATTTTCAATCAGGCAATAGAGGAAACCATCGGCCCAATGCTTGGAAAAAGGGAAAGTAGATTACAGTCTATAAGAAAGAGGGTCGTCTAGACAAAGTCAACTTATTATAATTGGCCAACAACGGTCCTATCTCCAATCCTTTTTTATCAGCTCGCAAACACTTCAACTGCGAGACGACTGTGACACCTCTCACTGAAGACTGTAAACATTGGGCAGACAAAGGTCACACAGTAGTCATATTATCAACGGACGTGAGTATTAAAGCATTTAACTCATTACATCCGAACTTATTACTTGCAACGTTGAAAGCGTACGGGCTATCAGACCCTGCACTGAAGCTAATGCAATCAAGTAATTTAACAACTGCTTGGGGGTACTTAAACCGGGCTGCCCACAGGGATCATCTCTGAGACCACTGCTGTGGTCTATGCTGCTGCAGATTCTGAACTGTCTGCTTATGCTAATGATCACCAGCTTTATTCTTCTAACAAGGGCTTGCCGGCAGCCATAGATGAAGTTGAGAAAGATCGGGCAAAGACATTACACTTGTACAAGTCAAACTTCCTGGAAGGCAACTACAGCAAATACCAAGTATTATTATATGGCTGCAATAGTACGTGCGCTCTGATTGGCTGATGAGCGGGCAAGATTTTCTTGTAATGACCGGGCATTATGAAAATTTTTCTTGCTTTTTCTTGCTTTTCTTGTTTCGATCGCATGACCTCGAATGACCTCTTGCCCGCGCAAGCGGATATCGAAAAACGTTTCCCTTTTTTTCAGCGCTAAAAAGGCCATATAATAAATAACTTATTAACCTCGTCCGTTCGGTCATTACAGGGAAATCTCAGACCTCGGCCTTGATGTATTGACCGAGCGATAGCGAGGTCAATACATCAAGGCCTCGGTCTGAGATTTCCCTGTAATGACCTCACTCTCGGTTAATAAGTGGTATATAATAGATACGTTCACTGATGCATTTAAGCTGAATGGCGTGATAATTGACACGGATCTCAACTTTTCGCAGGTTTTCTTGAAGACTAGCAAAATGACTGGCGTCTTACGAAGGCTGAAAAATCTAATCCCTATGCATGCAAACTAAGACTGCAATCTTACCCCCATCTAACATTCTGTAGCTTGGTGTGACATTTCTGCTGCGCAAGCGACATAAGGAAACTGGAGAGGATCAACGAAAGATGATTTTGTACAGTATTCTGCGATCAGGTCTCTTCCAATAGTGATCTCCTTACAGACGAGGAGATGACCAGTTTGTGTAACAAAAGATTACAAGATATCGCAATATTTTTTTGTTTAAAATTAAAAATAGATTATTGCCTAGCAACGCATTAGAACCTTTTCCTAGATCACCCTCGATCTACAGCCTGAGGAACTCAGATTTCTACGTTCCAAAAGTAAGAACTGTTAAGTACTGGAAACACTCTCTTAGTTTTTTAAGTACGAAAAGGAAATGGCATGAACCTGTTGTTATTAAGCACTTAATAACTTGCCCGGAGTGGAACAGTGAATATTGTTTCCCCGAGACCCTACACAGCTACAAAAGGTGGGTAAAACAATACGTATTGGTGACTACTTTGAGAATCATCACTCGGCCAAGAAGTTTAATTGCCTAATTAACTCCGATTTGTCTGTTTTCCTTTTTCCATTTTCTTTGACAACGTTATTGCAATTATGCAATGCAATAATATAAATATTCTGAGCAACATCATTTTCATCTAAACAATGAGACAGTTTTAACATCTCTTTACATGCTTATCGGAATCCCAAACCGATTCCTATAATGGCGAGTATAACGTTACAAAACTCAAGCACGGTGAGGAGACTGGCACCAACACACAGGCCAACTTGACCGCCGATCTCACCTGTGTAAACAAAAAAGTCAGAAAGTTCACTAAGATTCGCAAATATTATAAGGCTCGACTTATATGGTCTAACTGGTTATAACTGAAATGTGTCACGTTAAAGCGAACATTTTGAAACAAAAAAATAAATAACACGCCAATTGGGAGCATTGCCATTGGCCGCACTTGAATTTATGTCGCTGGCCACTTAATGTTTTAATTTGTTTTTTTGTTTTTTTTCTATTCAAACTGGGCACCTATTTGCCAAAACTTTGCGTAGTAATGAAAACAATTTTTATCAACACGCAAATCTTCACTACAACAAATAGACCTGACTCATGTAACTACAGCTAAAAAAGGCCAGGTATCTTCAGCAAGTACCAGTTAATCTTTCAGATAGCCCTAATGCATTTTATTGTTTTCAATCGATAGTCGCCATGCATAAATGGTTTAAAACTCTCCAATGCACATACCCAACAGGCTTTCTGAATCATAGGCAGGTTTCTGCTCAATGTCGTGGTAGTTCAACTCTTGGAAGTATATAAAGAGTTCCAGCACGTTTTTACTGCCAACATATAAAACATATAAAAAATATATAAAACATACATAGATTTATACTTGAGCTGCGTTTTTAATAAATTACCCTCTAGACAAAATAAGCTTTGGGGCATTCTCGTAATTCGTTATATGCTGGAATTTGAAACTTAGATTTAATTAATTATTCTTTGTGACCCGTGACTAAAAGGTATTCGTTATTCGTGATTTCACTACTTTATTCCACGTGATTTTGAGTCGTCAGACTTTCCGAAGATTTTGTAAACATTAATCAAAGGTCTCTTTGAGACTACAACTATTTTTCATCTAGGTGAATGAAGTTATCTTAAGGTGACTCGATCGAAATAAATTACGGGCTGTATGCCTGTCTAAAAACTCTAATAACTTCGCCATTTTTGACTCGATTTCCTTGAAACTTTGGCATTTTACACAACATTTATCGAGGAATAATATGCATGTCAATATGTTGATGTAATATTCGATAGTTTTGCGTGATGTTACTTTTATTGAGCACTACTTTTTGGATAAAATTGTCATTTACAGATAACTGAGCGCTAAGATTTCGTTAAAATTTCTGCAATTAGCTCGTAATAACATCTTGCCATGACTGTTCAAGTTTCCGCAAAATCGTCGGAACAGAAACCCCGGTACAATCTGGACATCAAAATATTAACTTCGAGCGAACTTCGAGGCTTGGAACGCTTCGGCGCTTCCAGATTTCACCTAAAAGCACAATAATCAAAGCAAAAGTAGGTTCAATGTATCAGTTTTGTTAGCTCCAAATCGCATTCGGCTATTTGCAACGATGAAAAAGTTTGAGCTAATATAATAAACTCACCTTTTGCGTCAAAATGTAGCGAAGTCGCCAAATTTGCGTTTTTCTGAATTATATGAAAACTAACCGGACGAATCGAATAAAACTACCGGAACAATAAAATGAACATCTTACATACACTTTGCGCTATTTTATGTTTCTGGAGCTGCCTTGATTTGGATGAAATATATTTTTAAAGTGAAGCACTGCTTCAACTCTCTTGTGAACACGGCCTTGTTGTTATTTAGATTCTACAGCTGACGCTATGCAAATGTTTTGGATTTCATGAGAATTTAAAGAATTTACACGTGGGCTAGGGGGTGCATTGACAGTGCTCAGTCGGTACATGTTCTAATCTCTGAGCCTAATAAGCATATTCGGATTTGCTAGCATAACTAAGGCTTTCCTGGTTTAGCAACATCAAATCATGATCATGATACTGATGCTCTGTGTCACTGACAGGACATTGGAAAAAATTTAATAAGAAATTATGATGTTTACACTAGTTTGTCTGTTATTGCACTTGATTGCTTGTTTAGAGTTGAACTTTGCGCACTACAACCTTATGCAATAGTCCTACGTGGATGTCAAAGCGCTTTATGTTTGTTGCTCTTGTCAAACGGGCCTCAGCGAGCTCCTCTATGGATTATCGCGAGGTCTTCAGTTTTTTATCGACGTCAACAAAAACATTAAACTCCCGAATTTAAATTTAGTGCAGACTCTAGTAAAAATATCCACGTATGCTCTGCCATTCATCTATGGCCGACGCCGCGTTCCGTTTTCCATTTTCTCCAGATTAGTGTGGACGGTGAAAATATTGATAACGATACGAAAACGATAGCGTGAACAGAAAATATTTTATCCGATTTGTCCGCATTAGTGCGGGACGGGGCTGAGAAGAAAATGTGCAGCTTTTATGTTTTCCCGACTTTGGTATCACCTCTTTTCAAGTTTCACGTGGCATAATATTAGAGAGGTTAAGCATGACGTTTACGGCAAACGGCAAACGGCAAAAATAATTCTGATTTTGCTCACTTTTCTTTAACACTTAAATAAAGCCAGTCGAAAAATAGGAACAAATCCCTTAATCACAGTAAATGCAAACAATTTCCCTAAATTGTACAAACGGCTAAAATCAGACACCAAAAGTTCGATTTTTGCCGTTTGCCGTTTGCCGTAAACGTCATGCTTAACCTCTCTATTATAGACACCTCAGAGATTAGAACATGTACCGACTGAGCACTGTCAATGCACCCCCTAGCCCACGTGTAAATTCTTTAAATTCTCATGAAATCCAAAAAATTTGCATAGCGTCAGCTGTAGAATCTAAATAACAACAAGGCCGTGTTCACAAGAGAGTTGAAGCAGTGCTTCACTTTAAAAATATATTTCATCCAAATCAAGGCAGCTCCAGAAACATAAAATAGCGCAAAGTGTATGTAAGATGTTCATTTTACTGTTCCGGTAGTTTTATTCGATTCGTCCGGTTAGTTTTCATATAATTCAGAAAAACGTAAATTTGGCGACTTCGCTACATTTTGACGCAAAAGGTGAGTTTATTATATTAGCTCAAACTTTTTCATCGTTGCAAATAGCCGAATGCGATTTGGAGCTAACAAAACTGATACATTGAACCTACTTTTGCTTTGATTATTGTGCTTTTAGGTGAAATCTGGAAGCGCCGAAGCGTTCCAAGCCTCGAAGTTCGCTCGAAGTTAATATTTTGATGTCCAGATTGTACCGGGGTTTCTGTTCCGACGATTTTGCGGAAACTTGAACAGTCATGGCAAGATGTTATTACGAGCTAATTGCAGAAATTTTAACGAAATCTTAGCGCTCAGTTATCTGTAAATGACAATTTTATCCAAAAAGTAGTGCTCAATAAAAGTAACATCACGCAAAACTATCAAATATTACATCAACATATTGACATGCATATTATTCCTCGATAAATGTTGTGTAAAATGCCAAAGTTTCAAGGAAATCGAGTCAAAAATGGCGAAGTTATTGGAGTTTTTAGACAGGCATACAGCCCGTAATTTATTTCGATCGAGTCACCTTAAATGTTATATCAGAGTTTGAAGTATGAATAAAGCAGAAACGATGAAGCACCACATACATATACTTTATTTATCCTCGAAATTTATGGTTCGGAACTTGACCAATATCTCGATTCTAAAAAACGAAAAAAATGAACTATTCCTTCTTTCGTTTTTATGGACCGAGACGAAGTCGAGGTCTATAAAAACGCAAAAAAAGAACGAGGCCGATATTCAGTTATCTTGACCGAACAAGCTTGCTAAATAAAGTATTTATCATATGGCGAAAAAGAGAACTTTTTCTTGCAGGAACGACGCGGGAAATCCCGGGTGGGCACGATATGCAGGATTCATTTCATCTTGTCCGCTCGTGGATTCAGCCATATAATAAGTAGCTTTCTTGTGCTTAGGTTGTAAATGCTATAGTTCAAACACGAGAAAGATATGGATGTTACAAGCTAAAATATTATCAATGAGTCCAAGCACTATATTACAATTTTTACTCAGGCTGTAAGATAAATTAATGAGGCAATTAATGCAGTTTCAACAAAGTACTAGCGAAAATGGTAAGGGAATATAATGCACATACATCTTTAAATAACTCGCACCAGATTTAAGCGATTCTTTATAAGTGTCATAGAATAGTTAAAGTCCTTTCCTTCATAATGGCGAACAAGCTATTCTACTTGCATTGATGAGGATTTTTTTTTTCAATGAGCTGTTCATCTCTAATCTTAGCTATTGTGCATTTTACAATTTAATAATAGGAATGAGCTCGAATTTTTTGAGGGAATTGTTGATGCGGCCGCAGCTGTTCAAATCAACCATCACCTTACGCAATTAGTGCTCTTGTAATTGACATTACTGTTCTTGATAATCTTCATCTATGTTATAATCCCTTTTAAGAACGTTTGCGCGAAAATTTCTAGTCGATAGATTTTTCTAAAATTGTTACTGAGATCGGATGATGAGTTACTGGTGTCAGAAAAACAAAACAAAATGGGGGGTCACCGACCTTGTTTCAAAGATAAAGCCTGCAGAAAACTAACCTGATCTAGAAAAATTGGCGCACGCAATTTTGCATCGTTTACAGGGTTTGTAGTTTAAAATATCGATGATTAGTAAATGGGGGCAAACGATCTTGATCATATTTTGAAGAAGTGGGTCTTTTGCGTGAATAATTCCTAGTGTTGCCATCCTTTTAGCAAAACTGAGCCCTGGAAGAGGTATTTGAACCCGTCGAACAGATTAAAAAGCGGAATTCGAACATGCGTGGGTCAAAAAAATCAAACTTTTAATCCATAGATTTGTTTTTTTTTTCATTTTCTCACAAAACGTATGTAATCGTTAACAAAACTGATCTGTTAAAAAAAAAGTTGGGGTCACCGACCATTTAAACTAGCCAACTCTAGGCGAAGTTAATGCAACGGCTACTCACCCAAGATGTGTTTGGAAAGTTTCCTCAGCGCACGCGCTCGACGCATGACGTGGCGCAGCGTTGCGACAGGAATTACGTGCGCAGTTAGGATGCGCATAAACAATTAGCGCCAACGTCCTTAATCACTGTTCTCTATGGAACTATACCTCATATACTCGTGGTGTCCTTTTATAGCATCCGCTGATACGTTGGGACCGTCTGTACCTAATTCGATTAAGCGTTTAAGATATTGGTCACTTGGAAACGCAGCGTACGACAGGACTGGTTTAAAAGAAACTGTCTCGCAGGGTACTGGGCAATCGCACTTGCGACCTTGTAGTTTCAGGAAGTTCCCTGTAAAAGATCAAAGACACTGATGATTAAGGGAATTACAATTAAAGACACGTCCTGAAAATGAAAGAACGTATGCCATGACTACACTTAACCGTTATTATGACGTTATTACATGACGGGTAATTTACGCATAGGCAAGTAGTTTCGCCCTCTTTTTTGAAAACATCAGTTGTAGCAAAAGCAATAGCAGCAGCAGGAACAGCAACAACAACAAAAACAAAAACAACAACAATGGTAGCAACACTAGCTGGCTAAAATGTTACTTATATCAGGATAGACAGTTTGACTGTATTAGCACTAAAATGTATTTAGTGGTTGAATTAGTATAGTAGTGTAAAATAGCTGTGCTGAATTTAGCCTGTGAGCTCTCCGGTCAGGGATGGGGCGAAAAGAAAGTGGCAAGAGAAAAGAGGGGTTGGGGGAGGGGGGAAAGGGCCCTTCTCTTTCCTTTGGGAGCCTGCTTGCAGACTATGTTGAATGGTAAGTAGGGCGAGTAACCGTTTTAGTATTAAAGGAAGTGTAAATAGCTGTGGTGAATTGTAAAAGGTATAACTGTATGGTTATTGCTAGCAGTGCAAATTTCATATTTAAAAAAAATCAGGATAGAAAATTAAATTTAAAAAAGTAGCGAAAACTCACCATGCACCTAACAATTTGGACTGTAAATTAATTTAGGTGAAGCTGTTCGTAAGAGGTAACGAAAAACTCCTCATACAACAAGCACTGTTTATTCTTCCATAAAACACCACCAAACGGTAACACGATTAACTCTAAAACTGCACACAATCCTCAAAACAAACGACCACTCAAAACCTGTAACTCGCACACGCGATAATCGTACGCGTGATTGTGCTCGCGAAATTAGTAACAAATTTAAAATGTCAGAGTGCGCGCGCTCGCTGATCGCATGTCGCGCGTCACGCAAGCTCGGTAGTTTTCTTCTTTACAGAAGCTTCTCTGTTTTGTCGTTGCTCAGCACTTTGGAAAACCTCACCAGGGTACTCTAAGAATTTCTTTTAGTTTCTGTGAGAAAATTTATGGCTGAAGTCGGAATTCAAGTAACGCTGCTGCAAAGCTAAGAATGTTATTCCGTGTTCGGTATTCGTGCGCAACTCTTCGCGCGTAACAGGAATTTTAATCTTAATCAAGAACCACATTATGTTTATTATTAGCTTAGTTTTCTCAAAATCAATAGTTGAATCGCGATACAAAACTAATAGCGATTTTAAGACGGCAATACCACATTATATTTACGGCGTTGGGAGAAAATATATTCCGTATTGGGAACTAGCCAAACTAGCCGTCAGAATGATGTGGAACCGCCTTCTCAAAATCGCAATTAGTTTATAGGATTATTGAAAAATGAAGAACCCTGATAAGGACTTGTTACTTTTGGTGGCTTTGAGTGTAAAGTAGAGTAATTCAAAAACATGTTACATTTTCCGAGCGGTAGAAATCAAGTATAGAAATAAGTATCCCATACAATACAATACGACTTACAAAAACGAAAAAAGGGATATCACAGGATGCTGCTTCGAAGTGCCTCCAACCATACTGAGCCTGCCAGGTAAGTAAATCATACGTATTCAATTAAATCACTTTTACCTTTTTCTCTGGGCACACACCCTACTATCTCCAAAGGACTGCAAACACGGACGTTACTTACGTCTGTTAAGATAAGAAACAGACGACAAAAAGACGTCATTGATCTTAGAAACTATTATATTTCTATTCACATTAGCACCTTGTTCCTATATTTGTATTTCATTGTAAAGCACATATGCGTTATTGGCCATTTCGGAGTTGCGCAGGGAACTAGGGCGACCTTCACATTTTAGCCAATCAATAAATTGTCACCATGCTACCACATAAAAGATCACGGCGTGGCTGGTCATGTGATCAAATTTGATGCTTTTAGGATGAACAGAGACTAAGTTATGGACCTTGCAAAATGGTTCAAAATCTATACTGACGTCTCTAATTTTGTTCCATCGTCCCCAAAATTATATATGTACATCCAAAGATTGATCGGTGCAATACGTGGCTAAGCTAAGGATAAGTTTCAAAAGCAGTGTAGGCAACTATTTAATTGATTTTACCCGGCATTCCGATGTCTCTGCATCCACATTTTTTAACAACATATTTTGTCTGGCAAGTCAGCATGCAACCAGCAGTTGTGTATTTGGTATAGCCAGGTACGTTGCTATCATTCTTGTCTGAACAGTTGCTTTCGTGAGGCGCTGGAAGGTTGATAACCTTGCAACAAAGAGTGGAAGACCACTGTCATAATATTAACATGCCACTCTCTGCTGCTTGTACCAAGTCATAGGGAGATGCGTGGGCGGTTAGTGGGTGAGTAGGTACATGCAGGTAGGCACATTTAGGTAGGCAGGCAGACAGCAGCCCGTCAGGAAAGTAAAGAAGTAGGTAGGTAGGTAGGTAGGTAGGTAGGTAGGTAGGTAGGTAGGTAGGTAGGTCGGTAGGTAGGTACACCTATTCACCTATTCACCTAATTACCTGCCTGCCTGCCTGCCTACCTACCTACCTACCTACCTACCTACCTACCTACCTACCTACCTACCTACCTACCTACCTACCTACCTACCGACCTACCTACCTACCTACCTAACTACCTACCTTCCTACCTAACTACCTACCTACCTACCTACCTACAAACCTAGGTAGGTAGGTAGGTAGGTAGGTAGGTAGGTAGGTAGGTAGGTAGGTAGGTAGGTAGGAAGGTAGGTAGGTAGGTAGGTAGGTAGGTAGGTAGGTAGGTAGGTAGGTAGGTAGGTAGGTAGGTAGGTAGGTAGGTAGGTAGGTAGGTAGATAGGTAGGTAGGTAGATAGGTAGGTAGGTAGATAGGTAGGTAGGTAGGTAGGTAGGTAGGTAGGTAGGTAGGTAGGTAGGTAGGTAGGTAGGTAGGTAGGCAGACAGGCGGGTAGGTAGGGAGGGAGGGAGGTAGGTAGGTAGGTAGTTTTACACTGGGATCGAAACGGGATGTGAATAACTGGGATTGGGAATGGAGGGAAATTTGCGCAAACAAGCTGGAAATGGGATTTGTTCCGTTAGCGTCTAACATTCCCCAACATTAATGAATTACATCTTACCCTTTCTTTATGTATGGCTGCAAAGGTACTTGTACCAGGACCTACCGCAAAACCAAGCTGAGAGACTATTGGCGGTGTCTCGTGATGATGAATAAGAATCTTGAGGCCCGCACGGTACCCTGTGATACTGTAATCGTATTGTTGCACGTTCAACTGGAGGTACAGTCCAAAGTCCGTCCCAGCCTGTGTCACCTTCAGAATCTGTTGACCATCTTTACCTAAATGTAGCAAAGTTGTTGAAAGAATGGATAACGCTATCCATCGATTAAATCACTTTTCAGCGGAAAGCGTAGTTTTTTCGTAGTTTTTTGGCCAACAGATCCATTGGAAATTTCAAACAATGGCTTTTTTGTCACAGTGATGAGAAATCCTCAACAGGCTTCGCTTTTTCTAACTCTTTGCTTGAGTTTGCTGTACTATGATTATTTGTAGTAGGAGTTTCTGTCGTCCAATTCTGTGTTACTAAACAAATCAGACTCCCGCTACGCGGGAGTCCTACCTACTTACCTACCTGCAGCTATATCCGGCCTACCCGCGTACCTATCTACCTACATGCTTGCCTAGCTCCGATTTTTACTCGTATAATTACAGACCGTACTGCATTTTACTCAGTCCTACTACAATTTTTCTTTTTGCGCTCACACAAGCGTTATAAATGGCGACGGATTATTTTTTATCGCTGACAGGACAAAACACTTGTTAAAATTTTAAAAGAGAAAGAAATAGTGCATCCTTTGACTCAAATATTGAGCTGCAATTGTTCCTTTTAGATGTTAAACGAGGTAGCCAGAGTTTTAACAGAAACTCATGCATAGAAACTCAAACATATGCAAAGTACTCAAAATCTATTAAAAATTCATGGCAAAATACATAAAAAAGCATACACAAAGGAATATATAAGCTCCATAACACTAGCAATTACAAAAGCTGTTCCCCGTTGTCGAGTGTTTTAATTAAAATCTTCAAATTAAGCTGTGTAAACGAGCACCGAACTTAGCGTTATTCTCCAGAAACTCTCATTAATTAACAATACTGAGAAAAAAGGTATTAAAAACGGCATGTTATAAAATTAAGTAAACTACCGGCACGATCCTTTAGACAGTTATTTCGTCATATCAAGATGGACTGCTGTTATGTAGATCGTAAACTTAACTTGACGGGGATGGCTCAATATTCAATTTACAGTGATCTTCTTTGTTACCTACTAATTTTTAGCCATATTAGTGAAATTTCCCTAAAAAAAGAAAGGTTTTAAAAACGGGAATTTAAAAGCGAGGCATCTGTCGGATCTTAAAAATAGAGTATCTCGAAGCTGGTGCAGTCAACTTACAAACTAATATTACTCACAAAATAGAAAAACGTCAAGTCAAAGAGATGATTTTACCTGAATTAAATGTATGGCAAAGCCCCATCGAAGTTAACACGGGTGTGAAATTTCTTGCACTGCAATAGTCCCCGTTCCAAGTACATCCACTCAAAGTGCGTTCGATTTGATGCCCCATGTCAAAGTAGAATTCGGACATATTCAAGCTATCTAGCTTGTTTAAGAGTACGGTGTCGTTAGAAGTGTCATGCCCACTTGCTTTCCTTATCACGTACTTTAAAAGTTCTTCGTATCCATGTACTTTAACAGCAGATGTTCTGAACATGTTGAAGTTGCAAATGGTGACGGCTGGAAACTCTGGCGCGTCTTCATATACCAATGTCACTTTTGTTGTAACGGGGTAACTGTAATACTTTGTTAACAGCTTGGAGGACTGAAACGAAAACCATCCGATCCCGGACAGAAGGAGCAAGGCCCAGATAATGCGTCGCAACGGCGTTTGGCTCGTGAAGACATGCTGTAAACCGTGTAGAGTGGAAGATTCAACAAAGGCATGCCATTTGTGTTTAATGGCGACTGATCTGCTCGGCGTTGGTGATTCAACCTCGTTATCCTCGGCAGCAACTTTATTCGATTTGGAAGCTGACCAAGATTTTCGCTTTTCGCGGATTTCGGGAAGATCTAAATCCATAACTCTTTTGAAACACCGTTTATTGCATCCTTGAAGTTTAATTTTACTTTAACCTGTTGCTACAACTGCCACTTAATTTTTATCGGTTCCTTTAATCGTACACTTGCGGCTTCTTTATAGTGCACTGTTGTGGCCCATCCATTTTTTATTGTCTTGTGAGCCAGTAGATGAGATGGGCAGATTCGAAAACTGAGATAGCAAAACAAATTTTAAGCAATCAGTTGTATCATTCTGCCACTTGCGGGTATTTGCTTAAACGTGCGGCACATGCAAATTTCAAAAGGTTTTGCTTGTAAATTCCCCGCTGGGAAGCATTTTTTTTAATTTTCATTCCTACAATAAATTTTAATTAAAAAAAAGTGCTACTACGATCAAATTTAAAAAGTGCTACTACGACCAAATTTTAATTGTATCATAGAGAAATCCGCCGTTTTCAAGTATTCCGGAAATATTAACTTGAAAGGTTTGTAAAATATGAAAATTAGTGAACTGCATGTTGACGTTATTTACTCACCTGAATTTTATGTCAAGATTAAAAATAGATCTATCTTGGTCGGTCAGTTGGTTGCAGAGACCAATGTAACTAGGCAAACTAAAAGTTCTACAGCTGACACACTTATGGTTATAACAAAAGTATGTTACCATGGCAACTCACTCTTTTCAATCTCTTCTCAATATTCTAGTTATTTTTAGCTCAGAAAAATGAAACCAAGACTTCTAACTAACCCAAGTACTTGCTTGCCAGATTTATGCATATGAGGCATCATAGGCAAATTAAATATAAAAATGGAAGACCACAATTGGCCAGTGGAGCCTTTAGCATCAGTGGGTCTGGAACCCAGTATATTGTTATGCTACAACGTCATCATTTTGCTAATTTGCATATTTTGAAAACTTTGATATGTCTGGAAAGAAAAGAGATATTTGAAAACAGTACGGCGTTTTTCTTTCATACAGGCTTCTTGTAAATGTTTTAATTCGGCTTAGTTTGGACAGATGTGCATTTCATCGTAGTAGCAGTCGGGTGAGTGTGAAAAAACGGGGGGAGGATAGGGCGAGCGAAGGGACGAGACCCTGAAAGCAATTTTTTAACGACCCCTGTCCGCCCAAAATTGGCTTTATGAGGTGTCGCAAAGTAATACGTCAGCCTGTCAATTAGCTGGAAACGTTTTCCAATTTGTCGCGCGATAAGATATCGTAATTCGCAACGAGAACCTGATGACTGCATGTTTTCGATCGCACGTGTTCAATCGCCAATAAATCTTGCAATAAATTTAGCCTGTTCTAGGCGTTCGGTTAGTGGGGAGTGCCTATTGCGAAAAACGGCGAGAGAAAAACCCACCTTAGCCCCCTCGCAATTTTCGTTTTCGTTGTTCGTCACGCAATTAAATCCCGAATTTCGCGCTGCTTCCCAACTAACCGAACGCCTTGCTTTTCCTGAGCGAACACTTTGAGTTAAAGCATATCTAGAAATGAGCCAAAATAATCCGCACTAGAGAAACATGTGGCAAATAATATTACAGAACTAGAGGTGTAAAACTCTACAAACAGGTAACCGTGCAGACCTTTGACCTTTGAGCAACAACTGAGGAGCAAAAAGGTCGAAAGATCAAATTTTCCATATAATACGACAAATGTACAAACATCACGGGAGTAGGAGTCGTGCATGCCTGTCGCCCTGATTTTACCGTAATTCCTTTCTCCAAGGTCTCCAGAGTACCAAAACTTATCTCACACTTCCCCTCTCTCACTGCTTCTACATCTTCTCTAATTCTTCACCGAGCCCAATTACTGCTGCAATGCTGCAATTACTGCGTTCATAAGTTAGCTGGGTTAAATGACCCAGCTGAGGCAACGATAATTATTCAACTGCTAAAGGGTTATGGGAAGTTAGCTCCGGTAAATCACTTTGCCATTATTACGGCAGTTCATACAATACTTTGCTTATACAGCCTCTTCAGCTTATCAGAAATGTTTGTTATCAGCTTTGTGCTCTTTCGCATTTTTCGCTTTTCTTAGAATAGGTGAGCTGACCATCTCATCTTGTCAACATGACAGTCTCATTACACTTTTTTTTATTTTGATCGTCAAATAGATAACAGGGCAAAGTTCAAGCCCTCCAGCTCTCGCTTTATCAATAACACAGCAACCCAGGTTGAACCCAGGTCAACGGTTTGTTATTTATGTTTCATTATCCGGAGAGCATTTGTTGCCCCGTTCAACTTATCTTAGATTATATTTCATTAAGAGGTTATACTCCAGGTCCTCTGTTCTGCTGGCCTGACGGGAGGCCAATTTCTAGAACATTTTTTTTATTGAGCAGCTCAATGCGGCGCTCAAATTTAACAATCTAGATTCTTCTTTGTACAAGGCTCATAGTTTTCGTATCGGCGCGGCTAGGTGGGTAGCCGCGAAAGGATTCCCAAATTCTCAGATACGTTTATTGGGTTGATGGAAAAAAACGCCTTTCTTAAGTACATAAGAACTCCTAGTCTCTCGACTCAATCATCGCAGGCCTAATTTTCCATACCGTGACAACGCAAGCAGGAGCTGTGTTGCCGCTTCTTTTTTCGTGTGCCAACCAAGTCTTCGGGTGGGAGTTGGCCGCTGGAGCAGGGACCTGTGGCCTTTTTCGTGGCCCTCACCTTTGCTAGAGCTGAAACATTTACTTTAAATTTGTTTTATCAGGTAATTAAGATACGTTAGTAAAGATTGTCAAATCTCTAGTTACAATTAAAAACTTCTTTCATCAAAGCAGGTTATCCGAAAAGTTTTATCTTGCATACAATCAACAACTTTCTAACTGACTCATCACAAGACGACAACATCATTCCGGATTTTCTCTTCGAAGAACGTAAGAAAGTTTTCATCAAGCTCCCGTTTTGCGGAAAAAAAAACGAAAAACTCAGTAAAACGTTTATTGCAAAACTCAACAAGTTCACTAATTTCAATTTCATCTTTAAAATCCCGTGGCAAACAAGGCGAATCAAAAGCCTCTTCAACAACAAAGACAAAAACACTCACAGATCCAAAGTAGTTTACAAAGGAGTTTGTTCTTGTGGCGTTGATTTCATTGGCAAGACTGTGAGAAACTTAGCAGTGCGAATTGCGGAACATTCAAATCCTGCTCACACCTCTGAACCTGCAAAACACCTGCGGGAAAACCCATCACATTCTTTCACCTGGCGTGTTCTCTCCTCAGCACAGACATTCCACAAGTGTAGGATCGCTGAGGGGCTAATAATCCAACAATTCCGCCCCAGTTTGAATAAACAAGCTATTTCTTATGTTTCCAAACTTTTTCCAACGGGAATTACATAAGATATATGTGCATGCGTGCGGACGGTCGTTTTTAACCCTCATTATGGCAAACAGCCGAAAACGTTTGGTTTTAACATTTTAATTTTACAATTATTAACTTTTTAGCCTTGTAAATAGCATACATTCTATCAAGCGGACATTATCGACAATTAATTATTAATTAATGAACTTTTAATTAAAGCGGCCATGACACATGGCCAAATAATTATCCCATCAGATTGTTGTCTTTATTTAAGCGCTCCATCAAACATAGTTCGACTGTTGGCTTGAATCACTCATAATGTAGTTTCATTGAAATAGCATTCGAGATAAGGTGGCATAACAAAAATATTAGGGCTCTAAACGGCGAAACTATAGGGCTCCGGGCTCCACAGCTAACAGTTTAGGGCTCTGGGGCTCCGGCCACGTCCAGGAATGTAGTTTCTTTGCCTGATTAACTCCTTATTGTGTGTTTTTCATTTTCCTTTTTTTGCAATGCAATAATATAAATATTCTGAACAGCATTATTTTCATCTAAAAAATGAGACTTGAGTTTTAACATCTCTTTTCATGCTTATCGGAATCCCAAACGGATTCCTATGATTGCGAGTATGACGTCACAAAACTCAAACACGGTTACGAGACTGGCACCAACATACAGGCCAACTTGACCGCCGATCTCACCTGTGTAAAAAAAGAAAGAAAGAAAGTTCGCTAAGAGTCGCAAATATTATAAGGCTCGTCTTACATAGTCTAACTGTTCATAACTAAAATGTGTTTCGTCAGAGATGTGCTCCTGGTTTCGTTTACTGCGAACATTTAGGAACAAAAATAAATAAGACGCCAATTTGGGGCATTGCCATTGGCCTCACTCGAATCTATTTCGTGGGCCACCTAATGTTTTAATTTGTTGTCATCTTTTCAAATTACGTTATTACACCAGTTAATCTGACTCATACCACCACAGCTTATAAAAGGCCAGGTATCTTCAACAAGTACCAGTTACTCTTTCAGACACATTCAACTCTCTCTTAGACGGACACCGTCGGGACCGGTCCCCTCTGTCCGTCTTAGAGAGGTGTCCTGCTTATAGAGAGTCGGCGTAACGTGACACCAGAAATTCTGAGATAATACTGCTGAACTACACCACAATGAATACGCGTCTGTCATACATTTGTTTAAAGAAAAGGAAATAGCTTTTTCAGGTTAACAGTACATTATACTGTATTCTGTTTCTCTTCCAAGTGATGTTTTGAACGCAACAATGGCTGATTTACATTCTAACTTGTATTCAGCCGACAAGATTAAACGTCTGGTATTAAACAAAGATTCACGTATTTGGTTTAGCATTTCGCCTCCTCAAAACGTAATTTACTGTCATATTCAGCACCTGCGTTTCCCGTTTTGAAGCATTATTTACTAAACCAAAGAGTTCTCAAGTGTCCGTTGACGGTTTTAAAGTGTCTGTTGTGCGTATTAGAGAGGTGACCGTCTTATAGTGAGTTAAGTTACAGCAGAAACTCATAAGGAGTTGAAACGTATAACGCGCGTTCACAGCGTTCGAATATTCAGTTTGCCAAGTACCATATTTGGAAACACAAAGAGGTTGTACGCGAATGATTTACTCACGTAACGACACACGCAATAAAATTTTTGGTTTTGCGGTAAGTCACTTGAATTCCGACCAAAACGCCGTAAATTACTCACAGAAACTAAAGAAATTCATTAAGAGTATCCAAGTGAAGTTTTCCAGACTACTAAATGACGATGAAACACAAGAATTTAACCAAATTTAACTTTTAAGATTACGCCATTTAGAGCGAGCTTGCGCGCGCTGTGAATTTAACAATTTTGATTGGTTGATTTGTTTCTCGTGATTTTCCAAATATGGTACTTAATGAAAACGAATGTTCAGACGCTTTGTACAATGCGAATCATAGGGAGTTACACGTTTCAACCCTTATGGGTTTCTGGTTACAGAAAAAATGATCGAAAAACAGCAGGGATCAACACCAGGTGTCCGGCTTATAGTGGTGTCCGTAAAGAGAGAGTTGACTGTAGCTCTAATGCATTCTATTGTTTTCAATCGATAGTCTCCATAAATTGTTTGAAACTCTCCAATGCACATACCCCACAAGCTTGCTGAATCATAGACAGGTTTCTCCTCAATGACGTGGCAATTCAACTCTTGGAAGTATATGTCGAGTTCCAGATAGTTTTGCCTGCCAACATATAAAACATATAAAATATTAAACATACATGGAAGATCCGAAATAATTACCGACTTGAACATGATATAATTATCGGACTACAAGTCGAAAAAAGCGACAGTTGATGTCTACGGTTCGACCAGCGGATAAGCAAGGCTGAAAATAAATTGCGCTCAAATAAAAGGGAACTCAGAGCCGATCAAGTTCATTGAAGTGAAGGATAAATGACAGTTAAAGGCCACACCGATAGAAAAAAGAAATTGATCTTCGCTGATAATTCAGTAAGCTTACAAGTTACAACGAAACTGCTGTGTTCGTCTCCGATATTACTGGGCTTGTTTGAAAGCTTTACCTGCAGAATTTACAAGCCCTTTCCAAAAATGAGGTAACAAACGTATAAATGTATTCACTAAGCATAAGTCTTATTTTATTGTGAGAAAATGTTTATAATTCAATTGATGCTGTTTTCAAACCTGTTCATGTTTTTATTTATCTTTACGGATCAAAATTGCGATTTCGCTTTGCAAATTATAAACTACACGTACAGGAAAATCCCGCGAGCTAAAACGAGTAAAAATCCTCAGCGATACTGCACACCAAAATATATTGATGTCGCTTTCGTCAACAAAGCTATTGAGAGGTTTTTAAAATTTATTTTGAACCTAATGGGCCATTGAATTAGCTTAGAAATTGTTGTGGCTACTTATTTGATATTTTAAACACTATAATTAACTCTAGCATACAATTAATAAATGGGAGCTCCGCTTTAAGACCTGCCAAAATCTATATATTACATGAGCGGCATGCGTTTTTATTACCCCCCAGAAAAAATAAGCTTTGATTGAAAAGGGTCATAAAAGGGTATTATCAGAATTCGTGATAAGCTGAATTACTTTTCGTTGAAACGTGAATTTAATTAATTATTCTTCGTGACCCGTGACCAAAAGGTATTCGATATTCGTGATTTCACCACTCTATTCCACGCACGTGATTTTGAGTCATCAGACCTTCAGAAGATTATATTGTAGTGGCAATATGAATCAAAGGTCTCTTTGAGACTACGCCTATTTTGCATCCGATTGAATAAACTGATCGTAAATGTTATGTCAGAGTTTGAAGTATGAGAAAAGCAGAAACGATGAAGCATTCATTTGGACAATAATGCCTGACAATTAAAAGGGACGTGTGTTCACAAGAAACATTTTATTGGTTCCACAATATATTAATGACCGATTTCGTGATTCTCTCGACTAATTCAAAACAATTAACGCGTCCTTCGATAACCTCGAAAAAAATGTCCCAAACGATTTTTGCTTCGTCCAAACGAAACTCGAAAATACCGAATGAATAAATCTTCTTGACAACGAACGTGATAAGCCTAAATTTACATAGAAAAACAAAAAGACAAAAGATGTGACATAACTAAATTCTCACGCATATATTTAGACTAACGAGATCGAATTCTCTCTGCCCAACGTGTTCGTACCAGATGGTTACGATAACATTATTTTCTTCAGATTTTTCATCATTTATTTTCGTCCTGGCTCACTAAGAAGTGCTTGAAATAGGGATTTTCTTTTCCGTTGTCTTATACAGTGAAACCCCGTTAATTTAATACGGTCACCAAGGGGACAGGCCAAATTGTCCGTATTTACGGGGTGTCCGTATTAAGTCGGGTCTCAGAAAAAAGTCACGGATACATGTTTTCTCGACCCAAAGACGAAAGGCAAACGTTTTTACGGCAACAAAACGTTGTTTAATTGTCCTGTAGCTTTAACAAATGCAAACTGTGAACTCTCTGACTAAAATTAATAGTATTTACGAAAACCTTACGATCTAGTCATACACTCGAACTAAACTTTAATAAACTTAACAGTGGAATTACTTGACAATGTCGCAACTTTACTATATACAAGAAATAAAACGCATTTTAACAGCAACAGAACATTTTCTACAAAGTTTCCTTTGTAACTGAAACTCTTAACCGTTCTTAAACTCTACCAACCCATTTGAAAAAGCCGGTAACTTTACTTTGCACGGAAGCTTTTAGCTTGCGACAAAAAGCAAAAGGCAAAGAAAATGAAAGGGTCAAGCACAGGAAGTCACGCTATTAAGCTTCCCATTGTAATAAAATTGTTTTAACTCTACGAATTCTGTTATTATTTGACCAGGGTCCCATTACTTCAAGTTAGTAAATAATCGTGACAATAAAAGTTCACAGTGCACAGATAAATAGTGTCCGTAAAGCGGGGTTGACAATGTTTAGGGTTTGTCACTCGTGACACGGAAAAGTGTCCGTTGTCCGTATTAAGCGGGTTAATTTAAGAGAAAATGTATGAGGTTTTTGTCTGGGCCAACGAAACTGTCCGTAATACCGGGGTGTCCGTATTAAGCGGGTTTCCGTAAATCGGGGTTCCACTGTATTTGAATCTGCTTAAAATCGGGTGAAGATTACCTTCAGCTTCAACAACGTTATCCCTAACCAGAAGGCGGGGAACGAAAAATCTTTTCCATGCAAAAACTTCCGAGTAAATTATTCATATCAAAAAGATGATAAAAACATATTTCTTACAATTGTAAGCCTAGTTTAAAGCATTCGTATCTGTATTTTCAAATAAAACGTACAATAAAAGGTGTTTAAAAGCACAAGATGAAATACCTCGTTGGGGATTTCTTGGTTGAAAATGTAATTTGCTGCTTACTAGCAGAAATTAGAAAATTGTCGTGGGCAGTATATCGAGAACGGATTAGTATATGAATGCTTTCAATCCTGCAAAGTTTGATGCTTGTATCAAGAATCGCACAATTCAGGAGCGAAGCCGCCAGACTAAAAACGGCAACAAATTTTACGGAATTTACAATACGCAGCCATACTTTTGCCTTACTTGTTCGATTTTCCTTTCTTCAAACACCTTCTCTTTTTTGAAATTTTCGTTGTGTAAGAGCAGAATCTATAGAGTGCGTTTCTTTCTTAATTTCGTGATTTGTTAAAATGAAATTTTGATATCCGTGTTCCGTGATTCGTTTCCTATTACCGTTTTATGATTTTTGACGCTAACATGGCAACGTCTATGTCATATTTACAGGCAGGCGTGGACAAAAATAGCAACTGTTTACATAACTTTTTTTTCATTTTTCCAGTTTTTGTACACAATTATTTGCATTTTTACATGCCATCAGCATTTTGGGTTAAGTTTGTTTCAATTTTTTTTTTTTCAATTTTGTTTAGTTGGTTCAGGGGTGTCTTTTGGTGGCACTAAGTGAGACCTAAGAGATTTGTCCGATTTGCCTTGTTATTGTAGGCTGCGGCGAAGAATCTCTGATACACCTTTAACGTAGGGTAGAACCGCAGTAGCTTTAGACTTTAAATTTAAAGTTTTAAGGTTAAAGTCGAAACGTCGTGTGTAACAACTCAAAGCGATTCCGACGTGAGACAAACTAGTAAACGTTCATCTTTCCTAAAGGATTTATTATAGCGGAGCTCCCGCGGGCGCCGAAGGCGCCCGCGGACGGAGCATCCATAGCTATAGAATATGGTGAACCGATCGAGCCGAGAAAATTTGGTTATGACGTCATGTCCGTCCGTCCGTCCATACGTACGCCCGTACGCACGGATTAGGCCTGGGGACGAGTTTGCTTTTGTCCTTGATTTGGAGTCCTTCTTACGCAAAAAGTGACACAAAAACATATCGGTTCTATTCGGTTCGTTTAGAGTTGAGTTACCTGTCGTAAAAATTTGTAAGAACTCTGCATTACTTCAGAGGTTTAAAATGATCTGGACATTTCATTTTAACTTAAACGACGCGATTGTATGAAAAGACGGCAAAAATCTGTGGCACGGGTGGCACCTTGTTCGCTTTTTACGCTGAATGAAAGAGGCGAACAAAGCTGCTGGAAAACACAGATCTTCGTGAATATTTCTCGCTTTATTTACTCATCTACATCATGGAAACTTATGCCAAATGATTTAGGGATAGCCTCTTGGCGTGAACATCCGAAATGTTCGTAATTTATTTCGTTTTAAAACTATACTGCGACTAAAAATCTTAACGACGCCAATGACAACAACGGCTGTTCTTCATCGTGAACTAATTGAATACCTTGAGGAATTTCCTCCTAACGTTCAAGCCGCTGCGGATGGTCTCGCCAACAACACTTTCAAGAAAACACGTTATACAAGCCATATCAACTTTGTTGGACGTTGTATACGGAAGAAATTAATTCCACGCGGCTTCCAACTTAAATTCAACCAAGGTGGTAACGATCAACAATATGTTCAGCAAGTTAGCCACATTACCAACACCTGTTCAAGACAACTAATGCAACCAACGATACGCTCTATGAGAGTGCGGTGCGATGCAGCCTCCGAGATGATGTCTCGTTATTGCCACGAACTGCGCATCTTATGTAACGAAGATGATTTTCATCGAATAAGGCGCCATATACACGAGTTAAATTCTCGACTTTTTACACACCTTGTGACGATTAAGACCAGAAACTTACAAGCGCTACAGAACACACCACGATGATTCTTTGCCTATGACTCACGAGAATCAAATGCGCAAACTTGTCGTCACTATTCCTGCTGCAATGGAGCTCAGTGATGCTGAAAGATCAGTTCTCAGCAAAGGCCTTTCCTTTGTCCCTGTTAATAAAAACACTGATGAATTCCAAGTTAAGGCAGATTGCGAGAATTTTTATCGCCGCCTTCGACTAAAGGCTAATTTTTTTGATGAAGATAAAGAAGGTCCCAGTGAGAACGACGGCGACCCGTTTGCTAAATACAGTAGCAAAGTTTCAAGCTGGACTCCCCCTGAGGGTAAATTTTCTGCGTTGGATCACTACATCGATCTCTGCCGTCGGCAGGTCAGCAGAAGTAATTTCAAGAAGAGAACAGCTTATTCAAACCTTTCTCTTACTGAAAAACAAGCACTGGACCGACTAAGCAAACGAGATGACATCGTCATCAAGCCTGCGGACAAAGGCGGCGCTGTAGTTGTATGGGCAAGAACGTTGTACCTCGAGGAGGCTCAGCGACATTTATCCGATGCCAGATTCTACCAACGCCTCAATCAAGACTGCACCAAGAAAAGCCAGCAAACAGTAAAATCTGTAGTTCATGATTTAATCAGCACCTGCGAATTACCACCTACTGCGAGCAACTTGATTGTGACTACTCCACGTACATCACAATTCTACCTTCTACCAAAGATCCACAAGCCAAACCATCCAGGACGACCAATTGTATCCGCTTGCAGCTGTCCGACCGAAAATATCTCAGCGTACTTGGATGAGGTGATGGCTCCCCTGGTGCGTGGACTTAGCTCGTACGTCAAAGACACAAATCATGCACTTCAGATTTTCGATTCTTTTCATTTCGACCCTGGTAACGACAAGCGGTGCTTCATCTTTACCATGGACATAAAATCATTGTACACGGTCATACCCAATGACTGTGGTCTTAAAGCGTTAGCCCATTTCCTCGACAAACGCCCTGTTCTCCAACCTGCGACATCCACCTTGACCCGACTTGCAGAGCTTGTATTAACTCTTAATACATTCTCTTTCAATGGCGCGTTTTACCGACAGGTAGCTGGAGTAGCAATAGGCAGTAAAATGGGCCCCAATTACGCCTGCCTGTTTGTCGGCTATATGGAAGAAGCCATCTTATCTCAGTACACTGGCTTTATTCCTCAGTTGTACAAGAGATACATTGACGACGTTGTAGGGGCCGCATGCTGCGATCGTAAGGACCTCGAGGACTTCATTGCGCATGTTTCTAACTTCCATCCCTCTCTTCAGTACACGCACACCATTTCTGAAACCTCGCTACCTTTTCTTGACATCAATCTGCACATAGCTGGCAACAGTCTTCAAACGTCGGCTTACTACAAAGAAACAGACACACACACACAGCTATCTACATCATCAGTCCTCGCACCCCCGGCATTCTAAAAACAGCCTTCCCTACAGTCAACTTCTGCGCCTCCGCCGTCTTTGTTCAGATGAAAACGATTTCAGCACTAAAGCAAAAGAGATGTGTGGCTTTTTCCGCAAGCGGGGCTATCCCTCCGATTCACTTCGTGAAGACCTGCGGAAAATAAGCAACATCAACAGGATGGACGCCATCTACAGCCATCGCGATGAAAACAATCAAGCTGGGAGGGTACCATTAGTTCTCACTTACCACCCTCTCAATGAGCAAATTAAGAAGATCCTGCTCGGCAACTTCCGCATTTTAAACAACGACCCAGAGACTGGGCGGATCTTCACTGATGCCCCCCTCCTAGCACATCGCCGAGACCGCAACATCCGAAATATATTGGTGCATACCACTGTTGGAAATCAATCCACCGATCCCGCTGGCACTTTCCCTTGCAACCATCCAAGGTGTCGTACCTGTCAACATGTTAGCCCCTTACTGACTGTTGACGGTACAAAGTGCTCCATTAACATCAAGGAACATTTCAGTTGTGACTCCAGTAACTTGATCTACTGCATTTCGTGCCGTAAGTGCTCAGCTCTCTACATCGGGGAGACTGGCCGTAACCTCCGAGAACGCTTCGGAGAACACCTCCGGAGCATCGAGAAGAATTCTCCCGGTTTCCCTGTAGCTGAGCACTTCAATGGATTAAACCACAGCTTATCCGACGCCGAAATTCGCGGTATCAAGCTCTGCTCGGGCAACAACATCTTCCGGAAACGACTGGAAATGCGCTTAATCTTCAAGCTGGGAACTACACGACCTAGCGGGATGAACATCAACTTCACATTCATTTAGACTGCGCGCGCGTCTCTGCGCGCGCTGGGCTTTGAACGTTACTTTTAAACATTAGTTCTGTCGTGTTGTGCAAGACAACGTTATTATTACCACTGATGAAGGGCGAAGCCCGAAACGTCTGGTATTTAAACAACTTTTTGGCACTCAAATACCTTTTAACATTTTTTATCCGAAATGTTTGCCGACTTGAACATGATTTATCGGACAACAAGTCAAAACAGCGAGAGTTGAAGAACTGTCTACGGCTTCTGCGGTTGATTAATTCAGTGGACATTAAGCCGAACTAAAAGTGAGCTCAGAGCCGGTCAAGTTCACGAAGTGATGGATAAAAGACTGCTAACAGCTACACCGAAAGAAAGGAAGAGATTGATCTTCGCTGATAATTCATATAATGTATATGTCGATAGAGTTGGAGTTGGAGTAAGCTCACATGGAAACTGGCGTGTTCGTTTCCGATATTTAATATGCTGCTGGTTTGAAAGCTTTGCCCTGCAGAATTTACAAGCCTTTTCCAAATATAAGGTAACAAACGTAATGTATACCCTAAGCTGAAGTCTGTTTTTATTGTGAGAATCTGTTTATACTTCAGTCATTTATAAACGAATTCGAAGTTGTATCGTTTTTCAGATCTTTCCGTAGGCTTACATATTTACAAATTCCATATTTCTTAAATACTGCTTTCAAACCTCTTAGCTTTAATCATTTTTGTACATTTTATACAAACATTGTCTATTAAATGTTTTGTTTCAAATGCTGTGTTTTATTTTAGTCAACTGTAAAGTTCATTTTTGGATTTCATTTGAAAAAAATATTAAAAGTAATTGAGCTACATGTACTCGGATGAAAAGCACGTTTCGCCTTTGCAAAATATTACAAAGCTTATACTGAGGAAAATCCCGCAAACTGAACAAGTCCAAACCAAAACTAGTAAAACTACTCAAAGAGACACTAAAATTAATTTAAGCGATTTATTATCCAACTGCTCTATTTTATTCGCTCGCATTGTTTATTTCAGTGAGTGTATGTTAAATCTCGTACGCGTGATTACGCCGGTTTCGTTGCGTGTTACCTGTGCCTGGGTGAGTGAGTTCAGACTTTTTCTACCGCACATTTGCTTACCAGAAACGAAGAAAAAATTCATTTAGTTCTCTACATAAAATTCTCTAAGGTATTAAGCAACGTGTACGATAAAACAGAATAGTTTATTATAACCATGCAACCAAAACAAGACGGCTCAAATTAAATTGTTCGCTTGTTAGATAGCGAGCTGCCACAACTCACACAAAAACTGCTTTAAAATAACTTGTATAACCGGCTCCCGATGAATTTGCCAGGTTTTTTTTTGCGGCCGTGTTTTTCTTTGTTCTGGCGTGAACTCATTTTCTTAAGCCGCGTGTTGACTTTTTTTCGCGCTGTAGTTTTTTTGCCTTGAGTTGATTGTGTTGCCTTGACTGTTTTGAAGTAAATCAAAACAAAATTTCCTTGTCTTCATCGAGGTCCTTTTTTACACTGATTTGCTCTACCAGGCTTATTAGTGTACAGTAAAAGTTGTAAAAAGTTTTTATACTAAAATTTTATATGTGCGCCTCCGTGCATTCGTGGGGAACCCAATAAAGTGCAGGGACGTCAAAACACTAAATTCAAGCAAAAAAATAATAAATGGGAGCTCCGCTTTTAGGCCTGCCTAAATCTATATATTATTGCCAAAAAGATAACTTTTTTTCTTGCGGGACCCACGCGCGAATTTCCTAGCGGGCATGATAGCCCTATCTTGCTCGCTCGTGGATTCAGCCATATAATAAGTAGTTTTCTTGTGCTTAGGTTGTAAATGCTGTGTTTCAAACATGAGAGAGATGGCCGTCTTTTATCGCATCTCCAAACAAGGAGAAAGAGTATTTTTCACGAGGTCGGGGGATAAGTGGTTAACTCGGGGCCGGGGTCCCATGGAACACGGTCCCGGGTTCCCTTGGAAAATACAGGTTTCCTGGTATGTGTTAAATACTAGGTCCTGGTGAGTGGAAAACACAGGTTACCGGGGTGTGGAAAACATGGGGTCCCAGGGAAAACACGGGGTTCTGCTGATTGTAAAATCAAGTCTCGATTGTAAAATTGAGCTTCGATTGTAAAAACGAGTCTCGGGTCTCGGGTAAAATCGAGTGACGATTGCCCGCAAGGTCGAAACTAGATTGCAAAATCGAGACACTATATCTTAATTCGAACTCCTTTAGACATCTGACTTGTTACAATGAGACTCGATTTCTTTCGAGTCTGATACGATTGTTTTCGAGTTTCGATGAAATTAGATAGGTTTCCCAGAAACGGTGAGTGATCCCCAGGTGTTTGAAAATCTGACGAAGTGATTGTTTAAGTGTTTGATGTATCCGTTGTTACAAGTTAAAAAAATTATCAATGAGTCCAAGCACTTTTTACTCAGGCTATCAGAAAAATCTAATGAGGGAATAAATGCAGTTTTAGGAAAGTCACTGACGAAAATGGAAGAGATTATTTTGGAAGGGGAATATAATGCACAGGCATCTTTAAAAACCTCGCACCAGATTTAAGCGATTCTTTATAAGTGGCACAGAATAGTCCTAGTCCTTTTCTTCATAATGGTAAACAAGCTATTCTACTTTATGAAGGCTGTTTGCAATGAGCTGTTTATCTCTTATCTTAGCGGTTGTGAATGAGGTAGAAATTTAAAAACCTTTAAAACAGATCTTAAAAGTAAAATTGGCCCTTAATTTTCGACCGCCTTCTACGGTTTTCTTCAGAGAATGATGATTTCGAGCGAGAATGAGAATGAGAATCGACGAATGAGCTCGATTTTTTGAGGTTATTGTTGATGCGGCCGCAGATGGTCAAATCAACCATCACCTTATGCAATTACTGCTCTTGTAATTTACATTACTTTTCTTGATAATCTTCATCTCATGTTAGAATCCCTTTGTAATCACTGCTCTTTATGGGATTATACCTTATATACTCTTGTTTTCTTTTCACTCGAGTATCCGCTGACACGTTGGAATCGCCTGTATACAATTCGTGTATGCTTACAAGATATTGGTCATTAGGAAACCCAGCGTACGACAGGGCTGGTTTGAAAGAGACTGTCTCACAGGGCACTGGGCAATCGCACTGGCGATCTTTTAGTTTGAGAAAGTTCCCTGAAAAAGATCGGATACATTGATGATTAAGACAAGCACAATTAAAGACGCCTCATGAAAATTTAAAGATCACATCCCATGACTACATTACAACGTTATTTGAGGGATAATTTTACCCATACAATAACAACAACAATGGCAACAACAACTTAGTCGGGTAAAATGTTACTATTGTCAGGATAGATAATGTTACTGTATTACCACTAATATGTGCTTTTAAATAGCCCTGTTGAATTAAGGCTGTGAACATTCTCTCTGGTCAAGGATGAGACAAAAAGAAAGCGGCAAGAAAAAAGAGAGGATGGGGGAGGGGGAAAGGCCCTTCTCGGCTCGCTTCACTCGCTGACTTCTTTGGAAGCCTTCTCACAGGCTATGTTGAATTGTAAGTAGTGTGAGTAGCTGTGTTTGTATTATAGGTAGTGTAAATAGCTGTGATGTATTGTAATTAGTGTAACTGATGATTATACTACTTTACACTCAAAGCCACCAAAACTAATAAGTCCCAGTTTTTCAAACTTATCAGTGTTCTTCGTTTCTTTTAAGGTGGCTGATAATGGTTTCCAGCACTTTACAGCTTTAACATTTTGACGGGATGGTACAACAATTTTTTTTTCAGCTGGTGCTATAATAATGGTATCAAATAAATGCCCAATGATTGCTGAGTACGTTTCGGTTACTTTCTTGACCTCACTGGTTTCCATGGCAACAGTATAACCTGTTAAAACATCCTTAATTTTGGCTTTACGTGTTTATAACTCAAAAACGAGCTCGCTGACCCCATTTTTTATTATTGAACACTGATTAGCATTTTAAAATACAACTTTCTGCAAAGTTAAAAAAAATTCTACGAAGCCGTTTCGGAGCCACCTTAAATTTTTAAGGTGACTCTGAAACCGTTCCGTAGAAAAAAAAGTTGTATCTTTACATGCTAATTATAACTCAACAATAAAAAATGGGGGTCACCGAGCTCGTTTTTGAGTTATTAGGACTTAAAGCTAAAATTAAGGGTGTTTTTAATTAACAGGTTATCCTGTTGATATGGTAACCAGTTACGTCAAGAAAATGACAACAACATATTTACCAATCATTGGGCATTTTTTTGATACCATTATTGTAGCATCAACTGAAAAAGATTCCTAGAACAGACCCATCAAAGTGAAGAGCTGGAAAATGCTGGAAACCGATACCAACCACCTTAACAATCCTTCACCAAAAACATTTCACAACGGTAAAGAAGAATGGCAAAAAACTCACCCTTTTTTGACAAAAAGTGAACTGTCCCTGGACTTCCTATCAAAATTGTAGACCCCACCCAAAAAACGATCACGATCTTGTGAATATTACTTTCTTTTTCGCCTGTCTTTAGGCGACTGTTTGCACAGTCTTACTAGTGTCTTATTCACTAATGTTGTTGCCATTGACTACCATTAATTACTTGTTTCAATCCAATTTTAGGTGCATGGTAAGTTTTCGCTGCTATTTTTAATCTAATTTTCTATTCTGTTTTGTATTTTTTTAAATGAATTTTGCACTATTACAGAATAATTCAAAAGCTATTTCATTTTCTGAGCAGTGAAAGTCAAGTATAATAATAAGTATCCCAAACGACTTACTAAAACGAGGTGCTGCTTCGAGGTATTTTACATTAACCTCTGTAATTTATCTGTCTGCAACTATATTGGACCTGCCAGATAGGTAAATTATATGTATTCAAATGAACCAAAAGTCAGTCAATTTTACCTTTTTCTTTGCGCACACAATCTAATTTTTCCAGAAGACTGCAATCACTGACATTACTTACGTCTGTTAGGATAAGAAACAGATCAGACGAGAAAAAGATGTCACTGGTCTTAAAAACGTTTATACATGAATTCACATTAGCAGGTTGTGCCTATACTTGTATTTCATTGTAAAAAATGCGCAATATTGGCAAATTCGGAGTTGCGCAGAGAACTGGGTAGGGCTTTACATTTAAACCAATCGATAAATTGACACCATGCCAACACATGAGATCACGGTGGGATTGGTCACTGGATCAATTTTGATGCTTTTAGGATGAACAGAGACTAAGTTATGGACCTTGAAAAATGGTTCAAAATCTATACAAACGTCTCTAATTTTGAGACACCGTCCCACAAAACCATATACACCTGGATAAATGAATCGTGGTCTGTGACAGAATAGACATGGATAATAAGACAGGTTGCAGAAATCATGCTCTTAAGGCTCCAAAAGAAGAAAATATCTTGATTATCAATAAAAGGATGTAGTAGCCAAGAGCCAGCCAACCAATGCGGTCTACCCAGAATCCCATTTCATCTGATCGTACGCGTTAATGCTGTTCACATGGTCAAAGTTTCTTCAAATAGGTGTTTATAAATCCAAATACTGATCGATGCAATTCCTGACTACGCTAAGGGTAAGTTTGAAAAGCAGTGTAAGCAACGTTTAGTTAAACTTACCCGGCATTCCGACGTCTCTGCATCCACATTTTTGAACAACATATTTTGTCTGGCAAGTCAACATGCAGCCAGCAATTGTGTATTTGGTGTAGCCAGGTACGTTGCTATCATTCTTGTCTGAACAGTTACTTTCGTGAGGCGCTGGAAGGTTGATAACCTTGCAACAAAGAGTGGAAGACCACTGTCATGATATGGACATGCCACTCTCCGTTGCTTCTGCCAAGTAGGGAGATGTGTGGGTGGTTAGTGGGTAGGTATGTACATGCAGGTAGGTAAATGTAGGTAGACAGGTAGGAAGGCAGGCAGGCATGCAGGTAGGTAGGTAGTAAGGGGCGCGGGGTAGGTAGGTAGGTAGGTAGGTAGGTAGGTAGGTAGGTAGGTAGGTAGGTAGGTAGGTAGGTAGGTAGGTAGGTAGGTAGGTAGGTAGGTAGGTAGGTAGGTAGGTAGGTAGGAAGGTAAGTAAGCAGGCCGGTAGGTAGGTAGCTAGATAGATATGTAAGTAGGTAAGTAAGTAGATAAGTAGGTTAGTTGGTAGCTATGTACATGCAGGTAGGTAAATGTAGGTAGACAGGTATGTTGGAAGGCAGGCAGGCATGCAGGTAGGTAGATAGTAAGGAGTGCGGGGTAGGAAGGTAGGTAGGTGGTTAGGCAGGCAGGTAGGTAGGTAGGTAGGTAGGTAGGTAGGTAGGTAGGTAGGTAGGTAGGTAGGTAGGTAGGTAGGTAAGTAGTTAGGTAGGTATGTGGGTAAGTAGGTAGGTGACGGTACGTAATATAAGTTGGTAGGTAGGTAGGTAGGTAGGTAGGTAGGTGAAGGTAGGTAGAGTGGTAGGTAGGTAGGTTGGTAGGTAGGTAGGTAGGTAGGTAGGTAGGTAGGTAGGTAGGTAAGTAGGCAGGTAGGTAGGTAGGAAGGTAGATAGGTAGGTAGGTAGGTAGGTAGGTAGGTAGGTAGGTAGGTAGGTAGGTAGGTAAGTAGGCAGGTAGGTAGGTAGGAAGGTAGATAGGTAGGTAGGTAGGTAGGTAGGTAGGTAGGTAGGTAGGTGAAGGTAGGTAGAGTGGTAGGTAGGTAGGCAGGTAGGTAAGTAGGTAGGTAGGTAGTTAGGTTAGTGTAGGTAGGTAGGTAGGTAGGTAGGTAGATAGATAGGTAGGTAGGTAAGTAGGTAGGTCGGTAGGTAGGTAAGTAGGTCGATAAGTAGATAGATAGGTAGATAGGTAGGTAGATAGGTAGGTAGGTAGGTAGGTAGGTAGGTAGGTAGGTAGGTAGGTAGGTAGGTAGGAAGGAAGGTAGATAGGTAGGTAGGTAGGAAGGTAGGTAGGTAGGTTAGTGTAGGAAGGTAGGTAGGTTAGTGTAGGTAGGTAGGTAGGTAGGTAGGTAGGTAGGTGGGTAGGTAGGTAGGTAGGTAGGTAAGTAGGAAGGTAGGTAGGTAGGTAGGTAGGTAGGTAGGTAGTTAGGTAGGTAGTTAGGTAGGTAGGAAGGTAGATAGGTAGGTAGGTAGGAAGGTAGGTAGGTAGGTTAGTGTAGGAAGGTAGGTAGGTTAGTGTAGGTAGGTAGGTAGGTAGGTAGGTAAGTAGGTAGATAAGTAGGTAGGTAGGTAGGTAGGTAGGTAGGTAGGTAGGTAGGTAGGTAGGTAGGTAGGTAGGAAGGTAGATAGGTAGGTAGGTAGGTAGGTAGGTAGGTAGGTAGGTAGGAAGGTAGATTGGTAGGTAGATTGGTAGGTAGGTAGGTAGGTAGGTAGGTAGGTAGGTAGGTAGGTAGGTAGGTAGGTAAGTAGGTTAGTGTAGGTAGGTAGGTAGGTAGGTAGGTAGGTAGGTAGGTAGGTAGGTAGGTAGGTAGGTAGGTAGGTACGTAGGTAGGTAGGTAAGTAGATAGGCAGGTAGGTAGGCAGACAGGCAGGCAGGTAGGTAGGTAGGTAGGTAGGTAGGTAGGTAGGTAGGTAGGTAGGTAGGTAGGTAAGTAGGTAGATAAGTAGGTAGGTAGGTAGGTAGGTAGGTAGGTAGGTAGGTAGGTAGGTAGGTAGGTAGGAAGGTAGGTAGGTAGGTAGGTAGGTAGGTAAGTAGGTTAGTGTAGGTAGGTAGGTAGGTAGGTAGGTAGGTAGGTAGGTAGGTAGGTAGGTAGGTAGGTAGGTAGGTAGGTAGGTAGGTAGGTAGGTAGGTAGGTTAGGAGCCGTAGCGTGTATATCGTGCAAGGTTGCAAGAACTATTGCAGCAAGTATTGAAGTTAAATTGTCTGAAGTCTGAAGTCTGAAGTCTAAAGTGTAAAGTCTGAAGTCTGAAGTCAGCTTTCGTACAAAACAAATATTCATAACTCAGAGACTCAAAAGACAGTGCAGTGGCTGATTAATTAAAAGTACGGCGTTTTATGTATTTTGTTTGTTTACGTAATTTCACTTTCAATAACACCTAAAACGCCAGGCGTGGTACTCACGCTTATCTTTGCTTGTTCTTGCTACCGCAATTCATCTGTTTTCAGTTGAAAAATGACACTTTTGGTTTTCTGCAAAACACTGTAACGTGATACTTTTGTTTTTTCACTTCAAAGTATGTCACATGATACTTTTTTCTTTCAAACATATTTTTCCGCTATTTTGTTATTTTAACTATTGAATTATTGATGAGACGAAGAAAGCAGAAAACTTAGTCCCTTCGAGTTGTCCCGTGAATTCAAACTTCAATTGGTTAAAATTCGGTTTTCTACGCCTGGAAATCCCAAGCCGCTTCCGGTTGTCTGAGCTCTCATACTTGTGGCCAATCAGCGTAATCCAAAAAAGGTTGCCTCGTTTTTCCGCTTGATTGAGTTTTACCACGATGAACGATGCTTCCATTCAACTGTCGCGAAAGTCGTTTCTCCAAAAGTAATAGACTGATGGAATCAAAAAACATCTCTTTCGGTGGTTGTTAGGAAATTTGCGCCAAAAATCCCTGTACAGGTTTTTGCGTATTTATATACGAAGACACTGTGTCTGATATTTACCAGAGCTCTGCAATGAGAAGCTGTTGTTGATTTGTTTTCAATACGAACATTTCGAGTTATGGGAGAGTTCGATGGCAATTGCTTTGCTTTCAATAATAAAACCAGTTATAACACTTGTGTTATAAACTATTAAATAAACGGAAAGTTTTTTTTTTGGTTTCTGATGAATATTTAAGTAAAAAATTATTTCACCCAAAGCACTGCGACACCATAACGTCTTATTTAATTAATTGCGGTTTTAACATGGCACCAAGGAGTCTACAACAATAGCACCAGAGGGAAAGGCATGTTGAGTTCAAGACTGTAACCTAGATTTATCTTTTGCGCATGCGTTTACCACAAAGTTCCTCTTTCTTGGAAAAATAGTACCACATGGACAGCGTTGGGCTTTCAGAAACAAATATACAGTCTTTGCGTTCTTCATATAAAAGTAACATAGAGACACTCCGCGTTTTCCCGAGTGAATACAGTCTGTTTCTACCCACCCCTTACCCCTTTTCATAAGAATAGTTAATTAGTTAATTGATATTAATTACTTAATCAGCTATCAAAGTTTACACCATAGCGCCTTAGGGATGTAGGACCTTAGCGGTTTAGTGGACGGCAGCCCACAAAACCATCACAATAGTGCATTCTGCACTAAAAATGATCCTTTTTTCCAGCCGCATTTTGATTGGTCCTTGATAGAATTCCAAATCTGATTGGTGTGAAATACATACATCCATCCATCCATCCACTTAATAGTCAAATAAGTCTTCAATTGCCGACTAAGCGTTATTTTCTATAAAAAAAATAATAACTCAAAAAGGGAATGGAAGTGAAATTTGGGCAAACAAGCTGGAAATGGGATTTGTGGTCGTCCAGACTTTCCGTTCGCGTCTAACACACATCACCATTGATGAATTATGTCTTACCCTTTGTTTACGAAAGGCTGCAAAGGTACTCGTACCAGGACCTACCGCGAAACCAAGCTGAGAAACTATTGGCGGTGTCTCGTGATGATGAATAAGAATCTTGAAACCTGCACGGTATTCCATGGCATTGGAATCGTATTGTTGCGTGTCCAATATAAGGCGAAGTCCAAATTCCGTACCAGCCTCTGTCACCTTCAAAATCTGCTTACCATCTTTACCTAAATGCAGCGAAACGCACGGTATATTCGTATCGCCCCGGGCCCGTTTGTTCAAAGAATGGATAACGCTGTGTACCGGATAAATCGCTTAAAACTGGATAGTGTAACTTTTTTTGCCAACGACAATCGCTGGGTATCGATTTATCCAGTGGATTGCGTTATCCATCCTTTGAAAACCTGGGCCCTGCTTATTATCAGAAATATTACAAAAAAGAGAGATTTTCACCAGAGTGTTAAAAGTAGTTCGTGTCGCTTTGGTTTTGCAATATTACGGTTAGTGATTGGTTTAAACATCTCGCGCGACTTTCTCGACCAATCAGGAGTACCACTCAAACCAACAGTGAATGATTGGCTCGCACCCGTTTAGCTGCGCACTAGATTCCCCCACGTTCTTTTGATTGGCTATTGCTTACTTTGGTTTTGGTTGTACGAGACTAACACGAAAATCGCTCTCAAAATCAAAAGATAATTATAAACAATTATTGGATGAGGATCTCGTGATGTCTGGAAGATCGAGGTAAGCGTTATCAGCTGAAGCTGAAGGCTGACGATGATAACACTTACCGAATCCACGAGAGTTTGGAGTAAGAGAGTTAATCCCCCATATAGGTTTTGTTCCAAAGGTAATCCCTCTTAAGTTATTTTATGGCACCCAGTTCACTCGCGGATTTTAACTCGCGTTGCGTGGATGTTCTCGCGCAGGGCGGGAGAAAGCTGGGCAGCCTTCTCCCGCCCTGTTCTCGCGTGTTTTCGAGAGACGATCAGAAACGCAATGGCAGGAAATGTGATAGGAAAGTGGCTTGTACTCATTTTGTCGACGAGCTTTAGTAAATACAAAAACACTCCCATTAGAATTAAGAGGAAGGATACGAGTGTCAAACGAAACAGTAGGAAGAAACATTGAATTCTCGGGGTCGAGTGCGAGTTTATTAGTCCTGCTCCTGTTAAGGGGCAGCCTTATCAAGATTTAGTGCTACCTGAACTGAATCCAATGAAGGTGTTGGTGTTAAATGAAAATCCACTAAATAGTTGCCTAACCTTGTTAACATGTAGTGTACTGGTCACGAAAGTTGTTTAAAACTGGTTTGGCTGCGGCCGACGTTTTCAAATTTGATAGTGTTAATTAGAGGAAAATCGCTAAAAACCATTGCATGGTTTGTTCGCATCTAAGAGAGTGAATTTGTCTTTTTGTCGTTTTTAAAGTTTATCCCCTTGATTAGTGTGTGCACCTTTATAATTCTAGCATAGTCTGCAGAAAAACCTAGTAAACCTCTCGTGATACATGTATTTATGCTCGGTGCGTTGGTATTATGTGTCGGAATGGAGGTTACGTAATGCGTACCGCATTTAGGCGTGTTTATCACGCTTATTGTTTGGGATGTCTTTAAATAGGTTCACCACGTGTTGTGCTCTCACTTTAGGTCATTTCAGTGCCTTCAATCGACCGTCACTTAGTTTTTGCTTGTTTATCATGTCTGATAGAGATGGCGAGGAGGATCCAAAAGCTATTTCTGCCGGGACTCTTGAAGACTTAAGGTCTTACTTTGATCAGAAGTTTTCGCATTTGAAGCGCGAGCTTTCGGAAGATCAACTCAAGTCGTCTTCTTCCTTGGTTAAGAAACTTAAGTCCGAATCGAACTTAACATTCAAGTTTAGCGGCAACAAGAAGCAGTTCGAGTTCAATATTGAGACTTTGGAGCACATTACCCAGAGTCTTTCTTTTGTCGATTCGCTGAAATCTCTCGTCGACCTTGAAAACCCCGAAAATCATCAAGTTTCAGCGTTGATTCTTAAACTCGACGATTCCCTCAACTCCGCTTCAAAGGCCATAAAGCGAAGAAACAAGCTCATCAGAATTGCTGATAAATCTGAAGCAGGTTGGGCCGCAGTTGACGAGTATCTTTCTGACGAAGTCGCTTCTGGTTCTGAAGACGAAAAGAAGATCCGTGCTGCGGAGCAGAGAGCGTTGAGAAAGAAGAAGAACGCCCGCATTGCGAAGTCGGGACAGAAGTTGAGTATTTTTATCTGTTACTTTCATTCGTCTTCTTTGCCCGTTCTTTATTTTCTTTAGTGTTTAGCATCGTGTATTATGGCACTGCTCGACCTATTCCTCCAATACAATAAATTCATTTATTGTCTATTTGCTTGTGTGTTTCATCATTACAGAGTTTAGAGCATAAATAAGTTATTTTCGGTACGCAGTTTAGGAAATAAATGTATTTATGCTCGGTGCGTTGGTATTATGTGTCGGAATGGAGGTTACGTAATGCGTACCGCATTTAGGCGTGTTTATCACGCTTATTGTTTGGGATGTCTTTAAATAGGTTCACCACGTGTTGTGCTCTCACTTTAGGTCATTTCAGTGCCTTCAATCGACCGTCACTTAGTTTCCCCTTTCTTCCGTTTCTACAGGTCGTTCAGCGTCCAGGCTCGTCATCTGGTTCTTCATCAACTGTCTCCTCTATTACGCCAAGAAATTTTACTAATTTTCGTCCTCAAACGTCGAAAGGCGCCTTTGATAAAGGCCGTTATGACATCTGCTTCGCCTGCGGCCAGACCGGTCATTGGAGAGTCAATTGCCCCAACAAATACTTCTCTGCCCCATCAACCTACAAACAGCTCCAAAGTTTGCCAATTAAAGACAGCGGCTCTTCTGGGCAGCAGTAATTCCATTTCTGACCAGAAAGTGGTGAATGATACTCTTGAAGGTATTTCAGACGATGGTCTAGTTTTCGAGGAGCGTTTTGAATTTGAGAATTCTCCCAATCGTATTCAATCAGTTAAGGGTAGGCTCAGAGCTCAATTTAATTTTTGGTCGCTTACTCTAGGTGCAAATGATTTCATTCTCCGGGTTATTGACAAGGGGTATACCATACCTTTTATTACAGTTCCTCAGAATGCATTTTTTGATAATAACCGTTCAGCGCTCATGCACGCTGATTTTGTTTTAGAGGCTATTCAGGAGCTTCTTTTGTCAGGCTCAGTTGTTCAAGTTTCTAGTCCTCCTCATGTTGTCAATCCTTTGTCTGTTTCCATACAGAGTTGTGGTAAGAAGAGGTTGATTTTAGACCTTAGGCATGTCAATAAACACATTTGGAAAGAGAAATTTAAGTTTGAGGATATAAGGAACGCTTGTGTTTACCTTCCCTTCGATCGTTTCATGTTTAAATTTGATCTTAAATCTGGCTACCACCATATCGATATTTTGCAGGAACATCAAACTTTTCTAGGGCTTTCTTGGGTTGTTAATGGTGTAAGGAAGTTTTTTGTGTTTACAGTTCTCCCTTTTGGGTTATCCTCAGCTCCGTATATTTTTACTAAGGTTGTTCGTGTTCTTGTCAGATATTGGAGGAGTCATGCTGTGAGAATTACAGTTTACCTTGATGACGGGCTTGGTTCTGCCCGTGATTTCGCTCGCTGCGTAGCTGCTTCATTATTTGTTAAGACTTCGCTTCAGCTTTCTGGTTTCCTTCCCAATGACAGTAAATCAATTTGGCAGCCAGCTTCTTGCTTAGTTTGGTTGGGTTTTTGTATTGATTTGTCTATTTATACTATCTCCATCCCTTCAGAAAGAATTCTCAGTGCGGTACAGGTTATTGATTCAATTCGTTCTCAGTATCCTTCTAGCACTGCTAGAAAATTGGCCCAGTTTGTTGGTAAGATTATCTCAATGGGTTTCGTTTTTGGTAATATTACTCGTATCATGACAAGGTATTCTCATTTCGATATTTTAAGAAGTCCTACATGGGATAGCAAAATTTCCCTATCGGGTTCCACTCTTAATGAACTATGTTTTTGGAAAGACAATATTCCTTCCCTTAACAGTAGACGCCTGTTGTCTGTACAGTCTCTTTATACCCGTGTATGTTATTCCGATGCGAGTTCTACGGGTTGTGCCAGTTACATGTTAGAATTTCATAACACCATCTCTCATAAGATGTGGAGTGTTGAAGAGGCTCAGAAGAGCTCCTCTTATAGGGAACTAAAGGCTATTTCCCTGGGTCTAGAATCTTTTTTGCCTTTAGTTAAAGGGCACACTATTAAGTGGTATACTGATAATCAGAGCGTTTCTAGAATTGTTGAAGTGGGAAGCATGAAGAAAGATTTGCAACGTTTAGCTTTGCGCATTTTTAGTATGTGCTTGCTCAATTGTATCACATTCGAAGTTGAATGGATTCCGAGATCGGCTAATGATAGAGCTGATTTTTTGAGTAGAGTGGTGGATTATGATGATTGGCGGGTCAACAGGGATTATTTCCTTTTGGCCGAGGAGAAATGGGGGCCTCACTCCGTGGACCGCTTCGCGAATCATGAAAATACTCAGTTGCCCCGTTTCAATAGCAGGTTTTGGTGCCCTGGAACAGAGGCGGTTGATGCCTTTTCTGTTTCTTGGGCGGGAGAGAATAATTGGCTCGTTCCACCTATTTTTCTCATCCCCAGGGTCCTCAATCACATGGTTGCCCTTGGCGGTCGCGCTACACTTGTTGTTCCTGCTTGGCCTTCCGCTCCATTTTGGCCATTGATTTTTACAGACGAGGGTTTGTCCCCCATATTCTCTGATTTTCTCGAGATCCCCATGGGTAGTGATGTTTTTGTTTTGGGTAATTATAAAAATGCCCTTTTTGGATCTCAAAATTTCCGTTCAGGGGTCCTGTTCTTGAGGATTTCCTAGAGGGGCCTTACGTTAACGCCCCCCCCCCCCCTTTCACATCTGTTGAGGGTTTCCTCTGCAGTTTGTTGAGTGTTTACGCTCATACCACATGGTATCCGAGTATCGTGGGATGCACTTGGATCCCTTTTTGTGGACCACTTGGTCTTTTTCATTATGCAGGGACCACTTGGGCCCTTAGTGGCGATATTTTGCTGTGTTTTTGGGACCACTTGGACACCGCGTGTTTTTATTTATTCAGTTATATTTTTGGTTTGGTCATTTTTGTCATTTCATTTTCTCTATTTTTTGCTTCAGATGTTAAAGCAGCTGCCAGTCGGACGTTTGGCGTTCCACTTTGTGAGAAGCTTTGGCTCTCTGCCTTCAATTCTCGAGCTGATAACACAGTTATTAATTATTG
This sequence comes from Meandrina meandrites, assembly GCA_963693305.1. Lineage (NCBI taxonomy): Eukaryota > Metazoa > Cnidaria > Anthozoa > Scleractinia > Meandrinidae > Meandrina > Meandrina meandrites. Next base: position 22,839,041 of record OY855911.1, on the reverse strand, counting down.
TAGATCGTTTTGTAAGTTTAAAGCGTGGTGCTTGCATAGCACTGGGGAGCTTTCTTTTCTCCCAGCTACTTCAATCACAGTTTCCTTGTATTTGCATCATTTACTTGAGAATTCACTAGGTAGCTCTACAATTTACAGTGTTTTTTATGCTATTAACTGGGTGCATAAGTTAGCAGGTTTTGAAAATTGCAATCCGTGCGACAAGTTTCTTGTCAAGTCTATTGTTGAGGCTTCCAGTCGCCTTCCTCGTAAACCTGTCAGGAAGGCGGAGCCCATTACCCCAGAGATCCTTGGCTCAATTTTCCAGCAGTATGGGGAGAGTAGTAATTTACTTGATATCAGGTTTGTCTGTATGTGTTTACTTGCATATGCTGGTTTTTTCCGCATTTCCGAGCTTTTAAGCATTAGGAGATCTAACATCGTTACTGAAGATCTTTATCATAAGATTTTTGTTGAAGTCAGCAAGACTGATAAGTACAGAGATGGTTCCTGGGTTTATATTGCTAAGACTAGTAATTGTACTTGTCCTTATACTTACCTTATTAAGTACTTAGAAGCTGCAAGGATTCCTTTGTTTTCTCAGAATTTCATTTTCAGATCCTTACGGTACGACAAGAACTTGAAGTGCAATGTTTTGTCTTCCAAGCCCCTCACCGCTAGCAGAGCGGGAGAAATTCTTAAGGAGAAGTTGTTAGCTATTGGGTTAGACCCCTCTAAGTTTAGTAATCACAGCTTCAGGTCCGGAGGAGCTACTTCCGCTGCAAATCTGAATGTTCCTGATCGCCTTTTCAAAGTTCACGGAAGGTGGAAATCAGATTCAGCTAAAGACGGCTATGTTCGCGATAAAGTCGATTCACGTCTTTATGTTCCTTTGCACATTGGAATTTAATTAATTCAGTTTTTGTAAGAGTCAGTTTAGACTCATTTTGTATTTTGCTACCATTTATTCTTCTGTATTATGTAAGTTGTGTTTTGTACAGGTCGTATTATGGCACTGCTCGACCTATTCCTCCAATACAATAAATTCATTTATTGTCTATTTGCTTGTGTGTTTCATCATTACAGAGTTTAGAGCATAAATAAGTTATTTTCGGTACGCAGTTTAGGAAATAATACCCTTTAAGACTTTTATTTCGCAGCAACAAAATTGTCCCAGCCGGAACAGTCATCAAACTATCCAAAGCCGTGAAACTAATTATGATATACTGTTACGTTCCAGCGCACTGGATTCTAAGAAGAAAACAATATTAAATGGCTGCGGTCACATCTACGACGTAACTAAAGTTTAACTATAGTTAGTCTCAAGTTACGTGGCGTCATACTTAACTGTAGTTAGTGCTTTGCGGTCACACCACACAGTTAACTACAGTTACTTCTAATTATAGCCTATGGATGACATCAGAATTAAAAAAGGTTAGTGATGGCACGTATTGTTGATCCGTCAACTGTCAACATGGTTGATCGACGTAGTGTGCCTAGTTTTTTTTACTTCTTGTTTATTTTTTTTTTCGATCGGCAAACCGTCGAAGAAAAATGAGAAATAAGCTGAAATTCATCGCTCGGAGGCAAATAGAAAGACGGCTGCACAAAAGCTTGAAGGCTACACGTGTTGCCATAGTCACAGTTGTATGTAAATTTTTTTGTTTGTTGTTTTTGGTTTTTCCCTCGCTTCACGCTTGGATATTATTTTGCATATTTATATAAGTTCATCTCGCACGTGCAAAAATAATTGTCACATTCTGATTGGTTGTTCAAGTTTGAATAATTTACTGTAACACGCGCGAAGCGCTTCATAAAAGAAGACGAGAAGCCTCTTTTAAGGTCGCGCAGGACCCTTGCTCTCGTTATGTATGTATTTATTTAAAGAGTATGCACAAACTGCAACGAATGAGGACGACAATAAATGAAACATTCATGAATACATATTTTTAAAGTTTTTTGTATTAGCAATTACACGTTATTGTTTTCAGCTTTGAATCCCGTGCGCTGGAACATAGCGAATTATCATAATTAGATTCACGGCTTTGAAGGTTGTAAACACCGACTCGGAAGGTCTTCGGAAGCCTTAAAACCTGCAATTTTGTGTCCAAGTTTTCTCCGCCGATATATAGAATTTCAGGACTTGATTCACGAGGGAGGAACGTAAACTTGGTGTACTCTATTGTGTCAAAAACTCCCTTTCAAAACGAAGATACCACGTTTCAAAGTTAAGATTTCACATTTTTACTCTCTTAAAAGTCAATAACTTCTAGGAATTTATGAATTCGAAAAATCTCTTTCTGTCAGGGCACAAAAGAGGTTATGATTTATCACTAAGTTAGATGGTCATTTAATTTGGTGCGCTTTTCTAGCAGAAAACTTGGACACAAAATCGCATAATCTACAGTTTAGCTTTGAGAGCTTGAAACATCACCGTAACCGGCGAGCTGCTAGTAAAACTACAACCATGATGTAATTACATCATCCCCTAAGATCCATGATAAGATTTAGAGGAGTCGATGTTCAAAATTCGGAGAATTAAAGCTATACAAGATAACACCTCTTCAAGAAATTTGGCTAATGAATTTATTAATGAGCAAGGGTCCTGCGCGACCTAAGCCTCTCTCCTCCACAGAGGCCTCTTTTATTTTTTCGTAGGGGCTGGCATGGGGAGAGGTAACAAGTAAGCGCACGAAGCCTGGGGAAAATAGAAACAAAAGCGTGCGGGGGACACTGGGAAGGGAAAAGGAGAGGCGAGAGGCCTCTACCGACTTTTTTCCCTTCCCGTCGTCCCCCGCACTCCCCCTGTTTTTCATTTTTCGTTTTTTTTTCGCCCCGTCCACTGAAGAAGCCTCTGCGGAGGAGAGAGAGATAAAGCCATTTGCATATAAACTGTATTTTCTCCTACTTAAAAGTAAAAGAAAAAAAATCGGTAGCTTTTTTTTGATACAAAAAAAAAATAAGATTTCAAAATTCAATTAAACATTGATGCGGAGAATTGCGGTCGTTTCGCCCGATGGTGTCTTCGCCCGAAGACGTTTCGCCCGATCTCAGAGTCGATTTGCCCGAAGAAAAAGTCGATTCGCCCGGACCAAGAGTCGATTCGCCCGGACTAAGGGTCGATTCGCCCGGACTAATAAAAGTGTGTTTTGTTTGCTTAACTTAATCAAACATATAGCATTGAAACGAACAAGTTATAACTTTCACTGTTGAAACGAACAAGTTATAACTTTCACTGTTGAAACGAATAAGTTATCACTTTCACTGACAATGGAGCAGGGATTAGTAAGGTTAAGCGAGGTCCGTGTTCAAAGCGTCGTGCGGTTCGAATGTTCATAAGTTTGAATAAAAAGTTAAGCGAGGACAGCGACGTTTCATGTTCAAAGCATCTATTCACGTCTTCACAAGTTTGAATAAAAAGTTAAACACGTCGGTTTTATGTTCAAAGCGTCTGCTCGCATTCAGTTCACAAGTTTGAATAAAACGTTAAGCGAGGTCCGTGTTCAAAGCGTCGTGCGGTTCGAATGTTCATAAGTTTGAACAGTTTGAATAAAAAGTTAAGCGAGGGCAGCGACGTTTCATGTTCAAAGCATCTATTCACGTCTTCACAAGTTTGAATAAAAAGTTAAACACGGTTTTATGTTCAAAGCGTCTGCTCGCATTCAGTTCACAAGTTTGAATAGAACGTTAAGCGAGGTCCGTGTTCAAAGCGTCGTGCGGTTCGAATGTTCATAAGTTTGAATAAAAAGTTAAGCGAGGACAGCGACGTTTTATGTTCAAAGAATCTATTCACGTATTCACAAGTTTGAATAAAAAGTTAAACACGTCGGTTTTATGTTCAAAGCGTCTATTCACGTCTTCACAAGTTTGAATAAAAAGTTAAACACGGTTTTATGTTCAAAGCGTCTGCTCGCATTTTCACAAGTTTGAATGAAATGTTAAGCGAGGTCCGTGTTCAAAGCGTCGTGCGGTTCGAATGTTCATAAGTTTGAATAAAAAGTTAAGCGAGGGCAGCATCGGGTACGCCTACAATGTTAAAGAAAGGGGAAAGGTGACTACTTACTGGCAATGTACGGTCCGGCCGAAGGGGAATCCCTGCAAAGCAACGGTCAAACAAACCAATGGAGAGTTTGTTCCTGGAAAGAACGGCCATAGTCATCCTGCTGACGTCGGCGCCCTGTTAGCTGCCAAGATAAGTACGATCGTCAAGAGAAAGGCTGTGGATCAGCTATTCAAGCCAGCGTCAGCAATTGTGGAAGAGGTACTACATCTAGCAATAATGTTTGAGTGTGATGGGACTAACGACATCTTAGGAACAAATTTCGATTTCAATTGCGTTCAATTTTACTTTCTAAAATAATATAACAGGGTCGTTACCAGTACAGGTATTATTTTTTTTTCAAAAGATGCTCGCGCGGACTATAATTGTATTATTTATCAGTAATTATGTGCCCTTTCTACACGCAGGTTCTGCTAGAAGAACTAACGCCAGCACCATGTCGTGCACTGTCTAAGCCGCTGCACCTGGCGAGGGCGGCGAATCGACTCCGTCAGCGTCTCCGCCCAGACGATCCAACAGACCTAGACTTTGAGATCGAGGAGGACCATCTTCCATCTGGTTTCCTCCAAGCCGATGTACGCGTTAAAAGTAGAAGACACATCGCGTTCGCCACCAAACAGCAGCTTGAGCAACTTGCAAAGGCCAAAACATGGTACGTGGACGGCACATTCAAGCTGGTGCGGAAACCGTTCACCCAGCTTCTGAGTATCAACGCGTTAGTGCGGGCAGAGGATTGCGCAAAACAAGTTCCTTTGGCATTCGTTCTAATGTCCGGAAAGAAGAAAAATGATTACAAGAAGGTAAGTTAAAATACTCTTAATATTTCATTTAGTTCTTCACGTTCAGCATGTAAGACCCAATACACCTATAGCGCCAATCACAAACGTAACAGGAGACAACTAGATTGACGTCTGTTTTTTTTATTTACATCGATAAAATCATTTGATTGCATTTTTGATACTTTTTGCCGGTCTTCAAGGAAAACTATAAATGACTTCAAATACCGTGACATAGCCCCTTTAATCTGTGAAATCTCCGTGTTGTAAATACTTTGTGTGTTTTTTTTTCAATTTTGTAGGTTCTTAGAGCCGTGTTTGACGCGCTTCCCAGTGAGCCATCAGTCAAAAAAGTGGTGCTGGACTTCGAGAGTGCCGTGTGGTCCGCAGTGAAGACAGTTTTGCCGGAGGTGACGATTATGGGATGTGTTTTCCACTGGACCCAGGCGGTGTGGAGGAAGGTGAGTTGTATCAGTAGTCCTTTAGGCTACAAAACTTACAATTTTACAGTTACGACAATAGACTATGAAATCTCGAAACTAAGCTCAAGGATACCTGGATATTCTGTGAGACTCTATTAACTGTAAGAATTTGTTTTATTTTTAGGTTCAAGAGCTGGGACTAGCAACAGCCTATGAACAAGATGACGGGACCCACCGCCTAATCAGGAAATTGCTAGCTCTTCCGTTCCTGCCAGACAAAGAGATTCCTGCTGCATTTATCCAACTTCGGGGAACAGCCACTACCGACTCCTTAAAGAAGCTGGTCCGCTACTTAAAGTCCACGTGGATTGAAAGCTCGATCTTCCCCCCTAAGGCCTGGAGCGTATATGGACAGGCTGTCCGGACGAATAACGACCTCGAAGGGTGGCACCACGGTCTAAATCGACGCGCCGGGGGCAAGGTGCACATCCCGTTTTACATCCTAGTACAGCATTTGCACAAAGAAGCAAAGTTGTGCGCCTTGCAGATTAGGCTCGTGTCTGATGGCAAATTGATGCGAATTCAAAGGCAAACCTACCGCCGCCTTCAAGGCAAGATATTTGAACTCTGGGACCAATACGCGTCCAAAGATAAATCAGCAGAGCAGTTGCTCAGAGCATGCAGTAAACTTTACGGACCAGTTCGGTCATCTTAAGTTAGAATCTTTCTTAAAAAAGATGTTCGTGTATAAGGTCTTTTTGATTTAGGCTTGACGTAAATATTTATTCGCTGTTTATACATCATTGTCAATAGGGTTCGTATAGGTTCATATAGCATTGTATAGGTTAGGATAATATCTTAATAAGATGTTCGTGTATATAAGCACGGATAAGGGTTTCAAACGGAATTACATAGATTTCGTTTTGCTATAGGTTTGACGGAAATATTTAATCGCTGTATATTAATATATCATTGTCAATAGGGTTCACATAGGTTCATATAGGTAAGGATAATATCATGTAAATAGGATTTTTTAATCATATTCAATAAAAGATAGCCTGCGAACACAGACGTATTTCCGGCTGTCGCTTGTCTCCGCCGAAAACTAACTAGTTTTCGGCAGAGACAAGCGACAGCCGGAAATACGTCTGCGTTCGCAGGCTAAATAAAAGATGGCGTTACTACAATTATACCGTGGTTTCTTGCATTTTTAGTAGAAATTTGCATATCAAGTCGGGTTGACAGCGTAAACGCCATACGTAAAATGTGATCGTGACTAAAACGATTATATGTACTACAAACACCAAAAAGGGAATACGAATAACGGATGTATCTATGGACAGAGTTTGTACGCAAGAAACGCGTGATAAATCGAAGTGTCCATACGCGGCGTGATTCATAGATGTTTGTTTACAATAACAATAAGAACATACTTGATCTACCAGTATTTTATTAGTCCGGGCGAAACGACTCTTAGTCCGGGCGAATCGACTCTTGGTCCGGGCGAATCGACTTTTTCTTCGGGCAAATCGACTCTGAGATCGGGCGAAACGTCTTCGGGCGAAAGCACCATCGGGCGAAACGACCTGATACCGATGCGGAGCCAGGATGAGACATAATAAAACTCACAATAAAAACATTCACAAGCTTGAAATATGAAAAAAGAATATAAGCTTTCGGCTGTCGCTCTACAGCCTTCCAAAAATGGAATGCATGATGAATAAAATATAAACAAAAAAGGCGAGATGAAAATAATAATAAGAACAAAAGCGAAGTAAAAATGTCAGGACTCCTTCTTAAAAAGACACAGCTGACACTCTCTTACACCGCGCAACAGCGCAAGGGAAAATACAGAAATCAACCTCGTCGCTGATACCCTACGAGTAAACAACTATCCTTCAGATATTACTTATAATTTTCCAAACCGCCCACTCATGCGATCCCTTTACCATAAGACCTTGTTTGCATGTTTTTTTTTTACATGGCTGCACCTTAAGAGCATTTGAACAGTTACGCTGTCCTTCCTTTCATCAATGGTGTCACGCAGCATCTACTGAACATCAACAATGTGCTGATTGTGGCTGGCGCTATGTAGGTGAAACCGGGCGTTGCTTTGCAATTCGCAGGAAAGAACATATCAGGAATGTCAAAACGTGTGCTAATGGCTCAAAAATTCAAACATTGCAAAACATGCGTGGTCATTCGACCATCGCATACACCTTTACAATTCTAGCGTCAACGACAAAGGCTCTTTCCGCATTAGAAAAACGTTGGATGATTGGCACACCTCTGCTACTGAGCATGCTGACAATAATTCTAGCCAAGAGAGTATGAATCTCTTGTTCTAAGCCGATTCCAAACCAGTATTGTATTCTTTTTAAGAAAAAGTCACCTAATTAGAAATACATTTTTGCAGAATTCAAAATAGGAGTTAAGTGAGCGAACAAATATTCACTCGCTTTGTCCGTCGGTTAATACTTCTTTCTTTGGGTTGTAGACCAGTTTGTTTCCGCCCGAAAAACCCAGGCACTGCTACTGTCTGGGTAATTATGTCCTTATATCAGAATGGACCGCTTTTATGTAAATCATAAACTTAACTAGACGGAATTGAATTAATATTCTATTTACCGTCAGATTTTTATCCTTATCAACTAATTTTAGCCATATCAGTGAAATTTCATTAAACAGATTTAAAAACGGGAATTTAAAAGCGAGGCATCATAGTTAAAATCATATTTCTGGTCTAAAAAATAGAATACGTCGACGATAGTGCAATGCGAATTTTTATTGACAAAATTCACTTGCAGAGTTATCACTCACACAATAGTAAAACGACAAGTCAAAAAGATGATCTTACCTGAATTAAATGTATGGCAAAGACCCATAGAAGTCAAAACGGTTGTGAAATTGTTTTCACTGCAACGGACCCCGTTCCAACTACAATCTGCCAAAGAATGTTTCATTTGATGCCCCATGTCAAAGTAGAATTCGGACATATTCAAGCTATCTAGCTTGCTCAAGTCTACAGTGTCGTTAAAAGTGTCAATCCCACGTGATTTCCTTAGCACGTAATTTAAAAGTTCTTCGTATCCATTTGCTTTAACAACAGATGTTCTGAACATGTTGAAGTTGCAAATGGTGACAGCTGGGAACTCTGGCGCGTCTTCATATACCAATGTCACTTTTGTTGTAACGGGGTAACTGTAATACTTCATTAACAGCTCGCAGGACTGAAAGGAAAACCATCCGATCCCGGACAGAAGAAGCAAGGCCCAGATAATGCGTCGAAGCGGCGTTTGGCTGGTGAAGACATGCTGTAAACCGGGTAGAGAGGAAGATTCCACAAAGGCAAGCCATTTGTGTTTAATGGCGACTGATCTGCTCAGCGTTGGTGATTCAGCCTCATTACCCTCGGCAGTAACTTTGATCGATTTGGAAGCTGACGAAGCTTTTGGCTTGTTACGGATTTCTGAAAGTTCTAAATCCATAACTCATTTGACAAACCGTTTTAATTATTGTATCCTTGAAGTTTAACTTGACTTTTAGCTGTTACTTCAACCACCACTTAGCTTAATTTTTATCAGTTTCTTTATCGTACGCTTGCGGCCTCTTTATAGTGCATTGTTGTGGCCCATCCAATCTTTATTGTCTTGTGAGCCAGTAGATGGGCAGGCTCAAAAACTGAGATAGCAAAACAAATTTTATACAGTCAATTGTACCATTCTGCCGCCACATATGCAAATTTCAAAAGGTTTTGCCTATAAATTCCCGCTGGGGAGCATTTGTTTACTTTTCGTCCTACATTTAATTTTTTTTATAAAATTTATTTTTTTTTATAAAAATTATTCATCCTATTATAAAAAAGGTTTAATATAAAGCTAAAATTAGAAATTTTGCTTAAAGTGCTACCATGATCAAATTTTTGCACCTCGAAAATTTAACTTTATCATAGAGAATTCCATTAAAGATTTAAAAATGGTGTCAGTTCCGAGATATTTAAACCTAAAAGAAATTGTTAAATATGCAAACTAGTAAACTGATGATGTCATTTACTCAACTGAATTTTATGCCAAGTATAAAAATAGTTACAATATTCCTGCTTCTTCGTCACTGTCGCCGTCGGAAACATACACATTACATCTGCTGTTCTACAATATGAGCTTAATAATTGTGTTAAAGGCTATAAACTGGGTTTAAGACTGCCTGACGCTTAAGACTCCACTGGCCAATTTTGGACTTCCATTTTGATATTTGCCTATGATGCCTCATATGCATGAATCTGGCAAGCAAGTACTTGGGTTAGTTAGAAGTCTTGGCCTGGTTTCGTTTTTCTGACCTAAAAATTACTAGAATATTGAAAACAGTTTGGTGGGTACTTGAAAAGAGTGAGTTGCCATGGTAACAGATTTCTTCAAGCTTCATTCTTCCAAGTTTCATTGGTCTCTGCAGCCGTGATATGACTGACCAAGATAGCTCGATTTACTGTTTAAACCGTGAGAAAGAAGTGTGCAAAATAAAACGCTACTGTTTCCTTGTTGTCAAAAATGTTTGGAGTGTATCAAAAATTTGGGCCAAAAATAATGAAAATTATTGTCACGGAAATTAACGCTCCACTTGCTTAATGGCGCGAAAATTAACGCTAAAAAAATAATGCGACTTAAATAAAGCGAATCTCCCAAATTCGCGTTAATTTCATGAAGCGTTTATTTTCTATAATAAGGCATTTTTCCGCGCTGACAAGAACACTTCTTGAAGTTTGAAAAGACATGGGATGGTGCCTCCTTTGATTGAAATAGTTAGCTGGAATTGTTCCTTTTAGGTGTTTAACGAAGTTGCCAGGGTTTTTACAGAAACTCATGGAAAAATAAATCTAAAGGAAATACATGATGCCATATCGACAACCTTTTAAACAATGAGACGATCAGAAACATATTATACAAAGTACTCGAAATCTAATTCACAGTCATGGAAAATACAAAAACATATAGACAAAGGAATATTTCATTAAGCTGGTGTTACAGTAAATTATTCAAACTTGCCACATTCTCCAAATTATTTAGCGCCTGGAAATGAACATACCACGCCACATTCATTGCTAAATAAAATGCATGAATACAAAGCTCAGCCGCAATTTTATCCGTGGCATGTTTGTTTAATAATCTTGAGAATGCGGCAAGTTTGAATAATTTACCGTAACAAGAAGCCACAAGAATGTTTTCAAAGCGCTCCAAAATGTAAGACGAGAAGAAGCTATTTCAACGAGTTTCACGGAGACTAGACACACGAAATTAGATGAAGCTGTTTGCATATATGCTGTATTTTCTCATCCTTTTACCCTGCTATGAGTTCACAAAAGAGCCCAGAAATCTTGACTGATTTGATATATTTTTTTTTATTTGCATTTAAAACATCTTAAAGCACATAACATTTACTTGTTGGAAATTAATTAATGTGCCTCTATATTCCAGAATGATTAAGTAAGAAGCCTGATTCTACATTTATTATGACCTTCTGCGAAAAAAAAAAAAAATCGATTTGGATAAAGCGCAATGTTTTATGAATTTTTAAAAATTTCAAAGTTATATTTTCTTGCGGTCGACCCCTGCCACTGATGAATAATGGCTCAAAAATGACATACATTCAGGAATTTGCATAAAGCCTGATGTTGTTTTCTAGATCATTAACGTTGAATTTTGAACTAAATGCAGCCTCTGACGAAAAATTTCCACTTGTTTACAAGCCGGATAAGTGACGATTCAAACCACGTGTTCCTGAACCTACGTCACAGCTCACTTCGAATGGTGGACCAAAATGGCGGCAAAATTTAACGTCTTATAATTGTCATGAGAAAAAAAATGCGTTCATTGGGTGAAATGTATAAAATCAGATGAGAAATACAAAAAAAAAAAAAAATGACGTCATGGGCACTTTAACAAAAGATTCCTGAATGTACACAAGCACATACAGCGTCTATGTTTGGCACAAGTACTCTGTAAATCATGCCAGTAATTACTACTAACCCCTGTCTGGCTATTATACAGGAATTCCCAGCTGGGCATGCGCAACAACCCCAATAACCTGCGATCAGGCGTTTTTTTTTCCTTGCAAAGACGAAGGCGTTTTTTTTTTCCTTGCAAAGACGAAAGAGGGAAAAAAAGAACGCCTGATACATTTCTTTAACCGGCCGCCAACCGCCCCCTGATTTCAATAAACTAAGGCGTGGTTGAGCTGTCATGGTATGAGCCAATAAGGATTCACCGGAAGTCCGAGCACTATTTGTAGTTTGGCGGCAAATTTCGGGACTCGGATTTCCACGAGGCGCGAAAAACGTCTGCAGAATAATTGTACATGTACAGTCTGCATATAAAATTTCGCCGTGTTTTCAAAAATGCGTTTCATAAAAGGCTGAAATGGCGCTCGCGATAAAACCGAACAAGTGTTGTTATTTCAATTCTGTAATGTTCATTTACCAGCTGGAGCTGCCATCCCTTTATTTACGCTAACAAAAAACAAAGAATTCACGGGCAAGAGCTGCTTCACTGCTGATAGCATCGTCTTGTCGGATTTGCTCAGGAGCGTTGGGCTGAACATCGATACAGATGCGAGTAAACAATCATCTTGCAAAAAGTGTGCACGAAAAGTTGTCAATTGTTCAAAACTTTTTCACGAACTGGAAAGTATTGTGAACGACAAGACCGCGAATCAAGCTGTTAAACGGCTACATGGAAATTCTACGAGCGGATCTACGCCAGATTCAAAGAAAGCAAAGGATATTCCTCAAGAACGACCCAAGAGTCGAGCGAGGAAATCGTTATTTGAGTTGAACGCTGCTTGGACTGAGCATGAAAGACTTGAAGATGTTGTAGCAAACATGATGTGTCTTCCGGTAACGGCCGGCCCCGGCGAATCGGTATCGCTTGTGAAGGTAGGTAGCCAGTTTTAAATGCTGTATTTTTTGTTCAATGTTTAGGTTATTAATTGGCTTATTTTAACCTCTCGAACAGTTCGAATATTTCTTACGGTACGGTAGTGTATTAACCAGCTGCCTTTTAGCATCCAGACGAGTCATTATCGATGCAAAATATTCAGCAAAGACAGATCAATTTATTTTGCCGGTCCTGTGTTACCTTGTCGAAAAATTCTCCTTGATCGCGATCGGTGAATGTGTCGATTTTATTTTTCAGATATGTATCGCCTATTCCAGTGGTCGCGTCGTAGAACATGAGTGCACGGGTGCAGAAGAACTTCTTGTCAGAATATATTGTAATATTGTAATATGTATTGGAGTGGGCTTATAACGCAGACGATAAACTTCCTCGTGGCGACGCTTTCACTTCGAAGGCATTCCAGCACCTTTGGAATTATCTGGAAGATCACACTTTTCCCAAAACCAGTTGGGAGGACGGCCAACACGTCTTCACGAAAACAAATTACGCGTCGAACACACTCGATTTGCTCTTCCTTCAGGGAACTGTACTTGAAATTAGTTATCGCTTTAGCTAACGCTGAAGAAAACTCATCTTCGCTGAACACACGCTTCGCCTCCGCCATTTTGTTTCTTACTGACCACGAGTGGACCGGAAGTCTCATTGAAGTATGACAGCCAATCAGAACACGTCGATTCATAGGTATTGTTTCTCGACCAATCAGACAAAAAACCAGAATCTGGTTTTTCTACATGACTTTCGACAAGCGAATGTATCATGCCCTCCTTCCCCCTTAGTAGTCGCAGGGGGGGAGGGCATGATTTCAGGTTACAACCCCAAAGGAAGCTAGGGTAATAATAAATGAGTGCTATTCAGAACTTTTGCAGAGGTGTGGCTGACCTATTGGTTAGTGGACAGGACTCTGGATTCGGGTCACTGAGTGTGTGTTAAATAATGCTGGGGGGGAGGGGGGGGGGGAGGGTAAACCCTGCAATGGATTGTTCTTTCAAACCCTCAAACCAATTTTTGTTTTCTTTGGGTAGCACTTCTCTATATGTTATTTTAACCCCCATTTCTTGAAACTCCCTTTTTCTCAAACCAAGTTCTGTTTGCCTTGGAAAGCACCTTTCTGTCTATTTAACCCCGATTTGCAAACCTCTGGATTTGTCGAGCCAATTTTCATTCCCCCTGACAGTTGAAGAAATTGGGATTCTACTGTAACAAAAAAGGTTTTCTTCAAACATGCTTAGTTCTTATATAATGTTGATGGATGTTGCAGGAATAACCCCTTCATCAGTCCCAATGTATGATCTTTGCAACTGATAAAGCAGTTATGCTAATTAGGCAAACAGTACTGCTCAGAGTCTTGTCTGTCTCCTCTCTCAAGGGGGTGGTAACTAACTTTTGAGCAGTACTGTATCTGAAGATAATCAATGAATTATGCAGTAACCAGTGTCAGTAAATCACAGGAAGCAATTACAATGTTTTGTTCACTATACAAAGTAACCAACTTTATTAAAATTTAGACTTTCATCACCCTTTCCCCCTGGGCCGAGTTGTTCGAAAGCCGATTAACACTAACCCAGGATTAAATGTTGATCGTGGGTTCAATTTCTCTTGTATAAAAGTGTTTTTATTGCTTATGGTTTGTGGAGATTGAGATTAGCCGACTTCAAAACTGGAGGACAGGAAATAAAAACAGAAAACCTCACTGAAAAGTTAAAAAACTGAAATCAAAATCCACGCTAATACTGGATTAGCTTAATCGTGCTTTGAACAACCCGGCCCTGGGCATTAGTGGTGTGATACTGGGACTATAGTGACAGCCCCCAAGGGACACTTGGTAGGGTACTCAAAGTTGCCACATACTTAGTGACTTGCCTAGTAAGCTTTAAACAAGTACTGGTGAAGCACTTTTTCCTTCCATGATCTACGAGGCCGAAACAAAATATCAAATAAAGAATTGCACACCTCTGGGTTTAACACACGCTCAATTATTTTCACTAACACTGCTAAATGAAACTCGCTGTTCTTTAGCCTATCATGCATTTCCTGTAAGAATTCCTCAACAACCATCTCGTTGTAGTCTCTTCTTTTTACCATCAAGGTTTCAAGCGTATTAAACAGTACAGGGTGAAGTTTTCCAACTCTGGCAAATGCCACGACAAGCATCACCAAATCATTTGTAGCAAAAGGTGTCAGATCTTCACGCTGAAACAACTGCTCCTCAACAACCTTGAATACTTCAGTGTTTAACGACTCGACGCTGGAATATGCAAATGCAAATGATGCCACCATCCAGGGCTGGAACTGATGGAGATCACGAGTTAAAATCTCATTACCCATTACTTTGTAGAACTGACCAGTGTCTGGGACACCATACTCGGCAAAAGACCAAACTATTGAGCACATTTCTTCTGAGGTAAACTCAGAGAGTTGCCTTGAGAATATCTCCTTGTCCAAAGCATGGAAGATTTCATCGACATTTGTATGTGCATGGTACTTTGCAAATGCCCAACTCAGCTCTGAGAGCTGTTTAGTGGAGAAACCGCCAAGTTTATAATACAGAATTCCTCTTTCAAGATCCTTATAAACCGTGGAATCTTTTACGCACAACTTTGCCATGCAGATAGCAATTGTGCATAATTGATTAGCATCAAACGCATTGAGATTTGCTCTAATATCCTGCACCAGCATCTGAAAAAGATTTTGCTGCATTTCCTGCACCAAAAACACGTCTCTCATTTGGACACTTTTGTTGAAATAATTCACGATGCATTCAAGAATTGTGAATTTATGCAGAGGGGTGAGTTCTCGCTTTCTTTTTACTTCAACCCAGTAGAAAATCACAAGTTTCTTGATAGATTCTATATTTTCTATTCGCTTAACGATTTTCTCTTCGTGCGACAGCAGTGGTTTCGGATTCACGAGGCCTTCCAGACGTTTCTTCCGTAAACTTTCCAACAGCTGTGCCGATTTCTCTCTGGATTTTTCCATCTTCTCGGCCATTTTGTTAACTTGACGAGCTGGAACCATTCCAGGTTTGTGGAAGAGAAAGTTTGCTCGATTGTTGGCAAGAAATATTTTCTGCAAGGAAGTCTCATTACCGTGTCGGTTTAAATTACTCCCAAGCACGTAAACAGGTCGGTAATTTGTGAACAGTGAGCTGATTCCCCGCATTAGTACCCAATTTCGCCATCTCAATAAGTTGCCTTGATATTTTCCGACGTCTCGTAGACTAAAAATCATTTTAAGCGCCCTTTTCTGCTAGTGTTCATGAATCAAACGTCCGCCATTTTCTCTTTTCATTAGGTTCCAGTCTACTCGGCCTTACTCTTCGGAAAGCTCCGGAAGAGCTCGGTTTTCTTCCGAGATTTTACCGATTTGGCCGACCGACCATGTCCAATTGGAGTCTGGGACAAAGAATTGCACCACAAGATGACAGCGGAAAATGCAAAAATTTGCTGAGCTTTGCCTTTGGCTCGCCGCACGCGACCGGCTTCATTGTATATAAATTCCCACTACAGTACAAACCATTCATAAGAACTGTACAGTTGGAGACGTACATGTACAATGCTGACCTTCAGTTGCCTTGAATAGGTAGGATTTGATCTTTCATGAATCCGTGTTACGTGTAATTAATGCCGGTGCTGTACTATTATGTAAGCTGTGTTCGACAGAATCGAGGTTCGATTTTGGGGTATACATGATGTACGCTGTTGGGACGCTTTGCACGTCTCACAACTATTCGTATTCAGCGATTGATTGCAATCATGTTTGTCAGGAAGTTTCTTTGCAAGTTGCAAAGGCGAAGCTGATCGATAACTTAATGCACTTGCGGTAAGCATGAGTGAGTGCTTTTAACTGATCTAGTGTTAGAAAGCTTAATTTTGTTTTTCGCTCCGGATGGACAGTGCTTTACTAATCTGAATCAAATGGTTGTTTTAACTATTGAACAGTGTACTAAAGCCACAAACCCCAACACACCAAAATGTTTATTTATGAACTGTGCGCGGCCACATGTGGGGAGCATCCAATATAGCAGGGGTCCCGTCCCTTGCTACTTGTGCCCCACATTACTGATATTTTTTTTTTCCTTTTGTTAGTGCTCTATGCCTGCTATCATTCTGTGCTGATGCTACTCTCTGGTCTATTTTTGTGCTTGTGGAAATTAATTACCTTGGCAGGGCCTAAGGGCCTGTTTACATGACGAGCTTAGGCCTTCAAAAAAAATTATGCAAATTAGCCTAGAGGAGATTGAATCTCCACTAATCAAGATCGGTAACATAAGAACATAGTTCGCACGTTGAACTGCCACAATGCACAGTGAGGTGTCAGATACATGTATGATATTTCCGGCTTCCCTAGAGAGAAAGAAAAAAAAGAAACAGATATAAGTTGGAGCACGATGTTAATTTTCCTCTATGAACAAATGATTAAAATGCAAAATATAAGGTGACTGCATAACAGGAGCGATTTTGAAAACAATTTGATTAAATTTAAATGCTAAAATGTTTTTAAATATCATTTTTTTTAAAAACTTTTAAAAAACAAGCAGACGACTTTCGGCGCTACTCAAGTCAAAAGGTATAAGGAATATATAAAATGTGAAACAATAAAAATATTTGTGTGTCATATGGGTATAAAATAAGAAACAATAGAAATGTGTAGTTCCAGAAAATATCCATACCCCCACCACGGAGAGAATTCCAGCTAAGACCCCCCATCTCTCCGGAATTTCCATTTTTGCGAAGGAAAATAAACCCCCCCTCCCCTCCGGAATTTCCAAAAGTTTCTTTCATACCCCCCTGTCCCTCTGGAAAAAGCAATTTAAAAAGAAATTGTGCAAATGTTCTAAACATTAGGCCGCCTTCCATTGTAAACATCGCTATAGTGTTCAACCGATCGATCGAACCATCTTAACAATACATACTGTTGAAGACAAAAAATACGTCAGTAATTTCTTCAAAAGTAAGCAGAAAAAATATCTGGTAGTCACTTGTAAGATTACCTTGATGTATAACAATCCATCCCCTTTCATTCCAATCCAAAAGAAAGCCGCTAAATGTATTAAAACATGGATTGAAAACTGTTGACAACATTCATCGTAAACATGATCACAAAATCGCAAACGCTCGCAGAGAAAGCCAAATTGACCCGGAAAATTGCAAACAAATAGCCAGAAATAACAAGAACAAGATATTCTTGGGTTTCTGAAATTGTTACACTATTTTCATCACCAATAAACAGAAAAATGTTCGCAAACAAGGACGACTTTCGATCGAATGCGAGAAACAAACAACTCTAGTCACCAGTGCATTTCGGTCAAGCCACGTGACAATTTTACTTGGACTGGTACAAGTAATGGCAGTCGCATTTGTGGAACAACATGGAGGATTTCTGCGAACTTGTTAGCTTTCACTGTGCTTTCAGGAAGAAGAAAACCTGTTTAAAATGTAAGATGGTCATGTATCGAAAACCTAGGCTGCTATTTTTTCTATTTAAAAGATTTTCAGAGTAGGTAAGAAACGATTTTGAAACAAATTTGCATGGCATCGAACTTGACCATCTGGTAACGTAAATTCACTAACAACCCCCCCTCCTCTCCAGAATTTCCTGGGCCTTTGACCCCCCCCCCCCCCCCCCTCCCCACCCCTCTGGAATTTCCAATTCCCTCTGTGGTGGGGGTATGGATATTTTCTGGAACCACACAATAACAAAAAAAATGGTGAATGAAAGAAATTCTAATAAAAGTACCAGAGTGTCAAGTGAATAGTGTGGCACAAATGAAGTCACTTTGGGTGTTGCAGGAAGGCTTGATGCCTTTAATGAAAAGGATCTCGTATATTCTTGTTATTCTGCCATCGGGCGACACCTTGAAACACACCATGGAAACAAAAGAGCAAACTTTAAGATCATGCAGTCACCTCTTAAAAGTGTTAAAGGAATGCAGAAGCAAGTTTGTTTGCATGAATATGAGATAATATTTACGTGCCAAACTATTCACTTGACACTTTGGTTCTTTTATTAGAATTTCCTTCTTTTTCTTTTTCATTTTTTTTTTGTTATTTTTATTGTTTCTTATTTTATACCCATAGGACACACAAATGATTATATTGTTTCACATTTTATATATTCAGTTTCTTGTTGTACTTTTATACCTTTCGACTTGATAATGGCGTAGAGTAGCGCCGTTCCATCTTCTGCTTGTTTTTTTAAAAGGCCTGCTAGCAGGTTTAGCATGATTTAATAATTTAGCTGCTTGCTTATTAACACTCTTAGGAGCAAAAGTGCAGCTCATCCTTAAAATAAAATTAATTAATATATTTTTAATTATTACGTTTTCAGACCACTGTGATAATTTACATGTAACGGTACAGTTTTATGATTGAAATGCAGGACTTGTAAGTCATGGAAGTTCATGTTCAAGACGGTCTGAACAGTTCTAGAGACATCTCTACGCATGATCAGTCAGATAATTTTAATGATGTTGGGTGGGCGTCATTTCCTGTGGTTAACGATGAAGAACATATAAGAAGGGTAAGATAAGCCATAAATTAACAATATAATGTTGGTTAAACCATGTGTACATAATAATTATGTCTTAACCAGAGTATAAATTAAAAGAGCAGAATTTTTTAATGATGTGATGTCAGATCATTCCCTTGCGCGCTTGAGCAGATCATTTTATACTGTCAGCTTGTTTGCAAGAAATTCAGCATTTAATTGCTCGGCATAAACAAACAGACTTGCGACAAGCTGAAGCATGCAGAACATTGTACAACTGAGTCAGGGTCTAACATGTAGAATTTTACCTTTGAAATGTCGTCTTTGGGGAGGTGCAGTAGCTGAATGGTTAAAGTGTTCTAGGAATCTGCATCGCCAGGGTCATTATGTTGTGTTCTTGGGCAAGACACTTTACTCTCATATTACCTCTCTCCACCCAGGCGTAGAAATGGGTACTGGCAAAATGAGCAGTCCAGTACCTCTTGTGAACCTCTAATTTCAGAGGCATTCTAAAACAATATTGCTCATTGTCTTCAGGGATAGGGGCATTGTTTGTGCCCTTTGTCCTATTGTTCTTATGGCCAATCATGTGAGATGTTCAATGAGGTGCTGGTCGACTCGGCAAAATACATGTAATGCTGGGGGTAAACTTGCGATGGACAGGCATCCCATCCTGGGGGTATCTTAAACTTCTATATTTATATGCACTTCATGCTACATGCTAAAATGGGATACATGTATGCTCATCAAGCAGTGTCGGGCCACTTGGCTCAACACAAACCATGTATATTGTGATCTTTGTTTACTAAGAGTTTTTAGTTTTCTTTTTTTAGTTACTAATGATGTACAATTTGCCTTATTTTAATGTAGAAGCAAAATCCTGAAAATAGAGCCAACTGTCTCTCAAGGCTTACATTTTGGTGGTTTAACTGGTGAGATTTATTTTTTTGTAAAATAAAATAGTAAATAAATCCATAACTATTAAATTGTAATTAAAATATTAATAAATAGATTATCAGCTTAAATGTATAATATAATGAATGACTGAATAAACAAATCATTGGTCAATGGAAGGTATGGAACAAAGGAATAACAAGTCGACCGACTGACTGACTGACCGACTGACCGACGGGCAGACCAACTGACTAACCAGGACCAACCACTGACCAACCAACCAAATTAATAAATGGCTGATTGCATGAGAATGATTTGAATTAATTAAATTAATATTATTACAGCATCAAGGTTCTTTGATACTGAATGCACTATGAATTGACCTGGTTTATGGGTAGAGTTTTAAAGGGTGCCAAGTTTCCAGCTTGCAAATGGACATATTTTATTATAATTATTATTAATAACAGGATAATTTACACTGGGTACAAAAGACCACTAGAAGACAAGGATCTATGGGCATTGAGAAGAAATAACCAAGCATCTTACATTGTGCCAAAACTGAGGCAGAAGTGGACTGAACAGCAGAGAAAATGCAGAGAATTGTAAGTTACTGTATAAATGTGTACCACTCTCTTTAGTGGATGATATGGGGAGGCTCTGCCTGAAAGGTAGTATGCAAAGAAAATCCTGTCTAGTAGCCTCAGGCTAATGGCTTTTCCTGTTGGACTAGTGGATTTTCTTGTCGGTCTGGCAGACTTTCCTGTTGGACTAGTCGGATTTTCCTGTTGGACTAGTGTTTTTTTCTTGTCGGGCAAGTGGATTTCCTGTTCGGCTAACTAGTAGATTTTCCTGTTGGTCTTGTGGATTTTCCTGTTGGGCTAGTGGATTTTCCTGTCGGGCTAGTGGATTTTCATGTCTGGCTAGTAGATTTTCCTGTCTGGCTAGTGGATTTTTTTGTTGGGCTAGTGATTTATTAATCACTTGAAGTGAGGCCATTGATCATTACAACTTCACGTCGATTTAAGTGTGACATTCAGAAATGGGTGAAACCGCTGGCATTTTTATCCCGAGAGCTCACTCAGTTTATTCCTTTGGGTAATGTCTTCGGCGGCCACGAAAGTCATGCCGACAAGTGTTCGGTCTAATTCATTTCATTTCACTTGCAGAAAGGTGTTATATTTTCAGGAAAAGCATTTAACCGATTTCAGTGAAGAAGGACAATAGCATAATTAAACGACCTCAAGCTGGATAGTTGAAGACATATCCTTTTGTTTACTGTTTTGTTCGCAAGTCCGTGAACGAACTTGTGAAAGTAGGCTGAAGATTTTGAGAACTTAAACATTTCGCCTCTTAACTTGAACGCCGATTTTAATTTTAGAAACCACAGTTTTTTGAGAGCTTCAAAACGAGATGTCAAACTACTTCTGATGACCACTGAAAGCCGAGATTCGTTTTTTTCGGCGAAAATGGCGGCAGATTTACATATTGTTGACAAAGAAGGTGCGTTGCATTCTACCAAAACAATGGGTCACAAGATGACATCTTTTTTCACTGGAATAAAGAAAGAACAGAGTAAAGGCTTGATAATAAACATATGTTGCAGCAAGTCTGTCATTTCCATGAGTAAAAGTCGGCCGTCTGCAAAACGGCCGGTAAAAAAAAAAAAAGATACACGCTCGTGAAATCCCGCCAGCTACGCAGGCTAGTCTGCAACCCGAGTAAAGATTTTGTTTCGGCGGAGCGCTACCGGTCTAAAAGCAAAACCGCAAGGTTTACAAATTAAAACCTGTTTATACCATCTTTGAAAAAGCTTGTTTTGAAGAATTAAAATCACTGTCTGACAAAAACTGCCCACGGCTTCTTTTGTAATTGTAAACGCTGTGCATTTTAAGCGGTGAAATTTTTCGATTTTGAAATTCACATGTAGAAAGACTTTGGCGACACATGCGATGCATTAAAATATTTTTAGCGTTTGACGCAACGGCAATTGAAACATTTTTTACAAGCGACAGATTTTCCAGGAGATATTGTACGATCTTTGAGCAATTTTATTACAGCCAGCTGATGTTTTGAATATTTCGATTGTCTTCACTATCGTGACAATACGGCGCTCACCGTTGTTATGTCGACCATGTAGGTCTGAGCAATGATTGGTTAGATGTTGAAGATTGGACCAATAGTGTTGAAGCTTTCGCCGTCACGCAGGGTCACAAAAGATGAAATGCAATCCGCGCGTGTAAAAACTCAGCTGAAGGATATATTGTGGGAGACACTATTTGATGTCATTTCCAGCGATATCGCTGCATTTGTGAAAAGATTCAATGTAGCCAGTGCTTCCATTTTTTTCTCGGAAATGATAACAACGGGATAGTTACGGTGTTTATTTTAGTTCTCGTTGCGAATGTTGCGGTCACGGCGCGGCCACGCTACTTTTATCTGAGACTTTCTCAAAGTTGTTCGCTTATCGTTTACGGCGCACGTGGCACGCAAAGTAAAATTGTCTTGCATGTTTTATGTCTTTCAAGGGTGACATTTCAGAATTTATCAAGCAGCAAATTACTCTTGTCCCATGGGTTTATTCCACTCTCCAAAACAAAAGACAGAAGTACGTCTCACCTACATCAAAGAGTTTGCGCTCGGCAGGCTCTTTGGAAACATGCCGCATTCTCGGCAAGCTACTCGCCGTGAATATGAAATGAGCTAGAACAATAGACTGAATATATGAATTCTTAACGACCGCAAAATTTGCAGTACACACTTAAATCGACGTGAAGTTGTCATGGATCATGAGAAAGGCCTTCAAGCTAGCACACAATGGCTCCAGCTATGGGCAACCTGGAAAATTAAACTGCATTTATTCTGTATTAAAAACGGAACCAGAAAATGTTCCTCCTTTATGCTGGACATATATAAAAGGGTAATTGTGAACTGCTCCCCTCCACTGACTGTTGGCCGACAGATTACAGACAGGTTACCCACAGGCTACAGTGCATTTCTAGATTCTGAACTTATTTTATCTAAAGTTTGTTTTTCTTTTCTTTTAAGAAATGCACCAAACGAAAGTTACAAATCAGAAGATGATTACAAAGAAACGGACAGTCTGCTGGATGATGAAGGTGCAGGAACCGACGAGCCTGCAAGAAATGCATCCTCACAGTCTAAGAAGAAAAAGAAACCTTCCCTCACTAAAACGCTTTGGAGCTTGTTTGGTATCAACTTTGCCATGGCTGTCATCTGCAAGCTCTTGCATGACATGTTGATTTTTATTCAACCTCAGCTCCTAAAGTAATTGTTATAATGTTTTTATTGTGTACAGTTCCAGAGAATATCTCTACCCCTCCCCAGAAGGGATTGGGAATTCAAGTAGTGTGGGGGAGGAGTCCATAGGGCAAATCCCTTCTGTTGGGGGTATGAATATTTTTCTGCAACTACACATTTTCCTTTTATCAATTTGTTGTTTATAAATAATTGTGAATAACCAATTCATTATTAATTACTTCTGTATTAAAAAAAAGGAACCAGAAAATGTCCCTCTATAAATGCATGTTGCCTTATCCATCTGCGCACAAGGAGAGTAATAAAGGAAGAGAGGGTGGAGAGAGCTGCTTACCCAAATTGGGACTGGGTGGGGAAGGCGAGGCTGCATGATGCATGCAAGCTCCTCAATTAACGTTTTCATCATGCAGCCATCACATTTTAGAATACATGTATGTATACATAAATTAAAGTAAATTCTCAGAGGCACAAAATTAGCCAATAGGCTTTCTTTATGTTGTGTGACAGCTACGCTGTACATGTATTGATGCCCCTCACAGGTGTTCCATGTATGGTTCACCTAGCACTAAAGCATGCATGGTCCTTGCTACAATTTAGTTCTTAAATATTTACTGTCATGTACATCATAAACATATCAGGCAGAAAAAAATGTGAAATACATTGAAACTTGCAAGTATTAATCCTACACTATCCAGATTTTCCCGTCGAACTTCAAAACTCAGCAACATACTGTACCTCTCTGCTAGCTATAAACTAAGGTGCTCTTAAACATGTGCATGTCAAGTGCCCTAATGAATAAATTAATACATTCCATTATTTTTGTTGCTTTTGAATTAGGTTGATTGTTGGCTACACCGAAGATAAAGATGATATGTTTGGTGAATGGAAGGAATGGAAAGGCTATGCCTATGCTGGCTCAATGTTTGTGACAGCCATCATACAATCTCTTGCTCTACATCAGTATTTTCACGTCATGACTACCATTGGCATGAGAATGCGCACAGGCATTATTGGTTTAGTTTATGAAAAGGTAACAGTCGACTAATGCAGAGCAAGACTTGCAATACAAAGAATGCCCTTGATCAGTCTCTGTCTTCATAGTATTGATTTACCGAAGCCTAAAAGCAGAGCTCCACAGAACACATTTTTTGCTGGTTCTTAACAATATTTATAAAAATACTCTCATTGATAATACTAAATACTGTCATTGAAGTTATTACACAACTACTCAAGAAAGAATCTATTACTCTAGCCTTAATAAACCATCAACTCCAATAAAAAAAATCCCACCAGCAAAATCCTCTTAATACATTCTCTATTTTCCAATTGCCCATAATACACTTTGTTTGCCCCAAACATTTTGCATCAACTATTGTTTTCAAATTCTCTTGGGAGGACTGCATATTCCCAAAACAATAGTTTATGCAAAATTTGGGGGGCAAACAAAGTGCATTATGGGCAATTGGAAAATAAAGAATGTACCTAGACAGAAAAAAATATAGGACTTGAGCCTGCGATCCCATGTGGCTCAATATCTGGTCAGTGGTCAACTTAAAACTTGAAAAGCATGTGAGCTTGATGAGTTCTACCCCTGAGCACACAATATGGTTGTGATACTTTTCAGCAGATACAGTAGTTTGACAGCTGTCAACTGACCATGACATGGATGTCGATGATGTCATAAAGGCACCAGGCTATATTCTGGAGTATGGCCCCCATGTTGCATGATGTAGGATCTACATATAATACATGCATATGCAAACCATGAACTATAACTATCTTGGTAAGCACCTGACAGAGTGCTGGGTTTGAGATGGGGGTGGGGGATTTGCAAGGACTGGTATCCCATCCAGGCAGAGAAACATGCTCCTTAATCACCTCATGCTATGGAAACTGGGCTGGCCAGTTTGGCCCATCATCTAGACATGCAACATTTTTATTTCTTTTTTTTTTTTTTACTGATCTTTAGAGCTTTATTTTTTTTAAGAACTGTTTTATTTTTGTTTTGAAGGCTTTGCTGTTGAACAGCAAGTCCAAGGGGAAGACAACAGCTGGCGAGCTGGTGAACCTGATGTCAGTGGATGCACAACGCCTCATGGAGCTTACAACTTACATCAACGCATTGTGGTCAAGTCCACTTCAAATTGCTGGCTCTCTGTACTTCCTCTATAACACCTTAGGACTGTCTATTCTGGCTGGGTTAGGAGTCATGGTGCTTATCATTCCATTTAACATGTTTCTTGGAAGTAAAATGGGTAATCTTCAGGTAAGGTAACAGTCAGCTTTTTAATAATAATTATTTTTAGTTTGAACTTTTAAGCTCAATGTAATATGCATTTCCAGGGATGTAAGTGAATGTGTGTCATGAATCAAGTTAGAGGTTGTTCAAGATCAGTCATTGAAATGAAGAGAAGAACTATATTTATAAAACTATATCATTCCAACCCTCCAAGTTTATTTTTTTTCCTTAGTGGCCATTTGGCCACCGACTGCTCTAGTTTGGTTGCCAGTGAAAAATTTTAGTCGCTAAATTAAGCTTGCGCTTTCAATCCTTCTTTTCAACTTTTGTCGCCAGGCTGGCGACTTCGGTTCCAATTTAGTCGCCAGCTCCAAAATAATTATTAGTCACCATGACGGCGAAATTGGTCTTAACTTGGAGGGTTGCATTCTATATATTGTTTATCAATATCCAGCTATCTTAATCTTGTGCTTATAGACAATGGTCGATAACCCATGTACATAATTTATCAGGGTTGCACAACTGAATTATAACCACTGAGTGCAATTATTTGATTTTAATTATTGAAAGCAAAGGAACTAAGATCGCTGTCGCCAAATGTTCACAAAAAAAAAACATGAAAAGAAAAGAAAGAAAAAAGTACTGTGTTACAGAGTTTGAGCTGAAAGCGAAATAAATGTCGGGTGGTCTATGAATCAGTATCATGTTGCAAACTATAACAAAAGCACGGCGTTACAGTTTTAAAGGGTGTTTTAACGTCTTACTGCCCCAAAAAAGTGGAAATGAAGGGAAACAAATAATGACCAGTAATCATAATTGGTTCATGAGCGCCATTGCATTGTGCACTATCCTTTGAGTCTCTGAGTTTGGTATAGGGGGTGCTCAGTAATTGGAATAGAGGCACGTCATTAACAAAAAACATGTAATAAAAGAGGAGGCACATTATGTTAAAAGAGGGCTCTTACTATAAAGACGGTACTTATTGGAAGAAGGGGACCATATTGAATCATACATGTAGGTAGTAATTGATGATTTCTCTGTTGTTTTCTGTAGCAAAATCTGCTGGATTGTAAAGTTTATTTTACAATGCATGTATTAATAGTGTCTCTTAAAAAATATAGGTAAAGCAAATGAGTGAAAAAGATGAAAGGCTCAAAGTCATGAATGAAGTTCTTGGTGGAATGAAGGTTTGTGAAGCAGATGCAATTACACTTGAAGTTTCTGGCTATTTACATTTATTTTAAATTACTGCAAAAGAATAGCATTAGAAAGAGTAGAAGCGAAATGAAACATGCATGTACATGCATGTATGTTACCTTGGACCATCAGTATTGAAGGGAGTCAGAAAACTGTTTGGCCCAATGCCACCCGTCAAGTTGCTTAACACCTCAAAAACCTTGTACTGTAGACCTAAAGACATTTGTTGACTGAGTGAAGGGACCAAATTATTAGGGAGAAAAACCAAACGTTAGTCTGAAGATCACGCATGGTGTAAAACAATACATGTACACCTGTATCTCCCACCTACAGTAGCCCTTCATAGCTCAGTACCTATCGCAGCCATAAAATAATTTGCTCATTGAGTTACAATATAGTGGCTTTTTCTAGAACATTGCTATCAACCATTGCATCCTTGCACACATCAGCCTGTTTTCTATCAACCTGTGTCAGCAGGGCCTTTGAAATGGTCTTGATTTATAACTTTTGTATAATCCAGAATAATCAATCAATTGGCATACTGGTTGATCAATCAGTCAATTAATTGTATGATGTACTCTAATATTGATTTCAGGTTCTCAAGCTTTATGCATGGGAAGAGTCTTTCATGAAAGAGATCAAGAGAATACGTAATAAAGAACTGAAGTATTCAAGGAATTCTGATCTCTGGGCTTCAGGGTTTATGTTCACCTTTGGATGTGCGCCAACACTAGTAAGCCATTGATTAAAGTACAAATCTAGTCCTGGGGGATTAAAGTTCAAATCAAAAGACGTTTCGAACAGTGTACAGAAACCATTCCTTCTCTATTCTTAAAATTAGTGCAGCCACCACAAGATTGTCATGTTTTGTCATAGCAGGCCTTTGATACTAGCTAGATAATATCATCTCTCTATGTGCATTGTTGAGGTTGGATGCTAGATATATTATCTCTTTGCGTGTCTTCCACGAGGGCCTATAATGCACGCATTGCAGACCATTGATGCTCCATCAAATCTAACTCTATATCGATGCACATATGCACACTTACAATGCTAGTAAATATCTATATCTCTGCACACGTTGTGGGCCTATGAACGAAATAACGACACTACCACAAAGATGTTTAAGTACGACTACTAACAGTGCACAGTTGTACACTGAATTGAACAACGAGTTATGGAAGGAAAAGTAGAAAATTTGCAGAGCAAATGAAGTTATAACTGCTGTGCATCTGGTGGGAAAAGCGTACTGATTGAAATTGATCTGACCTTGATGAGAAAACAACAAACAAAAACGGTGTAGGACGAAATTAGCAGACGAACTTTTGCAGTCACTTTCGAACTGCAATATAATCAAACTGCAAAATGCTACGAAATACGCATGTAGCAGTTTTGACACCCTAGGGACATCAAAGATAACAATGTGTCAGCATATATTTCAATTTTTTTTTCCTGCAGGTGGCCGTCACAACATTTGCAATTTATGTCTTTACTGGGAACGTGCTAACAGCCAGTAAGGCATTTGTTTCATTGTCGCTTTTCAATGTGATGCGTTTTCCTCTTGTTATGCTTCCTGATGTGATCGTTGCTTGCATCCAGGTGGGTAATTATGGTATTCTTTAACTGTGTTCCATTTCTAGTCAAACCTCTGGTGTGTGACCATTTCAATCCTGTCGCGAACACATCATGAAAAAAAAAAAGAAAAAAAAAACATTGTCTTAGTGGGTATCAAACTTTGCATGATTCCATCATGTCATCAGACATTTGAAGTTTGGCATCCAAGTGCCGTTTTATCGAACTGTCAAATGTTGGTAATAAGTAAGTACGGACAAAAGCTCAAACAAGTAGCTTCTTTGTTAAGGGAACTCCGGGTGTGTCGATATGTCATCAAACATTTGAAGTTTGGCAGACTTTAGCGTCCAAAATACAACACGGTCGGTGCTGTTTTATCGAATTGTTAAATGTTTGCAATAAGTAAGTACGGACAAAAGCTCAAACAAGTAGTTTCTTTAGGGAACTCCAGGTTTGAATTTTCGCCCGTATTCATTGACAACTCAGTAAAAAAAATACCATAACTGTGTTGTAAAAACTTCAAATTTTTGATGACAAGACTCGCATGCAACGTTTGATACCCACTCAGATTTTTGTTTTTTTCGTGACATGTTCACGCTCAGATGCAACCGATGGTAAAAGCTACTGATTGAGGTCTCTTTGGAGTGGTATTTTGAAAAATCATGAACCCTAGTGGTCACTAAATTAAAATTATTGCCAGAGGAAAATGTGGAAAGAGGTGTTTGTTAATTACAAATGCGTGGCTTCCGTTTTTGTCATACAGACAGACTTCTGACTGCATTTATTTTGTGGCATTGTTTGCCACAGTTCACTAGAGTGGTTTTACTTAACCCACGAAATAGTTAAATATAATCACTCTATCCTTCAGATCGTAACAAGTTTTGTCTGTATTTGTTTTTATAAAGGCTAGGGTATCTGTCAAAAGATTGCAAGAGTTTCTAGACTTGGAGGAACTGGACCTCAGTAGTGTTCAAAGGACAACATGTAAGACACAAATTGTACACGAATGGAAATCTTAAGCAACAGTCCGTCAGCAGTGTTCTCTTCGAGAACCTCGCCCACGCTAATGTTCTCGTTTTTGCCAGACCTATTATTATATACGTAGCAGAGATATTAATATTTTTGGCAGAAACTAAAAAAAAAAAGCTTGAAAATAACGCTTTAGCACCGATATGTTTTTTTGTTTTCTTTTTCAGTGTCCTCTTCTGCCGTATCAATAGATAATGGTACGTTTACCTGGAGCAGCAAAGATGCGCCTGTATTAAAAGAGTAAGCAGTTACTTGTTCTTTTACTCTCACAGTGCCTACCTACTTTTTGAGCGATCTTTTGCCGAAAGTTCGCGAGAACAAAGAACGAAATTCGTGAATTTAGTTTGCATTACTTTGGTACGATACCTAGATAATCAAGCTTGGTTTCTTTGTACCAGAAAATCCTAACCTCATTCCAAATTAGTGCAAGTTCCTTCCAGTCTGTGAGCGCAGTTGATTAGAGGCTTTGGGTTTTGTTTTTTTTAGGATTTCACTGAGGATTCCAACTGGTTCACTGGTCGCAGTTGTTGGTCAGGTTGGATGTGGAAAATCAACGCTGCTTTCAGCTCTTCTTGGTGAAACAGAGAAGTTGAATGGGAACGTTTCCATAGAGGTTGGAACGTGTTGTAATCCTGTTTCTTACCCAATATAATACAAATGTGATATTGTACGAAAGTGAGATCATCAGTGATAAGTCACTAGTTAACGTATAAGCTGCTGCCATCAGTGTCACAGGGTTGGAAACTAAAATTTTGGAGCGCTCGCCATTTGGGCGAGTGACCTTCAAGCTGCACTCGCCCAGATAACTTTTCACTCGCCTGGTCTCCTAGCTCCACACAAACACAGAAAACATTTAGCTCCTCCCTCCCCCCCCCCCCCCCCCCCCTCGCTCGTCCACCCATAACATAACATATCCAACTTCAATTTTTAATCACGTTTGTCACTGTTCCTTAGTTTACACTAGTTTGAGCAGTTTACCAAGTTTCCACTGAGTTTCTCAGTTCATCTTCACGGTCTCGTCGTCATTTAACGATTACCAAGCGAAGCTTTTTTTGTATGTTTGCGAACCATTAGCTGTGGACAGTGTAGATTATTTCAAAGTGGAAAGTGGAAAGTTATGATTATTTTGAATAATGTATTCTGGAGCTGAAAATCGTACTCGCCAAACGAGTGATCGGTGATTTGTACTCGCCCGACAGTTTTGATACTCGCCTGGGCGAGCGCTTATGTCCAACCCTGAGTGTCAACGATCTACCTTTTTTATTTGGTTGACTCACTAATGTTACAGCAACTTGTTGTCAATTTTTGTTTTGTACATTCAAAACTCTCCAGCACTTCTTCTCGAATTTCGTTGAGTTTGTTGTGTTACAAGTTGGCTTGTGTAAAAAAATGGTCATTGAAGCATTTTTGATTAAAAAGTGTTTGGTGTAATATCACTTTTAAACATGAAAAGTGTAAATCGTCTTATCAAATACTGCTTGTTACAGGGTTCTCTAGCATATGTTGCCCAGCAGGCCTGGATACAGAACGCCACCGTGCGAGATAACATCCTGTTTAGCAGAGCGTTCGATTCCGCACGTTATGAGCACGTGATTGACTCGTGTGCTCTGAGAACAGATCTGGACATCCTTCCTGCTGGTGACTCGACAGAAATCGGAGAAAGAGTATGAAACCTTGACATTATTTTCTATCTAAATATTGCTGTGAGACAACAAAAGACCAAAATTTGATATAAATTTCTGATGATGTTCTATGTCTACTAAAAACCTACTTTTCTTGGAAGAAAGAACTTTCCACAGAGTATGTGCTAATACCAAGTTTTCTCGCTTCTTAAAACAATTATAATGCTGTAGGTAGTTTATTTCCAACTTTTATTTATTAATTGAGATAGTAACTGTTTGGTTTGGTCTTGGCTAAGGGCAAAGTAATTTCGTTTTATATTGAATCGTTATGTAAGCTGTCAATCCAAACCAAGCCATTGGAATATGGAAATACATTGTTCAACTGTAAGCTGACTGATTAAGAGTTTTTCTCTCATTATGTTTTGATCAATGCATTAATTGTAGGGTATAAACCTTAGTGGTGGGCAGAAACAGCGAGTGAGCTTAGCTCGTGCTGTGTATTACAATGCTGATGTCTACTTGTTGGACGATCCGCTGAGTGCTGTGGATTCACATGTGGGAAAACACATCTTTGATAACGTTATTGGTCCCAGAGGAATGCTACAAAACAAGGTTTGTATTAGACTGTTCACAGCCTCTCTATTTTTGAACGCAAAAAGTCAGCACGGGGGATGGGGGTTGGTGCATATACGTAAGGGTAGCGTTACGAACGTGTACTTGGCTCAAATAAACTAAGAAGAACGAAGTTTTAGCGCCATGCAGCTACGATTTTAATGAACTACATACTGACAGTGTAGATACGTTTGAAACGGCGACGATCAATAACATGATATGCAGCTATTTCGAGAAAGGGTGTCGGAAAAAGCACACGCGACAAGACCGAAAGGTCGTCTGGGTATTCACTGGAATTTTTCATATTGGCTAGAGGAAAGGTACAAGTTTGTATTTTTGCACGTGGGGAACTTGTTTTTTCTCTAAGAAGGCCTATACCTGTAACCGTTACTTTTACTGTCGCATGTCTTTGAGTCTGCGGTTCACGTGTCCCAATGTGCATATGATTTCAGGCGGTACTGTAGCTAAACGTACCTTGTTTCCACGTGTAAATTCGCGTTTATTTTGTAGTTATATCTCATTAGTATTCAACACGAGCAGTAGCTCAATACTTCAACCCATACTACCTTTCGGTCTTGTCCTGTGCACTTGTGTGGTTTTCTTCCGACAACGTTTCTCGAAATAGCTGTGTGCAATACAATATTTGGCGCATAGAGATCTACAACTACGTTAAGTAATGCCGGTGGGAGCACACGGATCAACCTCGGCCTGTTAAGGCCATTAGGTTTGCGGCTCTGCAGTCTAAATACATAATGTATATGAAAGAGAGTATTTTTTGCAGATCCTGTACTTTAACACCGATTACTGAACATACAGTGAAATAAATTGGCTAAATGAGCATTCAGTTGTCTGCTGTTCGTAATCTCTTGCATTTCTGTTTCCTTCTAGACTCGTTTGCTTGTAACTCATGGCATTCATTTTCTACCCCAAATGGATCAAATTATTGTGCTCAAAGATGGAAGAATTTCCGAGGTTTGTTCTACGTTATAGTTTGTAGTACGTGTACAAGGGCGTGGAGTTTTTCGCTTGTTAAACTTCATATAGAAGATGATATTTGCGCGCGAAAAGAAGTTCTTGGTTATCTTTATAAAGTTAATTATCATATAATATTTATAACACAAAAGTGCCATTTCATTCGAAATGGTTTTTTCTTCTCCTAGGTTTACTCACAGAACCCTAATTATTCCTTATATGTAAAATTTAAATTTCTCTGTAATGGCTTACTCAACTGTACCAGCTAAAAATTTACGCGAACTGTCTTTAACGTGTGAAATTCAGACACCTTGCAGACCCCTAATAACATGATAGAACTCACACTTAAATAAAAGGCACTAGAGTATCGATCTTTCTATCATCGCCATTCAACCCTTTATGGAACACTAATCTATTAATCTACATACCAGCCTCAATTTTATGCTCCATGTGTTTTCAGTTATATTGTCATGCCTTGTTCTCTCCAGTGTGGAACTTACGCAGAGTTGTTAGCGAACTCAGGAGCCTTTGCTGAATTTCTGCAAACATATGCATCAGAAAACCATTCATCAAACTCAACAGGTAACGCTTACTGTCAGTCAAGTTAGATAATGGACAATCCATTCAAATCATCTGCATAACATTAGACGTATTAGGAAGTTTCTTACGGTTGTGTCTACCAAGGTGCTAGTGCATGCCTTCATAATGGGACGCATTGATTACTGTAACAGTCTTCTCCACGGTTTACCGACCACTCATATTAATAAGCTACAACGTGTGCAAAACGCAGCTGCTAGGCTAATTTGCTCGACCCCGCGTTTTAGTCACATTACTCCTGTATTATATTCTTTACATTGGTTACCTGTCAGATTTAGAATTGTTTTTAAGATTTTAACAATTACTTTTAAGGCCATACTTGGCCAAGCACCGGACTATATTTGTAATCTTATTCGTGTTAAAAATCCCTCCCTGTATGGTCTTCGGTCTAATTCTCAAGTTTTATTAGTTCCACCATCCACGAAAACGAAGAAGACGCTTGGTGACAGGGCATTAACTGCTGCTGCACCATCACTCTGGAACAAATTACCGTGTACTTGTAATAAGAGAGGAGGTCAATTTTAACAATTTTAAGCCCAAACTGAGGACATTTTTATTTAGAAAAGCGTTTGAATAGCTCTTGATGTTTTATATACATTCTTACTAGACCCATTGTTTTTAATATTTTAATTTTTAAGCTTTTTACCTTAGCCCAATGTATATAGTTATTGTAAATAATTACTTTTAAATTAATCTTACTATTTATAGCATATCTTTTAATTTATCTTACTCATATGGTTTGTTAGGCGCATTTGATCATATTTACATGCTAATTTGCGCCTTAGAAATATTAAATATTATTATTATTATTATTATTATTATTATTAATGTACAACACGCAATATCAAGCTAAATAGACTTGTAATACCATCAACTCTCTCTAAGCGGACACCTTCTCTAAGGTGATGCATGGCTGCCTGCCTGGCTGTCGGGTATTAATCGGGCTGACAGTTCCCTTTTTAATTCCACCGCGGAGACAGAAAGGACGGAGACAGGACGCGAGAGAGTGGCGAAAATCAGTTTACCAGATTTATAACTTGCGATATTTAGATAAAATGTGTATGTCATTTTTGACTGTAATCCTTAAAAGAACTAGTCCTGAACTAACCGACAAAAAAATAGAACAACTTGTTTATGACTTTATATGATCCTTATCATCACCTTCATTGTTAATTGTCTTTGTAGAAGAGTCTTCACAGTCGTCTACACAAGATAAATCCAAATCAAGCACCTCTGCTGATGCTGAAGAAGTTCCAAAAGAGGATGCAAAGGATGATAAAACGGAAGACGAGGGTGAAACGGGAAAGATGATTGAAGAGGAGCGCTCAGAGACTGGAAGGGTGAGAAGAGTAAAATAAGTTTGATTTATTTATTTATGTACAGTTAAACCTCTTCCATAGGACAAAAAGAAAAGAGTGTCACCTCACGAGAGGCATGAGTGTATAAAGAATGTCATCTTGGTAAGGTAAAGTCTGCACACGAGCCAAGTGACCCATCAGGCCGGAGCTTATCCCGGTTTCCGTGAAGTGTCTTGCCCAAGAACACAACGCAGTGCCCTGGCCAGGACTCGAACCCGGAACGCCAGATCGGGAGTCCAGTGCACTAACCATTAGGCCACCGCTCGGCTCACCAGAGGTTAAAAATCTAGTGTTTGTATGTGGCTGGGACTTAAGTGTCCGCCTACGAGAGTCTCCGTCAACCGTCTACAGACTTTTTCCGTTAACAAAGGCTCGTAAGAGAACATCTTTCTAGAGTAGACATTCATTGGCTGTCAATGACTGTGGTAGCTTCCCTAAGAATACTCTGAAATTTGGGCTCAGTGAACGATACGAATTCCGTCGTCAGTGTACTTTCATTTGTGCATGACCTTTTCCGCGCTTGGTGCAGCTGCAAAGTTCATTGATTTTTGTTTCATGGGAGCTTTTTTTGTAAGCCACATATGCTTCTCGTGATGTTTTAAGTGTAAAATTATGTAATTTCAAGTAAGGTATCGGTTAGTCTTTTTTTTTGTCTCCGCCTTTGCAAGGAAAAGTTTCACCTTTCAAAGTAACACGACTGATCTAAATTGATTGATTTTTTCAGGTCAAATTCTCAGTATTTATTTCTTACCTCAAGTCCGTTGGTCCTTGTGCAACAATCTTAACTGTACTCTTCCTAATCCTAATGGAATCCTGCACAGTTGGCATAGGAGTGTGGCTCGCCTACTGGAGCTCGGCAAATGTCACTACAGACAAACAAAGAGACATGTATATCGGAATTTACGGTGGCATCGGGCTTGGCCAGGGGTTGTTTACCTTCCTTGTCTCCATTTCAATCACGTTTGGATCCATGATTGCCTCTCGAAGGCTACATCATCGACTCTTAGTCAACATAATGCATTCGCCAATGAGCTTCTTTGATACTACACCGCTGGGGAGAATTGTAAACAGGTTCTCGAAGGACCTGTATACTATTGATGACACGATACCGCGTGCCATGACGGATTTCCTCTGGTGCGTCTTGGATGTCATCGGAATGATTGTCGCTATTAGTTACGCCACTCCACTGTTTTTGGCGGTGCTGCCTCTTCTTGGAGCCTTCTACCTTTATATACAGGTGAGTGAGTCACAGCTAGAAATGCAGGTCTTTCTCTTTCATTTTCTTTTTCTCTTGTGGAGCCTGTAACTTCTCAGAGGTGGCACACGTCAGGAGTTAAAAGATGTTTCCTATGTCGGGGAAAAGTCAGGAATTTAGTAAACGCTTTAAGGAAGTTCTACATCTCTTGTCAAAGTCAGGAAAAAATCAGGGAATTTAGTTTGGGTTTGCTGAATGACGTGAAAATAAGTGTTACTGGTAACGATTATCTTATGGTCGGCTTTTTTTCTGCAAAAGAAGTTAAAGCCAATTTAAAATTTCAATTGGCCACTTTTCATTCAGCGATTTATATTTTGGTTAGTGAAAATTGTTCTCCACGATCAGTTTGGAAATTTTTACACTTTGGGGGTATTTTTAAAGGGTGGGAACCATGTGGGAGTGCTTTTTCATGGTTTTATCGGCATGTCTCAGCTCTTACGTGAACTGAGAACCGTGAATAGAAGGCCCTCTTCACGACAATGTTCCTCGTTCCGTAAAGACGCGTGAACTGGCAGAAAACGCGTCAAGACTCTGCAGCTCTGTAAAGGATATTGCTTATGCGTAGAAGGACGTAGATAAAGATGGATGTAACTCACCACCTTCTATTTAGAGAAGTACATTCAAAGACGTGAATTCAACAGTCGCGTGCCCAATTAGTCAAAAGTCGTCAAAACTAAATTTCACCACTGAGTCCGATTATTTTCGGACAATTACGGTATGTCGTTGTAATTGCTCATGCTTCGTGGCTCCACTTTCACGAAAGCTGAGTGGATAAAATCAGTATTAGCAAAGACATGCTAGTTACTTATAGTGCGTTCTCTATATTTCCACAGAGAGTTTACGTGGCAACGTCCCGGCAGTTGAAAAGAATCGAGTCAGTGAGCCGATCACCAATCTATAGTCATTACCTAGAAACCATCAACGGTGCCAGCACCATCCGGGCATACTCACAGCAGCAGCGCTTTATCCGGGATAATTTCTACAAAACGGATGAAAATCAAGTGGCTTACTATTCGACTGTGTCGTCCAATAGGTAAGGAAAAGTGCTGTTTGTGCAAGAGCTCTTGGTCGGGCAACCATCGATTATGTCACAATATAATATGTCATTTTTGTAACATTCAAATCCAAGGGGAGCTCATAATGGTATATCAAAGTAACATAATTATTAAAAGTAAACGAAATCAATCCATCAATCAATCAATCAATCAATCAATCAATCAATCAATCAATCAATCAATCAGTCAGTCAGTCAGTCAGTCAGTCAGTCAGTCAGTCAGGTAGTCATTTATTTGTAGAATGAAATAAATTGAATGATGCATGAGGTCCATGAGTTAGGAACAAATTAGTTATAGCAAATTTTAGCAAATTAGTTATAAAATTCTTTTTAGTATCATTCTTTTTACAGTCAAGCGCCTCGAACCGTAGCCACCCGACTAGGTTTTTGACATCTTTTTGACAAGTTTTTGATTAGTTTGATGGCTTCCGGTTGCACAACGGTTCATTCGAACGATCTATGAAACGTTCAGTTTCAACCGGTTTTACAAACTTAGAAGACTTGAAATTGAAAGTTAGGTCTTACAAAAATCTCTAAATGCATTTCTTGTACGAAAAACCATACAGAAAAACAACAACAACAACGGTATGCGCGCGCAGTCTTCGTGCACACAATCAAATGATTTATAAAACGCAATTGTAACCTTGAATCCATACTCTTGAATCAGTAAGACACTACTTCTCTGAAACCTCTATTTTCATTCGCCCGCTGTAAACACTACCTCTATTGTTATTCAGGGATAGGGGCATTGTTATAGCCTGTTATGTATTGTTTTAGGAACCAATGAAATAACTCGTTCCGAGAGGTAGTGGGCGACCCTCTTGAATACGCGCTAAACTTTTACATATTCACCATTGATCATAAAGTAAGATCCATTGCTTTTTTTTGTTTGTTTGTTTGTTTTTGTTTTTAGGTGGCTTGCAATTCGCCTTGAATTCCTCGGCAACTGCCTGATATTCTTTGCTGGAATGTTCGCTGTAATAAGCAGAGACAAAATCATGAGCGGATTGGTCGGCATGTCATTAACATATTCATTAGAGGTGAGTACATAGGAGAGCCACCACCAGCAACGTCCTTAGACAAGGATTTTGAGCATTTGAGAACTCGGCATTAGGTGTAAAATGCAGCAAGCTACAATTAGCAGGCGTATTTTTTGACGTCCAAGTAGTGAATATTCCGATCGAGGTTTATCTGTTCCTCAAAGAACGCAGTTTTCTTTGAGGTTCGCTCTCGGAAACCTGTTCGCTTCTCGGAACAGATTGATACTGTCCGCAGACTTGTAAATATCAGTCAGCAAGGCTGTGCTCTAAGAAAAATTGCAAGGAGCCCTAAGGCTCCAAACTATGAGAACCAGGGTGCCCAACATAAAGCTTAATATGAAAGAAATAAGATTATGTGGTCGCCCAAAGGCAAAAGTTAGTCGCCTGAGGCACCCGGGCACCCTTAAAGCACAGCCCTGCAGTGCAATTGAATTTGAATCTGCTTTGGCTACAAATTAAGGATTTTGTACTCTTTTCCTTTACTAATATATTTCCCGTGAATTCCCGCATTATAGTGACAGTGAGATAGTCACGTTTGTTTGCGTTTTACAGATTACAGACACGCTAAACTGGTTGGTTCGTATGACAAGTGAATTAGAGACTCACCTTGTTTCAGTTGAAAGAGTGAAAGAATATTCAGAAACAGCTACTGAGGTAAAGGACGCGGCTATAGTTGTTTTGACACCAATCAAATTACAAGCAATCAGCTAAACCTTAAACCGCTGCATCGACAGCATAACATGCTATAAAATGACATTGCATGACATGACACAACGTGGCGTTGCATTACATGACATGGCATGGCATGTCATGACGTGACACATGACAAAAGGTTAAACGTCGAGCCAAGTGGGCCATACTTGCTGGAGCTAATTCCGGTTTCCGTAGCATGAAGTGACTAGGAGTATTTGTACTCCCCCCTGGGTGTGATGCTAGTCTACCACAGGGTTACCCCAGCTGAAAATTTGCTGGTACCCATTTAAACACCTGGGTGGAGAGAGACACTGAGAGTAAAGCGCCATGCCCAAGAACACCACGCAATTGGACCGTTCGATCTGGAGTCCGGCGCACTAGCTATTAGGCCAGAGCGCCTCCCACATGACATGACATAACTTCCATCAATTGTAATTACTACAATTTAGAGTAACACAACAAAAGAGTTAACATACTATTAGGTAAGGTGCAGAATGTTTATTTAAAGATGTATCGTAAACAATGGACTATTACACAGGTTTGTGGTTTGGAATCCCTGAGCTAAGTTTGCTTTTTCTATGGGAGGCGCGGTGGCCTAATGGTTAGTGCGCTGGACTGCGGATCGAATGGTCCAAGTTCAAGCCCTGGCCAGGGCACTGCGTTGTGTTCTTGGGGAAGTCACTTTACCCCATATTGCCTTTCTCCACCCAGGTGTATAAATAGGTAATTGATAAGTTTTATCAAAAAGGTGTATGGGTAATGGGCTCCATCGATTCCTGTTAAACAATTAATTTATGCAATCCAATTCCACCATGAGCTGGCTCACAGAAACCTTTGCTTATGACCTTGATTGTTTTACTCCCTTTCCATTTATATTACTTGCAAAGCC
This sequence comes from Meandrina meandrites, assembly GCA_963693305.1. Classification (NCBI taxonomy): domain Eukaryota; kingdom Metazoa; phylum Cnidaria; class Anthozoa; order Scleractinia; family Meandrinidae; genus Meandrina; species Meandrina meandrites. The sequence goes on along the minus strand of OY855911.1, from coordinate 22,800,072 downwards.
GTGTTAAAGATATTTTCTGAAACATTCAAAGATCACATAGAAAGACATGACCACACCAATTATAACCTCCTTGTGTAGGCAGAGTGGATCATTCCACACCGTCGCCCTCCAGATGACTGGCCTTACTCGGGAAGAATTGTAATGGAAGACTTCGACTTAAAATACAGAGAAGGATTACCTCTTGTGCTGAAACAGATTACCTGCGATGTCAGACCAGGGGAAAAGGTATATTCACAAGCGTCTTAAAATTAAACTAACGTTCACTGGATAAAGGGAAGAATTACCTCTTGTACTGAAACAGATCAACATCAACATGTCATATGAAACCAGCAGAGAGGGTTCTTAGACTACAAATAAATCCAAAAGTTGAATTCTAAATGATGGGTTACACTCAATAGCTCGGTTGGAAAATATGCAATAACTTACAGGAAAAAGATAATTGATTTTTTTTTTTCGCGAAAGTGACAAACAATAATAATCAACAACGTTATTGACTTAGCCTTTCATCAGTATGAAGATAAGGATGAAGAGCACTGGGTTTTGTTGGTCTTGATATTTAGTTTTAAACTGGCATTTCTTGTGTTAGTAGGTCAGATCAATTAGTGTTCTTAGTTTTACAGAGGTAAACTTAACAATAATTGATAATGTTTTCAAGTTTCTTCGTTGTACCTTTTATTTTTTGGTTCTCTTAAGTTCCTTTATATTCCTCCAGCCTAAAATACAGGTTTACATACAATATCTACGCAAGAGAGATTTTACAAGCCCCTATGGATGTCCAGGCAAAATACTGTCTTCTAATATCATTTCTATTTTTATTATTATTATTTTTTTCCCTCGCAGATTGGCATTGTAGGTCGTACAGGAGCTGGTAAATCTTCTTTGGCTTTAGCTTTGTTTCGTATTCTTGAGAGAGCTGGCGGACGGATTCTTATTGATGGTGTGGATATCGCTTCCATTGGACTCCAGGATCTACGCTCACGCCTCACTATCATTCCACAGGTAACTGAAACAGACACCAAAGTATAGGCACGTATAGCGTGTATAGACGAGATAGTTCAGTTCTTTGCTATCATTCCACAGGTAATGAAACAGATAGTAAATATAAGCATGTACATCTATAGCATGAACAGACCAGATTAGTTTATTTCTTCACTGTCGGCTAACTGATTAGTCAAATCTCGTGGCGCGCACTGCCTTTGCGTGGAATGATTTCCATGTTTTTGTTGTTATTTTGTTGTTTTATTCCCACAATATCAGTGCATTTTCCTAGCAACACGACCCGTTGTTGAGGCCGGTACACGGCATTCATTTGTTACATGTTACTGTTCTATACAACATGCATTCGTCTCGTCTTAGAGTATGCGTGCCCAGTTTTTCATAATGCGTTGCCGCAGTACCTATCCAGTAACTTGGAAAGACTGCAAAAGCGCGCATTGCGGATAATATATCATGACCTATCTTATGCTGAAGCTCTAGTAGCTGCAGGCATCACTTCACTGTATGAGAGAAGACAGGTGCTGAGCGAAACTTTATTCGATCAAATTATGGAAGACCCAAGCCATAAGCTACATGATCTACTGCCGCCACGTAATGAGTCCACTTACTGCACACGATCCCGGGGATATTTTGAGCTACCGATCTGTAAGACACATAGGTTTAGGAAAACTTTCATTATGAACCATAGTTTCAATTATAATTAGGTTGTAATATTTTATCTTGTATAATATAAATTTTATTGTAAAGTATTTCGTAATTCAGCCGCTTCGGCGGCTGCAAGGAATTTGCTAATAAATCTATCTATCTATCTACAAATTCGACAGTGTCAATGCAGTACCTTACGAGCATCTTGTGACATTTCCTTACGTTCAGTCTCCATGTATCTGTGCCCTTACCATTAATAATGCCAACATATTCTTCCAACAGGACCCAGTGTTGTTTTCTGGAAGCCTCCGGCTCAACCTGGACCCTTTCAATAAATACACTGATGATGAGCTGTGGCAAGTACTAGAAGTCAGTCACTTGAAGAACTTTGTTTCAGGGCTAAGCGAAGGACTACAGTATACAATAGCAGAAGGAGGAGAAAATTTAAGGTAATTTTCTTGGAAAACACTTCGCTTTTCATTGAAGCCGGACAGTGACCGGAAAATAACTATCCTTGTTTGTTTTTTACGTCCGATTTTTTACGTCCATAACCCACTTCGAATTGAGATTGTATTTCAAACGTGGAATCGGTCTAAAATTGGACTCGCTTCTAGGTTGTTAAGAACTGTGTAGATTGTTTCTTTACTTTACTTCCACAGTGTTGGCCAGCGGCAGTTGGTGTGTTTAGCGCGTGCGCTGCTCCGTAAAAGTAAGATCCTGGTTCTCGACGAAGCCACGGCCGCGGTGGACCTGGAAACTGATGAATTCATTCAACAAACGATTCGGCGTGAGTTCGCTGACCGCACAGTGTTCACCATCGCTCACAGGCTCAACACTATTATGGATTATGATAGGTAAGGAAAGACTCCAAAGGCTTCCGAATCACGTGCAACAATCATTAGACTTGTGATAGTACATGGCTCCGAGCTGTAAGTAATTTCCCGAATGTTTTTCCCCGAGTTCTTTCAAAGTCTTACATGTGGAAATTCTTTCCTCTTACAAAGTGGGCGTTGATAACCAGCATCTTAAACCTCCTTTTGAAAACTTGTAACGAAAATGCAACAATGAATCAAATAAAATGGTCAAGAAAGTAAATATGCTTTGAAACCAATATGCTGAAATGACTGGAATGCGCTGCTGTAGCTTCAGGTGAAATAGGCACTTCAGATAGAATATTTCATGCAATATTATATATCAAACAAGATACTTTACAGTTGTGTCTTTCTCAAGCCAGGAGTGCAAATCACTAGGTAACGGCATAAAGTTTGTACAGCGTGACGAAAATACTATCACTTAATGCTACGATTGATCGCGAAACGCGGAGTTAGATGCCGACCGCAAGCCACAGTCTTTCCAATTCCTGTGACTGTACATGGCTAATTACCTGTTTTTCATCTTAGGGTGTTGGTTCTCGACAGCGGCTCCATCGTTGAGTTTGATTCCCCCGCAAACTTACTCAGTCAGAACGGACTGTTCATGAAACTGGCACAGGATGCAAGACTGGCGTGACCGTGCGCCGCCACATCAGCTGTTGAATCATGAATACTTCTAACAGACCACTGTATAATTAGACTGCGACCAGTCCAACAGCCGTGCGGAGGAGAGGCCAAAAAAAAAACACGTATTCTCACTTCTAAATAGAAACGAAAGAAAACAGTGGAGACGATGTGTCCCCCCTCCTTCGTTCGTTTTCTCGATTTACGTGCAAGACTTCGTTGTTCGATATAGAACCATTTTTTATAATGTATATATATTGTGAGCGAAGTGCAGTCGAACCTCGTTAACATGGACACCAACGAGGCATAGCTGAGTGTCCATATTATGGGCTGTACCGTGAGAAGAGTTTCGACTGTAGCACTTTCGAAAAAAAAAAAAATTAAGATATTTTTGTTCCGGTTTTTTCCTTTTGAAGCAATGTTATTGAATGATAATCTGTAATACAGCTATCAGATAGTGTATATGGAATACCGTAAAATTCCGGTTATAAGCCCCCCCCTCCCCCCCCCCCCCCCGGTTATAGGCCCATCTAACTGGAAACAAAAAAATACATCCGGTTATAAGCCCCCCCGAATATAAGCCCCCCTCTCCTGGATGACAGTACTGAACAGGGCTAAATGTTGCTTTATTTTGACTTTTTAACTCAAAAACGTATTTCGATCAACACTTCCGTGACTTCCGCTTATAAGCCCCCCCCCCCCCCCCCCTGGATATAAGCCCCTCCGCTTATAAGCCCACCCAAAACCCCTTACGAAGTTGTATAAGCCTAGGGCTTATAACCGGAATTTTACGGTAGTGTATCTTGTCATGATCTCATTTAAAAAAAAAAATAAATAGAATGAAATATTTTGTGTTTTGTTTGTTGTGGTCAAAAGCAAATACATAACCATTAAGGGCCAATTCGCACTAGCGGACAAATTTTGTAACAATTGGTAGATTTCATCACTTGTGTTTCACTTGTTACAGAAATCAAGTGCGAATACGTTTTTTGAGACCTAGAACCTGTCCAACAATTCAGGAAAACAAAGAAGCAGTTGTCTTTTGATTGGTCTGCGTTGCACGCGCGATACATTTTGTCAAACAATCGCAAAAACAAGTGCGAACGACTTGTTGGACAAGGGCAAATTTTGTCAAAACGGACAAATCTTAAAAGGGGCCGATGTTCTGCCTCGAGGCAGGACAATTCATGACAAGTCGCATTCCAACGCCCCTCGTAATGCCAGATAACAATACGTTGTTGATTGGCTATTGTGAATATTTCCACGATAGGCGGCAAAACATGTTTGTGTGCCGAGGTGAGGTCGTGGAAGGATGGTAATACCGGGGTTGGAACAAAAGAATGCGGAGGGAACCAGTTTGCGCCGATGAATGGAGGGGAAAAGAAATAGTTTTTTTTGCGACATTTTCCCCGCACGAAAACATCAGTACACGCGCACTTCAAATGCAAATCGTTTTAAAATTTTTCACCACGTTGACCTGCCTGATTATTTGATGTTTGCACAAGACGACCTTGCCGAGAAATGTACAAGGGTGCCAGAAGCACGTGCAGAGCTATTGCAATAATAATTACACCTTTTGTTTTCTTCAAAATGTCTCTGACTTGTCGCGACAATTTTGTTTTTGTCAAAAATGTTGACATTTAAAACTTGTCCGCTAGTGCGAATCGGCCCTTACTCAACAAATGTGGAAAAAAACGCTTTCCTGCGTAGGTTATGTTGTCGAGAAATAACCTTACTTCCACGCCCGCCGTCTGATTTTAGCCAAC